>RXPK01000022.1:95972-695972 GCA_004143645.1 Protaetia brevitarsis
TGTATAATTCACACAACTGTGACATTTTTTTCAACAATGTTTGTGTCGAAACTCACGACGAGTATGGCAATTTTGAACACAAAACTTCTATTTTTTCGATATTTTTGTTTAAAATAAGTGGTCTAATTCAAACACACCAATGACGAATTAGAATGTAAAGCCTAACATAGATACCTGCAGTTGTCAGAAGGCGTTTTTCGAGTACAGCGCCACCAAATTTTTATCGAATAGTTAGTTTATATCATAGTTTACTCGGCCATTTGAGCATTTTGAGCTGCTGACGTGATTTGTGCACCTATTAGATATATCTCATTTCGGAGCGATGGATGAGTTTATTGTAATCAAAGTGCAACAGTGGAATCTGGAAAAACTACTGGATGTGTTTGAAGGTAAGACAAATTGAAAGTTTAATATTATAGCATGACATCAGTAGGCACATATATCGGCAATATATGTAACGGCATTCTACGCAGACATGGCAGCCTTCAGTATACGTAACAGTTCCCAAGCGCTTTAGGAACTGTTGACAATTCGTCTCAAAAGCGTTATCACTACATTAGTAACATATTACGGAACAGTCGCCACTTTGCGTAGTGGAAACGCTTACTGAATATGTATCGTATTCCTACTCAGAATGTCGCCATTGTCTCCCATTAACACATCAGTAGGCTCAGCCAATTTATTTTGTATGCATATTAAATTACCATGCCACTGTGGTAGAAATAAATGCTTATAGTAAAAAAATGTTCTTGAAATATATCTTATATTAAATACATCCCTTAATGTAGAATAATTTCAATAAATCCCTAAACGTGCCACCAGGTGTCATTTAAACACAGTTTCAGATAGCAGCCAATAAGAATTCTATATTCAAATTTTAAAGTTATTTCAACGCCAAATCAAAATTTGCCTGTACAGAGGGAAACCAGCCGCCATAATTTGATTTATGTATGATCTTGTTGCTTTGTTGATTAGAGGTTGCTATTTCAGCGTATTTTTTTTTGTGTATGTATTATTGTAGTAAAATGAATATACCCAAATCATTTATAGGTATGTTTAATTACTTATTGTGTTATACTTCTTGCAAAATTATAAGCTAAATAATGAAACGACTTGTTATTTCACTAGTTAAATAGTATCACTTTAGTATCTCAGATAACGTTCCTAAAAAAAAAAAAAAATAGATTGTCGTTCCACACAATGAATGAAAGATGTTTTATTTAATTCCAAACTATTAGTGTTAATTAATAGATAATAATACATAAATTATGTTTCTAAATTTAAGAAATCAAATATTTAACTCAACTTCAACTCGTTTCTGCAAACAGCAAATCGGTTTTCTCAATTTACGAAACGAATTAACTTCATGCTCTAATCTAAACATCCATAGATATTAACTATAGGGTAGCAGTCAAAATGCTCGATATTCCGGTCAAAGTTAAGCATCTGAGTTTTCTTACACCAAAACATCAAACGGATTGTGTTGGGTTAATACTGTTGTAAACATTTTTGTCTTAATTGAAAACGATATATATTTAATTTAATCTAACAATGGCTGTATCTTGCTGGGTGTGTAACTTATAGTGAGTGATGGTTCAAATTTTCCTAACAATACTTCTTAAGAAAAACTAAGAGTATAATTTCTACGCTATTTCTAATTGCTTATGATAGACAACACATTCGTGTTATCTAACCTTAACTCATTTTTGTTTTAGATAACGAAGTAAATGAAGAATGCTTCAAGAATTTAACTTCAGATGACATTAAGGAGGTTCTCCTGTATTGGATGTTCGAAAAATAATCGAGGCCAAGTTCAAGGAATACTTTTCAATTGTATAGGTATGTATCTTCTGAACTTTATAACTAAACACAGTTTAGGTCACCAAATCAGAGTCAAGTCATATGTGCCTGCACATCATACCACGAGTTATTGCTGATTTAAAACTCATTTCCCGCCGATACATATATTATATTCGATTAGATACCTAAACGGTGTGTTGTTGAAGTTTTTTATTTTTTCGCATAATGTATAAAAAATATATTTACATGTCATATGTTTATCACACTGTTATATTTTAATATTATATTATTTACTCATATATGAATAAAATTTTGCATTTAAATGTGTTTTTATTGATACAACACTTAGTCCTCCTTACTACAAAATTGTAGTGTTATCTCAAACAGTAATGTTTGATTTTACCTTGAAAGCTTGTAGCAATCATTAGAGTAATACTGGTGTAATATTTTTTCACGCAGAAGTGTAGTAGTAAATAGTAAGAAAATTTATATTAAATTTTACTTCCTAATAAGGTGATTTTTCGTACAATGTATGTAACTAAAATTTATACACTATTGTGTCAACGCTTGGAATAGATTTTTCAGTAATTTTTACAACAATATTGTATTTAATAGAAATACAATCTGTTAACTACAATCGTGTCGTAGAAATTTAGATAAGTTTAAATAGCCAGTCGTAATCCCACGACAAATTGTAGTTAACTGTTCTACAATTGTTGGTTTTTTTTAAACATTTTTTTTTTTTCGTGGAACACATTTTGAGTTTTATCTAATAAATTTAATACTAAAATGTAATTATTTGCTGAATCATTAGTGTGAATTTAGAGTTGTAAGATACATATATTCAATTTAAAGATAAAAATTAATCCTTCTCTACAAATAATAACGTCTAATAATCCCAGGTATGCAGCAAAGATAAGAAATCAATTATTTTAATTATTAAAAGTATTCAGACGACAAAAGCTATTGGCTTTGATTACTAAGACGAGACAAATCCTGTCACTCATCTTTTTTATGTGGATATTTTGCTCAATTGCAAACAAAAAATCTTTAATTTATTAAATCGTGATGAAATAACATAAATAAATAAAATTGTAAATAAAGGATCTATTAAATATAGCATCCGACGTTCACTTCTATAAACATTCCAGCTGTTGTTATTGTGTGTAGGATAAACCACTGGAATTGTAAGATAATCCCTTTAAAAATGAGACCATAATAAAAATAAGCACAGCTGTGAAGCCATGATAACGTATTGTTTAAAATGTGACCCTCCAACACTAACACAGGAATTTCACAAACTCTAAATCATAGATTCTAATGGTAAATAGTAACCTCAACAACCATTTTCGTTTAAATAGGTGCCAAGAGACTCTTTTGTTTGAACGAACATAAAAAATAATGATAAGGTATTTTTGTTAGTTTAAAAATAAAATCTGGTTGAAGTAAACACGAATTTGTGTTAATACTAGTGCTGTTATCCGAATACGGATAATTTTTAATCTGGATAAATTACTATCCGGATCCGCTCTCCGAAATCTCAGAACCGGATCTGCTATCCGAAATCTTGTATCTGGTACATACAATAATCACTAAGATTTGTTGAACATCTATGTAATGCAAAGTGAATGTGTAGATATGTAGTACGTACACTAATAGTGAGTTGGTAGATAATTTATATCTTCTTCAGAATCCGAGAACCGGATTGTGGATCCGGATCCGAAAATCGTATAGTGGATCTGGATATCCAGATCGCAATTTTATCGGATACCAACCGCAGTAGTTAATATAAATACAATAAAATGTCCACTCAATGCATGCAATATGTTTATCCAACAATTAAACTGATTTTATGTAACACCATAGATGTGTTGGCAATATAAAATATTGTATATGATACAAAACAACTATAATTGTTTGATATTAGTAATATCTTATGTAAATCAAGCTAAAATTTATTGCAAAACTAAACAATTATTTTATTAGTTCTGAATACTTTTTTTTTTATTTAAAGCAACATTTTTTGATGTATCTTTAATAAACACGGTTATCAATCTAACCTTAAAATGTAATCAACCGCAACACTATTTTTTTTTTTGATGAATCAAGTGAAAATCTTTGGTTTCTACAATCAGAAATTATCAACCAAAACTTGCCTCCCGTCCCCCAAATTGGGGGCAATTGCTGAGGTCAGCCCAGCCCCAGTACCTAGACCGCCACCTTAAGTTCACATGACGGCTCTTATGCCAAGTAAATATGAAATTGCCTCGTCTATATGTCAATTACATGAACAAATCCCAAAATCATTGCCATGAGTTTCGTTGTGCGCCATCTTTCGGCTAAGTGATAGTAGCGTCATTCCTCAGTAGTTACAAAATTCGACGATTAACCTTTTGTGAAAGAATTTGTTTCCCACCCCAAAGATCGCTAAAAGTAATACGCAACAAACTTTAACATAATTTTCATAATGGAGGGAACAGGAAAATCTGTTGTTTTTACTTACATTGCATCCACCACAAAATATCATTTGCTCCAACAGTTTTTCTATTGCTCTTATAATCTTTATGTTGCATCAGAAACATTAAAGATTTAATATAAATTTTATGTCCATTTTACAACCGAATTTTTGTTGAAATTACTTAATATTTCTGTATTTGGTTCAACCAAAGTAAAATAACAAAAAACGTTTTGTTAAACCAATGCACATATAGTTCAGTTTCACTATGAGTCAGGAAATTTGTGACAGGTGACATGTTTTTTTTTTGTTGAATATCATATTTACATCTACTACAATATATTCTGCAGTGGAAGCCAATTTTAAACGAAAGATTCTGATATGGTACCATAAACTTATTAACGTAAAATTACTTCTTAATTAGTAATATAATTAGGCCTCCTTCTAGAAGGTGCGAAAATAGAGAGGAAATCCTACTTTTTTTTAATATGTTAGCAGTGAAACATTCGTATGTATTTGGTTCACTTTATTAGCATCAATTAAATAACTTTATATAACTTTGTAGCACCTCCAACAATAAACAAGTTTGCCATGGAACAGAATTAATTTTGGATGAGCATTAACATTAATGAGTAATAAGATATGTTAGACGTTAGACAATGATGTCTGGTTATTAAGCTGTCAAAACATAATAATGAGATATGACGTCATTGAATTCAAGCAATGCGAGATGTATGGAAAATAAATAACGAAATGTTTCTTGTTTAACCATAAATGGGTACCTTTTGAGTTTAAAAATAAAAAATATCAACAACGAAAGAAACGTGAACGCCAAATATAAAACGATGCCAAAGGTTAGAAGGGAAAATAAGGCTGGAAACATGCAAAAGGAAAGGAACAGTGTAAATTAGATTAGAGTTGGGGCGGCCATATGGACCTATTTAACCGTGACCTTTTCAGATCTGTCGTGATCCCCTTTGTCCTAGAAAGCGCTCTCTAACTTTGCTTTCTTAATTAGACTTTTCATCTTTGAGGGCGGTTCCCTTATGTAGCTATAAGCTGTGGGGAAGGAACTGTGTAGAATAAGAGCATCTGGAATATTTATAAAAGAAGTTTCTCGCTCTAAATAGATTTATTCTCTAGTTTCGCATTACGAACGCAATTATTCTCAAGCAATATTAATAATACGGACTCAAAACAATTTAATTGCAACTTGTCAAGTTATTTACAGATATGAAACGGGGTTGCTTTAAATTTCTTTGTAATTTTATCAAGCATTCTAATGACGTTAACAATTATATTTTAATTCAAGTCCAGTATTACAATTTTTATAGTTTTTGAGGTTTCAACACCTTCAAAAAGATTAATACCAGGTTAATTTTCAAGCCTTGCGGAAGAAATTTAATTTTACAATTAAGAGAAAATATTCAAAAATCATTTATAGATAAGTCATCAGGGTAAAAGGCTAAAATTATACACCTTTTTATTTAATATGTCGTTGTTCTCAATATTTTTGCGCAAAAAATACTAAAATATGTACATAATAATCTAACGTATTCTTTTTCATATCCTACCTAATTAAGAAAATCAAAATATATTGATACTTCCCCTTTTGTTCCACTAAGAAGGTAAACAGTTCAAATACAATAAAATTCTTTACGAATTCCTTAAGTGCAAAAGTCAATGCGCCTAAAACCCTCATCTGTGCTATATCGCCGCGTAATAAACGCAATAGTGGCTGATTTATTTGCGGCCAAGTGAATGTAGTGCTCCCCACTGCGTGAACAGATTACAGCCTCTTATCGTCGAATGAGTGAAAATACATGCATGCGTTCCGTTCATATACCGCATCTGTACCACTTTCACACGTTGTTTTAGATAAGACGACCTACTCATCAACTTTACCGCTTTAAGTGCTAGGCTGTATATCTTAAGTGGTGTTATCTTCTTAAGTATGTATGTAAGGTCTTTTGAAAACATTGCTTTAAGCCTGCGTGAGCACGTTACAGATTATACACACGTTTCTAGCACAAATATTGAGTTTAGTACATGTACTTATTTCTATTTGATGGTTCCTTTAAGATATATACATACACTGAATATCATGTCGTTGGTCACAATGCTGTAAAATATAGCCATCAGTATGTAGAGACACATAACACACTATGTTAGGAAAGATGTAGATAAATGAAAGTAAAGCAAGGGCTCTTTATAACCAACATCTAAATGAGATAATAATAATTATTATACAATCTTGTAGTATTATCCTCAATTAGATGAAATTTATGTAAGTAGGTGTTACGAGATTATCATATTAAATAAGCGTAGGTGAACTGATTTCGTGATGATGAGCAATATATAAGGATGCATGGAGCGTAGAAAGCGTAAAATAAAATGAAACACCAAGAAAATTTGATTGTTTGAACAAATAGCACACGAACAAATTGTCTTAACTAATTCGAATAAGAATTGATCCACGTCAAATAGTGGAATGATTAATATACTGATTGTCTGATTAAGTGACTCATCAAGAGTTAGTCCTTTTACTATATAGCGTCATGCATTCTATCGTAGCTAATCACATCTACGCTATAGGACTGTCATCGTTTCTTGTTTCTATTATTGCTAAAAAACCATTCCATTACAGGAAATTAATACCTCTTTGGAACCAAAGACGTATAACGATGAACGTAGAACAATTTAAATAAGTAGGTAACCCAAAATTCGCCACTCATCATTTGCAGAGAAGTACGAAAAACAATCGAAAGGCGTGCAGCACAAATGGGTTCAGAAAGTTCATATAAAAACCACAACAGAGACACCAGTGGCACGAGAATTGAGCAATTCGCCAAATTGTTTTGAAGATATGGTTGGTGATATACGTAATACTCTCGTAATTATGCATTTTGTAAGTTGTAATCAATAATGCATAATTTTAAAGCATTTTGTTCTTATCTGATGATATAGTAACGCTATTACCACGTCGAAAACGATGTCTTTATATCTAATAAACCATCTAATAAACGCGTTTGTAGATTATCTAGTCCAATTTAGTTCTTCGAGGGTGGCCACTTGTAATTTGAAGTTCTAATGTTCAAAAAATGGAACTTATATTTTCAATGAGCGATTTGAAGAATATGTATAAAAATAAAACGAAGTAAAATATTTTACAACTATAGAATAGGACAGTGTTCATCGAAAATTTTTCAGGTTTTAGATATTTTATTTTGGATTGTACAGTTACTATTGATTGATAAATGAGATATGTATATGAGAATAGTAATTGAGGCATTTACAATAATACAAGGCAAACTACTCGTACTTAGAATATTTTGATGAAAACTGTTATTTCCAACAATTGTAGTGGTTTCATTTGAACATCCCGAAATGTTTATATTTGTTCGAGATCCAAGCATATGAAATGTTTTAATCTTTTTGTTTAAGGAGGATTCAATATAACCCCTGGCTTCAGCTGAAAGGCTCAACAAATCACTACCATGATTTACCAAATATGTTGCACTCGACCATCTAAAACAATGCCTGTAAACAATTCTGGATTTGGCAATTTCAAAAAAACCTGCAATTTTACTTATAATATTAATATCCATTGGACCATTGCGATAAGTCAAGAAAAGTCGCTTATGACTAATACTAATATGTCGTAGATTATAATATTTCGTAATGTAATCGATTCAATTTTGTATGTATAATTACAAAACTTCTCGGAATATTATTTTTTGTTTTTGGTACAGAAATAACGATGCTGTCAGATTTGGAGTCAATTTCATCTAATACAGACACATTGGTCAGTTCTTCTCGTCTACCAGCCCGGTTCTAACCTATTATCAAAACTACCCCCAACTTAATACCATTATATGCCAAACTGCGAGAGATGGTGAAAAAAATAATTGTCAAATATATTTTGTGCATCTCGTTGAAAAAGAAACTCATTTTGCTTTACTTCAATCTACATTTTTTTTGCGTAGGCAGACAAAAATGTCGCTAAAGTTTGGCACACTACATTCAACATGGCAGATCTGTTATCTATAAATAGATATTAAACTAGAAAGAAAATTAGAGAAAAAGACTTAAGCAATAGTGCACTGAATCGACTCGGCTCGGAAAAGAGCGATCGGCAGTTTTTGCTAGACGTGAAGCTAAATGAAGGGCTGCGCACTGGTTCGGCATTTTCCGATGCGATCGATCCGAACCAGTGCGCGGCCCTTCATTTAATATTCAAGTGTAGCAAAAACTGCCGATTGCTCTTTTCCGAGTCGATCCAGTGCGCGTACTGCTTTATTCTGGGAAACGTCAAAATACTAAGGTATACAACATTTGTGTCAACCTGTGTTGTCAACTCCCTAGTGTCAAAATTTGTTTTCTAATGTCAATTCAAAATTAAGATTTATTGTCTAAAAACATAGTGTGTATCAGACAACCAGAAACTCTTTTGTGAGTATTCGTACTTGTGGGTCTCGGCCCACAAACCATCCTCATACACGCAAAACTAGTTTCTGGCCTAGTGATACAAATAACTGTTATTATCTGGTTCTTGTAAAAATTTAATAACATTTATTTCTTCTAAGATTTTAGATTTCTTGGTGGGCAACCCTGGGACAAACGCTTCAGGAGAGCCTGCAATTTCTTATGCTACGATATATCTACATAATAGAATAAATTGTCCATAAAGTAGATGGTTTATAGTTAGCATGTTGTAATTGAAAATAGTCAATTAAAACGTTTTCTGATATAACATTAAGTTCTTTTTCTTTACACCATTCTTCAAATTTCATATACTGCTTCTTTATAATTGCTACGAGATTTGGTGGAAAGTATGTAAGTTATTCACATTCTCACATTTCTCTAATTCCAGATGGTGTGCATGAAATATTTGCACTCATTTTATATTAAATTTACGAAATATCAAATATTGAATAATTTATAATTTTGAATTTATTTATGTAAAATGTATATAATGCTATAACCTATATAACTACAGTAACATTAACCAAATAAACTTCATTTTATTATTAAGACTCCAAACTTTACAAGCCGAACTTTAACAAAGAGTAACTGCTTATTTTAACCACGCGTGCTGCATTAACTTCTCCTATTAATGATCATGTCAATGCATGGATACTAGTGATGGGAACAGTTTTTTAGAACGATAAAACGTACTCGTGTTTTGTGGGCTCTTCGGAAATTCTCTTTCAGATGAGGCGATTTGGTTGATTCGACTAAGTTGCCTGGTTTACTCTCAACTAGTTGATTATCATTGAAGACCTATTAAAGTAGTTTGCGACGAACGTGGTTTTATTCGCCTGTATAGCTATGAGTAAATATTGCAGTGCGAAGCCACATAACGAATGAAACAAAGGCTCAAGGTTGCTTTCACGATATGAATGGATATATTTCGTGAAAGGCAGGAGCAAGCAGCTCCTTTCACGGCGTGGCTTTTATAATAGATTACGATTTAGTTTTTGGGCAAATACCTTATTGATAATAACTTATTGATAATATAAATAGTAAACTGTTTACATACAAACAGGTTGCTATACGTTTATTCTCGTGAAAGCAATGTGGAGATTTACTTCATGCACAAGCTTCTTCATTCACGCAATGAGTGAAGTAGACTGCTCGAAGTCGCATTATGAAGGGGACGATCTACCGTGAATGATGATGAAAGTTTCGTTCCCAACACTATATTGAAGCCGCCGCAGCGGACAAATTGACTCGATGTGAAACGGTTCGTATCAGTCGACAACCGTCCATTCAACTAGTGGAATCAACTAATCGTCTCATCTGAAAGAAGCCTAAGGCCTCTTTCAGACGAAGCGGTTTGGTTTCATATGCAGCAACTTGTGGAATACATTTTTATCCCCAATGGGTGGTCAGTATGATGTTAGAACCTGAGGAAGCAGATGCATTCCTTGTGCTTGCTTCCTGCAAGAAAAGATGCAAGAAAAGAAACCCAGTCGAAGGAAAGTATGGGTTTTCCTGATGCCAGAAAATCGGGAATCGGCAGCTTTCTCATAACCAAAACTACTTAGCCACGGGGATAAATTCTTTAATTATTTTCGTATGCCACAATCATCCTCCGAAGAAGATCCCCCTGATCCTTTTGCTTTTCCCACTGCTTCCTATAAATGACTCAACTAGGCGACTAGTGTGAAAGACGAACGCTGAGCAGTGTCTTTTGTGTTGAGTCAACTGGTTGTTACGAGAACATCAATGTGTGAAAGGGTTCTCAATCATTTACTGCATCACTATGCTTCTTGACAACCGTCCGTTCAACTAGTGGAATCAACTAATAGCCTCTTGAAAGAGGTCTAAACACAAGTGTATCTAGTAGTTGCAAAAAAGTATTAACTTACCCAATCTTACCCATTGTTAATAAACACTTGTTGAAATTGTAAAAATCGCCTCAATATGGAAATCCTTAGCAAAAAATTACTCACCTATATAAAATTTGTTAAAATATTAAAATAAATAAAAAAACTAGTTTTGGAAGCGGACCATTTAATTACCTGACAACAGAAATAGATATACATACCAGATTTGAAGTAACTCACATGAAATGAACTCAAGTAAACATGTGTTGTTTTTTTCATGCGAACCAGTCTAGCTTTACACAAAATCATTTTATCTTATGTTATAGCAATCATTATTGCACATTAAGAGAGAATGTGTGTATAATGTTTTCTAATTAAGTGGAACAGGCACTTGAAATGGAAGAAAAGAGTTCCCCAATGACATACACACCATTAAGAAATGTTAAATAACTGCCGTTAAGAGTTTATTGACCATACTAGATTAGTGCAGCTTACCATTCATTTACACACAAAAACAGATTATAAGAGGAAATTATATAAACTAATGGTCGTACATATTTAAAAGCTTAACAAGTCGGCAGTTCTGTTTTAAAATTATCAACTATAGTAATGACTATAATAACCATTTCTATCAACTTTACAATAATTCCCTGGTTGTTCGGTGCATTGACTATTGGTAATAACCAAACATTAAGAAGCACTTATGCGTCGTAGTATTTACACAGTGAAGAGCACTACAGCGGCATGTGCTTTGTCCTTAAGAATCCAAAAAAAATGCGCATATTTCTGCTGGGTCAACGTACTGGGCCAACCATTGTAAACGTAATTTGTGACGTAACGCCCCTGCCATATGTCATACGTAATTTTTCTGCCTGAATCTGAAATTTATTATTGCCTTATACGCGGTCCAGTTATCCTTTCTGGTTACCTTAATTGAAAAAATTTCAGCCGACGGTCGACTATGTATTCCCATATACGAAGAATCTGGGTTCTCTTTTTTGCTCTGCCCTGGCATAATATAGAATGCGAGGAGAAATCTTATTCCATACGAAAACAATACGTCACAAAATGGGAAGGCCGCTTATGGTACAAAGGAGTTGTATTATCGTAAACGGCGCGGCTAATACGAGATTTTATGACTCATTCTCTTTAATTGACTTCCACGTATTAATCTTTCTAATTCTGACCATGTAGGTGCTATCCTAATAGGGAGAAAATATGTAAGTCAACTAGTAGTTGAAAGCAATCAGTAGCGCATTTTTTTTTTGTTTTATCAAACTTTTGTGACTAATTATTTCTAATTGCCTGAAACGTATTTATTTCGTATTATGTACGTACGTTCACGAAAGCGAATTAACGATGAAATCATTTAAAAATATCGGTTGATAACATAAAGCTAATGAATTTTGATCGCAGGATTCTATACAATTGAATGACTAGGTCCACTTGAATGCTCGACTGGGAGAATATAGCTACGAAATGATGTAAGCTTCATTGAGGAAGACGAACGATAACGGCTTCTTTCCATTACCAAGAATCGATATCTCATGCTCGGATCGGACAGTGATTTATATCTGATCTATGCGACTGAAATCCACTATTTCAATTTTGCCCAATCGTAATAAAATTGTGATATGATATTCTTATCATATTAAATCAAGTTTTAGGTTTGCAATTGATATATTAGGCAAATTAAACATACATGCTTAAAAACATCCTAAAGTTCACATCTCCTAGATAATACGATTTAAAAGTACACTGTTGAAAATATTACGGTGTTGGCGTTAATTTTGCGCTAGTCAAATATTTTAGTGTTGATTTTTACAAACTTTGCCAGACGAATTGACTACATGTATTTAGTAGAACAGAAATTACTAGAATTTGGTGTGAATTCTTTGTTCAGATATGAGGATTTACTATTTTCTCTAGACATTCAGAAGCGTCAACCAATCAGAATTTTTGCCTCGGATAGAAATATAGAAACCCCACCTATTCTAATACAGTATTGCATTATACGCACCACCTGCATTGCACGTGTATCTGTTTTCGAGTTTGTTTTTGCGTATTAACATATCCAAACAAACCACCAAATGTGACTGACCTGCAAAGTGTAACCTCGTGTTATTAAACGTTAATTCCAGTGGGCATAAAAAATTTCAACATCTTAAAGATTGTATTGGGAACATCTATTTAACGCAATTAGTTTAGACTTGAATCAAATAGCATAAAACATTCACTTAATTTATAATGGTTCTCAAAAAATCATTTAAAATGGTAAGTTTAGTTGAAACCAAGACTTGTGAATGAGTGGTTTTGCATATTTATAATTGAGAAAACGTCTTAAAGAGAGAATATTGTAGCACTAAGAAATAGGAGTTGCATATTAAGAAGACGTTGTGTTTAGAAAATGGTGTTAAAACACCCAATAGATCGCATTCCTTTAGTTAAACAGCTAGTAAATTTGTCTAGTCTAGATCAAATAAAATGTGACTAGAAGTATTTTATAATTCCACCTGTCAGTTGGACAAAATAACCCCTTAGCAATAGACAATACTTGACTATCTTTGCTCGTCAAATTTAAACTTCTATAGTTCTCGACAAAATAACACGAAAAGAGTGTGGACCTCTCCTGACTATTAAATTAGTCAAAAAAGTGTTAAAATTTTCAACAGTGTAATAAATTCTTCAGATTTCTGGCTTGGTCTATAGAAATTCTTTGAAAATATAACTGTTCTATGACTTTATAATGAAAGTCCTAGCTTAATAGAATCATTTAGTGTGATTAAATGTGTATTAGATATTAGAAATTCGTTTTTTGTTTGCTCAGGGTCCTATCTGCAACTATACGATTTTTTTTAAATGAATTAGGTCATTAGTCGAAGAAGCATTAAGGACAACTTAGGACAGAATGTGGTCAAGATATTATTGTTCCTTACTGAGTTTTTCATATAACGAAAGTTTATTTACCTACCCCTAAAGGTTCTAGAATCTACGAAAAGTTGCGAGTCGTGGGTAAATAAAATTATTCCACAAGTTTTTGTCTTGTGAAATGTTTTATGAAACTTTATTTAGCTCTCGAATTGCCGCATTGCGGCCACGGCGAATCGACCAATCACACGTATGATCCAGCATAAAAAGATTATTTAACTTCAACCAGGGAATTGCAACAAAATCGAGTTTTTGATTTCCTGATAGAGCATTTTCAAACAAGCGCTGGCGAAATTGCAACAAAGACTCTTGTGAGAATTGCTTTCTCATCAACAATCAACAATCGTTTCTTGACAAAATTCGATGCCTGGTTGCAAGAAGCAATAAAGTTTTCTGAAGTGGTTCTTCGTTGTATTCCTAGGTCTACTTCTCTTAGTGGGGGCCGACTATTGAAAGACTTTAGGATGCTTCAGTGGTAGTTAAACATCGAAACACCCAACAGTTAAGAAAATATGAAATCGATTGCTGAATTAGTTTTGCGACATCATGAGCAAGAGCAAGTGGGATCAGCTGGGCACTTTTCGAGCGAAATTGCCCAAATAACCTCTTCACGATCGAAGCTTTCTTCATCATATTGAAGGTCTCCAGAAAAATAACAGTCAAGCTATTAATTAGAAGAAGCCGTGGCACTTCTCATTTCTGCAAATTTTACTAAGGAACAGTGCAACACATTAAGAAGTGGAGTTAATCAGCATGGATATAATTTTTATCCACAATGTGTAAATTCCAGAAAGGAAACACTCTTGTGTCCACTGCAAATTTCAATCTCTGAAAAAAAAGTGTGAAATACCCAAAATTTATTGAATGGTACTTGTAAAAATATTTTAAAATATATTTCGCTTGAAGTACGATATAGTTCATTACTTTTATTGTGTAAGTGGGGTTTTGACGACAGTTCGGTATACACCGCGCATAAACAGCAATGTCAACATGCCCCATGTGCAGATGATAGCATTTTTACATCTTTGGTTCTCCAATTAATCGATGAAAACCACGACTAAGCCTCCAAGATTGTTGCCCATAAACTTCAATAGTGCATGAATTGCAATGTTCAGCATGGGAGCACGCTCTGAAGTTAAAAAATTGATTTCATATATATAGGCCAGTAGGGCAAATTAATTTTAAATTATACTTAAACTTCGTGTAAGGAGGTGTGATGCGCTGACAAACATCGAGATCTATGCTATGCTTGTGTAGCAAAATTGCACAAATGAACGATATATTGCCTTTTCGACAACTGTCAGATGATCCAAACGTTTTACAATTTGGACTCGTTTACGTTCATATACACTGTTGAAAATTTACACTTTTTTGACTAATTTAATAGTCAGAAAAGTCCACACTGTTTTCGTGTTATTTGTCGAAAACTATGAAGTTTAAATTGCACGAACAAAGATAGTCAATTTGTCTATGCAAGGGTTATTGTCCAAACTAACACTTGGAATTATGATATACTTCTGTCACATTATTTGATCTAACTAGACAAAATTTACTAGCTGTTTAACTAAACATGAATCGATCTATGGATGATTTACACGTTTTCTAAACCCAACGTCTTTTAATATGCAACTCCTATCTTGCTCTTAATAATTCTCTTAAGACGTATTTCTCAATTATAAATATAGAAACCAACTCATCAAAAGTTTTGTTTCAACTAAGCGTATCTAATTTTAAAAATGAATTTTTGAGAACCATTATTAAATTAAGTGATGTTTATGCTATTTGATTCAAATCGTGAAACTAATTACTAAAATAGTGTTTCCAATACATCTTTAAGATGTTGAAATTTTTTATGCCCACTGGAATTAAACGTTTAATAACACAGTTACACTTTGCAGGTCAGTCACATTTGTGTTGTTTGGAATGTAAACGCAGAAACAAACTCTAAAAAGATCACGTCAATGCAGTGGCGTATAATGCATACTGAAGATTAGGTGGTTTCTATATTTCTATCGAGGGAAAAATGCATTGTTAGCTTCGAATGTCTAGAAAATAGAAATTCTCAATCTGAACAAAAAAATTCGCACCCACCAATTCTAGAATTTTTTTTCTACAAACACATGTAGTCAATTGTCTGCAAATTTGTAAAAGAACACTAAAAATATTGACTAGCGCAAATTAACGCCACACCGTAATATTTTCAACAGTGTACAATAAAATCGTGTTTGAGTTTACTATATATTTCATATCGACTTGAGCGGCAAGCGTGGAACGCGAGCAAAGCTCACAAGAAAGTTGACACGGAAGAAAAGTGGATCTTCTTATAGATATTTAAAAAATTGGGTCTGATACAAATGACGGAAATACTGACGTTTCTTTTTAAATCCATCTCTATCAGCGGAAATTACTGGAATGGATCAAACGTCTTGGTATAATTTTGCGTACAATCAACAGTAATTATGAAATCAATATTTCAATTATCAAAATCTTAAAAATAAATAAAAATTTGGGTATTTGACTGAAAGAAAATATTTTTATATCTTTTCTATAGTTTCACTTGTTCCTAAACGGTACATACATTTCCACCTTCACGTGGGATTGAAGATAACAAGCTGCACCAAAACTTGCGTCGTCAGTCGATTCTACATGACTTGAAGCCCTTACGGTTTAGATTTTCACCTCGTTTGGTCAACTATTTAAGGAGCTAGGCTATTTCAATCGCCTATGTCAGATCTTAAACCACTGTACATCGTTCGGAAACTTTATTCTCCAAATCTATCTATCTCTTTCTGTGCTATGCTATAGATAATAAAAATAGACGTATATATTTAGTGTTTGATTTACAAAAGTTCCAGAATTCTTTAATTTTTTAATAATTTATTGCCAATTTATTCATATGTAATTGTATTTAGTAAAAAAGGTCATATCATTCCAATTCCTAAAAGCGGTGCAACGATTGCGGTATCTAATTATCGACCCATTTCGCTTTTTTTGATAGCACCCCAGATGCGGAGCCCACCAAATGTATGTTATGCATTAATTTCTACATATATCAACACATCTTTATGAATTTCATCATTTTAGGAACTCTTTTCTTGGGCTATTTGAGGACTGTTTGAGCTCAATATCTTATAAACAAATAAAGAAAGAAACAATTTGCATTGGAAATGCAAACATGTAACAAATGCTGAAGGTTTTGGATATGATAAAATAGGAATAGATAGTTTATCTTTCATAAAGCACATAAAACGAATTACTTTCTAATTTTCAACTTTCAAGGGAATGCATCAAGGTTGTTCCAATCTAATTAGGTATTCAGTGATCCTGATTTTTTGCAGTTATTTTAATGATTGTTATATTCTTTGAATTGAAGGAAATTCTAGAATAATTTATCTAAAAAAAAATGATAACACATTAATCATAAAGATGGACAGTAACGCTTATTATAGTAAGATTTCACAGGTACTATAGATATTAATCTTAATTAAAATTATAGCGGCATTCAAATTCAGTTTTAGTAAAATTTTACTTATTGTCTTATTGTTCGATCGATTGAACAATAAACAATGAAAAAATAATACTAAATATAATTAATTATATTATACATGTCAGTTATTATATCTCATATATAATCTACAACTCTAAAACGATTACCTCATCTATATCAACATTTCCAGCAATAATTACGTAATACTTCTTGTCTTAAAGATAGATACAGATAATGATGCGAGGATGAGATAAATATATCCCTATTTACATTCACACAACTTTAAATATGTACAAATTCATTTCTTTGATAATATGAATATTACAAGAACTAATAAAATATTTTATTATTTTTAAAGCATTCTAAATGAAAGATAGTGAAAAGCATACATTAAGGAAAACCGTCTTACTGCTTTTTCCAGGTGAAAAATCTGTAGAAACGAGTTGTCAGAGAAGGAATTTCTAGACAAATAATAAAGAATTACAGGCACTTAATGATAGTAAATTACAGAGACTACTAAAAAAATAAGCGGGTATCATTTGGACCAAAATAAGTGGTTCTAAATGATTTCTGTCGCCTTAATAAATGTAGTGCAATCAATCATCATCTACAAATATCATTTATCAAATCACAAACAACCCAAAACCGGTAAGGCAATACACTGCGTAAATGCTAAATTAAAGCATGAAAGCCAATTAATATACACACTTGTAGAATGTTTTTTTTTAACTCATTCAAAAAACAACGAAGTGATTGATTATTGGTTGTGAAGCTAGAATTAACTTGAAATGGTGACTTTAACCTCAATTGAAAATATAGTTAGTATAGATCATTTACAAAATCGCAAATCATTTGATATCTTACTGAACTACGTAAAGAACACATCGCTGTAGTGTGAATATTTGATGAGATAAATAAAGATTTAACAATATCAAATGAGCATTTGATAAAAGCTGAGAAATAGAGCGAATGAATTAAAATAACATATGTATGTGAAGATAAAAGTGAAGTCGTATTCAATTCAGACATTTATTTTTAAAGATATTGTATTCAGATATTTTATTCAGGACTCTTTTGATTATTTAATTTATTTTACGTTAATAAAATTCAAATTTCCCGCGAATGTTATAACTAAAAGGTATTAAGCGGGCTTCACAAAACTATGTTCTGTAATCAGCGACAGCGTATCAGTCAATGAAATTCAATTAGCGTGTATTCCCCTATATCCTTCTTAAAATCACTGCGACCGCAAATGTAGTTAAATTAATTTAACTACACTTACTGTCGCAAGAATTCTATTGGTTCTTAATTTGGCGCCATTTTTTTCAGTGATTTTTGTTCTTCATAACCTGTATTCACCACTCACTGTTATTCGTCGCTGTGATTAGGGAAATGGAAGAAAACACGGCCACAACACCGAAACTTTCAAAAATAATCTTAAAGCACTCATCAGGAGTGACATTTACTGTAATTCTTACAGAGTATGAATTAGCTAAATGTTGTGAAGGTATGTATTCCAAAAATTGTATATGTTATCATTTATTTATAAATTTGCAACCGATAAATATTATGGTTTACTAGCAGTGCCCTCTCTCGCTGTGTTAGCCAAATATTGCCAGCGACATTATGAAAATGTAGGGAAGTGGAATTGTCGCCGTGACAATATTCAGTTCTGTGAAGCCGGCTTAAGAAAAGAAATTATCATTTTATAATTTGAATTTGCTGTCATATTGACAAGAAATTACTGACTGAAATTAGTATTACTCAAAAAGTCTAATTAATCTATGTGTTTCTCTTTCTTTTTAATATATTTAAGGTTGTATTTCACTTTTTATTGGTCACTTAAGTTACATAGTTATTTGGTTATATGGTTTTGTACTATTTAGTTTTGATATAAACCAAGGTGCCATCAGCTGTGCCTGTCATTACCACTTGACGTGTCAAAAAAGTAATTCTCATGTTCCCAAATGTTATGCAGATGTCGCTACTTACCGGAATCTGGTATAACATTCAATTCAATGTAAATTTGATTGATTCGACAGGCCGTATAAAGCAAACTGTCAGAGTCATCAAGGGGGTTGTGAAAATATTTATCTATTACTTGCCAGATAAATATTATATTTTGGGAATTAACCGGCAATGTGAGGGGCAACGGGTAACTGGCGTTTAGCGGGTTTAGGATACGCATTAGAAATTCCAATTAAATAAACTCTACCAGTGTACTTTCATTTCGAGGATATTTTCCTTGTTGTTAGAAAAAAAAAACAGATATACTGAATTTTTCTCTGTAATTTTACTTTTAAACAAACAAAAATTCTATGGAAACTATCACTACCTTAGAAATTCTATTTGTGAGTATTCCAGACGACATGAAAAAATCTTAGAAAAGTTACTCGCATTTCGAAATTTCACTGTAATTATTCCAGACTACATGAAAAAAGCGTAGAAAAATACCTATGGTTAGAAGTACTTTTAAAAGTAAAATACCTTCACGGTTTTAGGGGCACAAAATTGCCCTAAATTCATACAGTCATTTTACCAAAACACTTTTTAATAGTGTGTAGTAGTTATTTTTCGATGCCTTAAAATATCATAACAGTATATCCAATGTAATCAAGTAACTACTAACCTCTATATTTAGCAATCAGTTGCTCGAATTTATCAAATCTAAACATAATCAGTTATTACGGTCTGACAAACACTTAAATTGATTTGTTCACATTTTATCAGCACTAATCCTGGAATTCACAATTATAAAACGAAAAAAAACGACACCAGAGATCGGCTTAAATCATCGCGCGACCACAGAAAGAACTATTTACGATCAATACTTGGAAACCGCCGAAAGGAACACTGTATGCACTGTCCGACACCAGAAAGTCATGGTATTTCACTGGAACAGTAAATGATGTAAGACGATATGATTACCGTATAAAATATGTCCGGCATGAACGTGGCGACATTATTGCTTATTACACGATTAGCGTTTTGCGGTTCGATGGAAATCAATATCGAATTTCGCACCCGTATACGCTTATACTGTGCAATATGTGTAATAATATGTGGAAGTAATGTCTCGTTGGTTGTGCACGTGCTCAGCGATTTCAAATAACAGATTGTAGAAAATTTGTGCATTAGGTAGTGTACGCGAAATATTACATAATTCTACCAACGTTTGAGTGCTAGTTTATACGCGATCATGTGCTTCTATTTGTGAATAAAATAGGCGGTATTAGGATTAGTGCAATGTAGATAATCCTAATCAATAAGTGCGATAAGATCGCTAGATTATATTTCCGACCAGAAGAAAGTTAAGAGTGAATATTTTGCATATTTTAAATGATTTAAGTCCGTCATGACAAAAACAATCTACTAAAGCACATTTAAAGGAGCACATGACCCAAAGCTAATTATTTTTCTAAATTCAATGAATATTGCTCCAAGCTTTTATTTCTAAACAGTGCATTTCTCATATGCAGGTGCATATTTTGCAACCAGATAAAACCATTTATTCCGCTATTGCGTTAAACGCACAAAACAAATTATGCTCCTCAAAACCTATCAATATTTTGTGTATTTAGTGAACAAAACCATATAAATTGTACTAAAATTTGTTTGAAAATCACAAATTTCTTGATAAATCTATTTTTCAAACAAATCTGAATACATCAAAAAAACAGAATCACTGATCGCATTCAAAACAAGTATAGTAGTTGCTACCAAGCGGTTTGGGAACTATTGACAATTCGTCTCAAAAATGCGGTGCCACATTAACAACGCTGTGTTTGCTAAGCGCGACAATTTCTAATTTGCTTGATGTTTCAAATTATAACATGGCCTTATAGATGGCAGAATGAGTATAAAAACGGCTCGATAATTTTGTTAACATATCAACACGTTTTTATTATTTGTTGTGCCTGTAAAAGGGTTCAGAAAAAGAATTAGGGGAATTGAAAAGATAATATTATAGATATGATAATCGAGATCTTGTTTTAAAGAATTTTAGGCGAGCTTGTTAACATAATAATGCTATTTACAACTGTGAAAAAAGTGAAAAAATCTGATATGAAAGAATAAGAAATAAATTTTATGAAATACCACATAAACAACTACAAAATATGAAAACTATATGTGTCACATGATTAATGTTACTGGTATTTTAAGAAAGAGAACTCTTGCTAAAACACCGAGGGAAAGGACTATGGCTGCCAGCTATTTTTTAACTACTAAAACAGAGGTATTGTAGGTGCCGAAGTGTGTAAAGCTATGGCAGCTGTGGTTATTAAAAGCACCCGGTTATGAAATTTGTGCTAAGAGCTATACAATCAGGAGAAGAAATACGAGGAAGTGATCATATATCACAGAACGTTTTAGGAAAAAAGAGAGAAGATTTCTGATTTCATTACTGAATTATGTGGAAATTAAAAGTCACAATAATAGCGCTAAATCGAAAAGAATGTATTTGGCTGCAAATTTAAATATTTAAGAATCGCATAAACTTAATAATGTACAAAAGATGAAGATGGGAACAGCCCCGGTCCCCAGGTAACGCTTGTGGCCTTAGATATAAAAAAATGCATTCAACTCAGCCTCCTGGAGTAAAATAGTAATGGAATTAAGAAGGAAAGAGATCCCTCACTACCTAATTAATATGAGAGAACTACTTCGACGCTAGAAAGATCATTTTAAAAGGCCCCACCAAACTGGAAGTAAGTGCTGGCGTCCCACAAGGCTCGGTACTTGGATCCACCCTGTGGAACGTACTACATGACGGAGTGTTACGCTTGATACTAATTGAAGGAGCTAAAACGATCTGGCCCTAGTGATAGTGGCCAACACCCCTGAGGACATAGCATTTAAAACGAATTTCGCAGAGAACATAGCCGAGTAGTTGGTACTCAAAGATCTGCAAATAGAACCCAGTAAGACCGAAACAATAATACTTAAAGGACGAAGACTGAAATATGACATCTATTTCGCTCTATTTGGAAGAGAAAATTAAGCCAAAAATAGAAATTCGGTATCTGGGAGTCATTCTAGATCGGCGATTAACTTTTAGCGCCCATGTAAATTATGTAATCAAGAAAGGTGAGACTACCTCAGCGGCTCTTCAAAAGATCATGCCAAATGTGGGCGGGTCTGGTGCTAAGAAACGAGAGCTCCTCCTGGATGTAATACAGAGCCAGGCCCTGTATGTAGTTCCTGCTTAGTTACCGGCTCTGGCGTTGAGGAAAAACAGAGACGCATTGGACAGACTCCAGAGAAGAGCTTTACTACGAGTCGTCAGCGGATACTATACGATATCCACTGGAGCGGCACAGGTGATAGCGGGCGTACTACCGCTTTGGCTATTGGCGGAGGAGCATGCCAGACTATTTATTGCCAAGGGCAAAGAACCTGAAAAGAGGAAGAAGAATGAAAGGGAAGTGACAAAAGACATGGAATGTGCTAAAAGCTGCGGAGTGGATTAAAACGCTAATACCCGATATAGTTGCCTGGGTGCGCTGCAATTATAGGAGAGTTGACTACCATTTGGCTTAGTTTCTGTTGGGTCACGGATGTTACCGATCATACCTCCTAAGATTTAAAATAGAGGAAGATGACTCCTGTACACAATGTGGGAAAACCGACACACCAGACCACGGTGTACTGTTATGCAATAGTTTGGCAGAGGACAGGGCAAACGTAGAGGCCATTGTAAAACAACCGCTAAAAAAGAGACCGTCGTCGAAAAAGTGCCGAAAAGTCACTCAAACTGAGTAAACAATACACAGGCTCATAACGAAAGTAATGACACCACAGGGAGAGTATAAAATGGAACAAACCAACCTAGACAGAACGCAGATCTAGTCGTCACGTCCTCTGATGTGTATGCAACAAAGCGGTGCCGCAAAAGTGTGCTGTTAGAGTGTTGTCCGGCATTGCTTTTCGAGAATCGTGTAGAGATACGTTTAAAAAAATGAAAATTTTAACTTTGTCTTTAATATATATTTTAGAATCATGCTCATACATTTATAAATACAAATAGTTTTTGAAAAATTTGAATTATTTCATGAGTACCCTGCACGGTTTAAACATATTTTACATCCCGGCTCATATAGAACTACAAAATATGAAAAATCAGTGTTGGCTGTAGACTTTACAATGCGTTTTCCAACGAGATAAAATCTGCAAGCACTATTAAACAATTTAAAGCGTAAATTGAAAGATTTGTTAATTGTTAAATGCTGCCCTTTTTTTTTGTTTTGTTTTTGTATACATGTATTTTTTGCATACATAATATATTGGAGGACATTTGTATTTTGCCGCATTTACGTTTTATACGTTATTTTTTTTCTGTACACTGGCAGTTCAAATAAATTTATCTATCTATCTTAACTGTTGAATAGTTCAATTTCATATGAAGGTTTTTTGAAAGCGTATCGTTTTAGAGTCAATTTTCTCTTCTGTTGTAGATATTTAAATTAAACGGAATGTCATACAAGTGATCGCCCGAAATTTAAGGTAATATTTAAACTACTACTTTATATAATAATTCAGAATGTAAAAATACTTTCACCAAGTAGCGGTAAATAGATATATGTTAACCTTTTCAATGGTGGCGTTTTTACATTTTTTTACGATCTTATCTCAAAACCGCAAACAAAAATAAAATGCGCGCTAATCGAAAAGATATATCTAAATTCTTTTCATTTCATTTATGCGGTAGAGCCAGATATTTATAATATATTTTGGAATTATTCAAATTCAGAGTTTTAACAACGCCCACATACACTAATAAATGATTGAAAAGAAAGATAGATGGATAGATAGATAGTTAGATACAGCTTTTATTGTGTATGCCAGTAGCAATACTCAGGACACATTGTCAATGTTTATAAGGTACAAACACGCAATAAATATAAAACTTAAAATACTACACATTTGACATGATAGAAATAAATTCCTCAACGGAGTAGATGCAGTGCTCAAGAAGCAACGCCCTTAGTCGACGTTTAAATACTCGTAGACCGGCAAGAGACTTTATATGGCTTGGTAACAAATTAAATAATTTGATTCCCATCGAAGTAGGGGATCGTCTAGTAATTTCCAGTCTGTTTAGTGGCTCCTTATAGTTCTCTTTTGCTCTTGTGTTATAGTTATGGATGTCAGAACATTTTAAAAAAGTTAGTTGATTATCAAATATATAACAGAGCAACTCCATAATGTATATTCTAGGTAAGGGTAGAATAGCCAATCTCTGAAAGTGCGGGCGACAGGATTCGTCACTTCTAATACCCACTAAACATGTCACAACCCTTTTTTGGGCAATAAAAACATCCCGTGGTAGTACCGACGAGCCCCAGAATACTATGCCATAGGTTATTCGCGAATAGACTTTACTATAATAAAACTTTAATAAGTCACTGGAATGCAACACATATTTTAAATTTCTAATTTGATAACAAGAAGTGTTACTCTTTTTAATAAGACATTCACAGTGCGACCTCTAATTCAGATGTTCATCCAGAGTCATGCCTAAAATTTACTTGTTGTTTTACGCTTTATACGTGAACTGTTGTACATTACATTATTTGTAGTATTTATCGAATAGCGCGAAGTATGAAAATACATGTAATTAGTTTTAGTTAAATTAAGCTTTAACTTATTGGAAGTAAACCATCGGGCCAGCTCACTAAGAAGTCTATTTACTTCAATTTGTACCTCCACAGAATTCCTGTCGACGACAATGGATGATGTATCATCGGCGTATATAAAAAAGGATTGTCGCATAAATAAAACAATGTCATTGATAAACATTAAAAATAAAATTGGCCCTAATATTGAACCCTGCGGAATCCCGACGGTAACAGGAAGACATGATGAATAGACCTTACGAACACAGTTGCTACTCTTGAAGGATATTTTAACAAATTGGAAAGCTCTAGCAATTGAAAGTTCTCGAGAACAGCCATAGCTTTCAAGAATCGAATACTTTCGATTTCTGGTTTTAGACTCCCATCACTACTGATATACAATGACACAAAAGAAAATATTTTAATCGTAGTATACGAAATAAAAGAATGCTAATAAGAAAAGTCAAATTGCAACTAAATATACGGAAGCTCCCAATAACAATTTACGCAACAATAACTAATTAAAGAGGTTATCATATAAAAAACAAAATTGTTGAATTAATTTGTAGAATAAAAAAACGAACAAGCAGAAACATAGAATATAATATTAATATTTGTAATATAATATGTTCTGGGAATGCACCTTAGTATATTATAAGTTTATTCCAAAAACGATTAGATTAAAAATAAAATTAGTAGTTATACAAACCAGTCGATTAATAAAACACCCAAAATGGAAAAATCATGCCGAAAACCTACACCGAAAACAATAGAACCCGCCACCGTACCTTTAGATTCGATAAACATATCCCATATAGTACCTTTAAATTTGGACAGGTTCTCTTCGTATCCTTGTAATTTTGTCGTCGACGACGAAGTTCTCCTGTGCTTTTCCGGTGGTGCACCATCATATAATACCTCCTTGGGATCGAATCCCAAACGATCTTTGTAATACGCTTGAGTAGACGACATGTTTAACACTGATGACACTAGATGATTTATTATTGTACTTTTTATCTATTTAATTTATTACGAGTATGGAATTATTACGTATATGTAGTAAATGATTAGTATTATATTTTGCTTGTATTATGTTAAAACTTTTTTTTATATATGTATATACTTTGTTATTATTACGTATTATGAATTTTTAATTTCACTAAGGCGTACAGTCACTGAATAGTATCTTCTTTCCTTTTATGGGAAATGAATCACAAAAATTGAGCTTTCAATAGCACGCCTCGTCAGTCGATATTTCGTGGGAATGTACTCGTTTTCGTTGTATATACTTGTTATCTCGTTCTTCGTTGTCGTAAAGTTCCTTGTTCCTTAAAACTAATCACACGTCAAATCTACGGTTCATGTCGATGTGCTGTAAATCAAAGAGAGATGTATATTAGAAAGGGCGCAGTTCGATTTTAAGTCAATGCCCTTGCGTGTGTGTACCAAAGAAATATATCGCTAGTCAGTTTCTGTGTGTCTGTGGAAAAAAATAAGAGCAGCTAGTGGTTTTCGTTAATTTTAACGCCATGTTTGTTTTGTTCGGAAGGTCACAATGTATATATTAAATTTTATAGAGGTTTATTTATGATCAAGATATTATAAAAATATCATCAACCTTTTCAATCACATTTCTTTTAAATGCGTGCTAAATTTCGAAAATTAAAGATAGTTCAATCGCATTTATATAGTACATGCTGTTATATAGGTATATATAAAAAGGGAGACGCATCTTTAGTTGAAAAAATAAATTAGAAGGAAAATAGAAATTACCTACGTCTATTATTATTATATAGGTATTTCTATTTTGTTGTACATACTTTTATTATATACACTAAAAATATTTGCAATTGCTGGCGTTTACAGTTTCAGTAACGTAGACGGTAAAGTTACTGAAAATTGGAAAATATAACTGATGTTACTCACTAAATTTTACAATTTTTGATAATTTTACAACAATTATAAATATTTTTAGTGTATCTAAAAATGGTGGTAAATGTACCTTAATGGTGCGTGCAGAAACAAAATACAATCTGGTGTAGATTTCACTCAAACATTTATAATAATTGTTGATTTACTCTGTTTTAACTCTAAATAAGCACATAATTATAATTATTACAAAAACTATATATAATTGTCCACAAAAACTACACTAAAAAAACGATTTATTTGATAACACCAAATTTTGTTTAAGTTAACTAAATATTGAAGTAAATATCGGCAAACAAATATTTGGTTAATTCAATCAAATTATTTGTTCATTTAACCCTTGATTTATTTGAAATAACGAAATATTTTGTTGGATTAAATAAATTTTCACAATGATATTTGTTTGAAATTATTTTGTCGTCCTGAACAAATTGGTGGTTTTTCCGTGTACTCGCAATAGTGTAAAATATTTCCAAAAAGTCGTGTGAACTTCACCTATTCGATTAATTTCGGGGAAGCTATTATACAAGGCGTCCCGTATCGTTATGTTCAAATTTTGAGAGTGTAAAGTAGACTTCATTTCAAGTAACAAAAACGCAAAACTTGTATATTCCTTTCAATTTGTTTCAAAGTTACAGATCTATGAATGTGATAGTCAGATCATGAAAAAAATGTAATCCTAAAGTCAATACAAACTGATTTTATTTTAATAAAAGTTATACGATTCAATAACAGGCCTGTGATTGTTAACATCGCATAATAAAATGTTATCCTAAAATAAATAAACACGTGCCGAAGTGCATACAGTAATTTCTTTGAGATCTACAAAAAAGAGCACATACTGGAAATTGATTTATGATAAAAAAGGTTCTTAGTTATTTGGTAAGTGCTGAACCATGAATATCATACAATAAAGCTTATTAGTGAGTGGACACCTTTTCTTTATTCAAAATGCCTTGCCGATTTTCTTCTTAAGACTATGCTGACATTCATTTTGTGTATGGCTACTGTAACGGCAGTGCACGTCAAGCAGTTATTGAATACCGACATCGGATTCCCGATAGTTGCATTCCTCATTACAGAACGTTTCTGGAAGTACACAGACAATTTCGGGAACGCGGGCTGCGTGATTATCTTGTCGACTGAGGAGTAAATTTGCCAGCAGACTTAGAGGAAGAAGCAGTAGCTATTGTTACAAGGGATCCAACTCTCAGTGTACGTCGAATCGCTAGACAACTAGGAGTGCCACGAATGACAGTTTGGGAAATTTTAAAACGTGAGAGCTTATATCCATATCACTATCTCAGGGGACACGGTTTGCTTGAAGCAGACCACTATGGTCTAGTTTATTCTACCTGAATCTACGTTCACGAGAAGTGATGTTACAAATCTGAGAAACCTGCATAGGTGGTCATCAGAAAATCCCAAAGCTATACGCCCATTTACATTTCAACATGAATTTTCTATTAACGTTTGGGTGGCCCTAATCGACGACTTATTGATTGATCCTGACGTTCTTCCTGGGAGGTTAAATGCGGACAATTACCTTCAATGTCTTATTGACGAACTGTCAGGCCTTTTAGAGGATGTCCCACTGAATGTTCGACGAGACATGTGGTTTCACATGGATGGGGCACCACCACATTTCGGAATTGCTGTCCGAAATTGGGTTAACGTCAATTATTCATGATGGATTGGTTGAGGTGGTCCTGTTGCGTGGCCACCCAGATCACTCGTTCTTAATCCGCTTGACTTTTGTTTATGAGGGTACATGAAAACTTTACTCTACGCGCAAGTTTCAAACACACGAAAAGAGTTGTTGGATCGTATTCATTTGGCTGCAGAGCAAATCCGACAAAACAAGAATGAAATTCGGATAAGTACTTCTTCTGTTGGCTTACGGGCACAAGCCAGCATTCAATAAGGAAGTGGGCATTTCGAAAATATTGTGACGGCGCAGCATCTAGAAAGTTTACCGCTGGCTGCCAGGAAACAATCGAAATGTAGTTAATTTTTGGAGTTGGCATAGTGCCGTTGATATAGAGTTGTTGATAATTTTGTCAAAGAAAATAGTTGTCAATTTTACTTATTTTTATATTCGTTTTTAAATAAAAGGATAAACAGAGAGTAAAGTGTGTACCATCCGTGACAATATTATTAATGGAACTTTTTTAAATAAAATCAGTTTGTAACTTTAATATTACATTTTGCTTTCATGATCTGACCAATCACATTTACAGATCTGTAACTCTGAAACAAATAAAAATGGATATACAAGTTTTGCGTTTATGTTACTTGAAATGAAGTCTACTTTACACTCCCAAAATGTGAACATAACGATACAGGACACCTGGTATAATTCAAACAAAAGACAAATTTACAGTGGTAAAATTACAATTGCAATGTGAAGAATATTGTTGGATACAGACGGTAAATTCGGCCCGTGCGTGGCCGATATATTCGGACATATGGATGTCCACAACAAAAATACCACATGCCGAAATAATGAGAGGATTAGACATCTGCATAGTTCACTTCGGACACATCCGGAACTGCGTGCATACTTAATGTACTGATACCAATCGGCCCACAAACACGGAACAACCTAACCCCAAATCATGTTTACGGAGTGTCTTCGTGTAGTTTGTTTATTAGTGGTTTTTAACTACGAAATTTGGAAGTAAGTAAATATTTTAATTATGGAGACTGAAAAAAATGCAGTTGACAAACATGCAAACAAAAACAAGCTTCGTAAATTCATTGAAAAGAGTAGTGAAAATGGTTGTACCACTGTACTGACCATTGATTAGTATTCAATAAAGTCAAGAATAGCATGAGAAAGAAAAAAGCAAAAAATAAGCTCCCAAGATTATAGACGTCTAAATAATATGAAATTATAAAAATAGTGCAAAATGAGAAGACTATTGCAAAACGTAACAATGACGATGTGTTTTTTATAAAGTATTATTGCGATATTAAGACATGCTATTTTAAAGAAAACTCACAAAGATACTTGTCATAAAAGAAGATTAGGAATGGAAAAAAGAAACTGCTAAGAAGTGTTGTAATATACCCAGAAGAGTATTTAAAACTCTGTATTATGTGCCAATTAATTTCCACAGGATTTAATAAAGAGGATATATTGGTTTAATTGATATGCAAACAAAACCGGATGGCCCTATAAGTTTATCATGAATTATCAAGATCAGCTCACCAAGTTTGTGTTTTCAAAAGTCCTAAAAACTAGACGGGCAGAAGAAGTTGCATATAACTTGATAGATATTTTTGTGTTGTCGGGGCACCCCGCATACTTCACAGTGACAACGCCAAGGAGTGCTTGAATGAAATAATTAACAGGTTTGCAGATATGTTTCAAGCAAAAATAATTCATGGAAAGCCATGTCATTCGCAAAGCGAAAAGATATATTGAGCTAGCAAACTAAGATATTTAATAAATTAAATAAAGATTTTTAATAATTTGGATGCAACAGAATCAGGCGCTCAAATGGTCGGAAAGTCTAATTAATTAATTTGTGCAATTAAAAAAGAAAAAAGATTTTTTTCACAGAGGCATTCAGCGGACTCCATACGAGGCTATGTTTGGCACTCAATGACTTGAATGACTCAAATCTTCCACTTGAAATTGTCAAATGGCTACAAAACGAAGACGATATTCATAAATCCCAAAACATTGTTAGTGATATTATCGAAGACGTATTAGATTCCGATTCAGAATTAGAAAATAATGCTGGTGGAAACGAGATTTCATTTAATAAACTCAATTCAGGATTTTTCAAGGAAAGTAATGACGAGTAATTGGCCATTCAGCATCACAGTATACAGTTTAACGAAGACGCACTTTAAATTAGAAGTTGAAAATTGATAATATTGTCCGCCATTGAGAAATTAAAACACAAAGATCGTATACTTAGGTATAAGTCCTATTGTTTGCAAATATTTCCTTGTAATAACTTTCACGATTGAAATCTTTGAATAAAGAATAAATATCACCGATACAAAGAGAAAGTGCAATTGGTATTGAGGAATTGTCCGAAAAAACAAAACGATTAAATCGGTAAAGAAGAATGTGAGTGCTACATATGTATATAAAAGTATGTAGGTATAAATACATAGGCACTTTCGTATAGTTTTTGTTTGTTTACTTATATTTGAAGCTATATATCGTATATACAAAATTATTATCATCCACGCAAACTATTGGACACGTTAACACAACATATTTTGTCACGTACACATGGATTAAATAAATGTTAACATTTTATTGAAATTTTGCACTGTGAAGGAAATGACGAATTATATAAATAATATTTAGGCCAATAAATAAACATGTTTAAAAGTTAAAGAAGTTAGATAAAATCCTGATAATACTAATAATAAAAATCAATGATAAAATACAACGGATGAGTCGATATTTCAAACGAATTGAAGATACATATGGAAATATAAAAATTTGTTTTATTTTCCTTTAAGCTAATTTATTAACTGTTTGAATTCACCTTCAATTTTTCTGTTTTTATTACTACTCCTGTTCAAAGCGCATATAGTTATGCGAAAAACAATCTATGTAGCAAACAGCCCAGATAAAAGTTTTGTTTATTTTCAAGAATGCCGGTTTTGAATTATAATTTTTACTACTTGTTATAGGTGTCCCATTGCAGGCTGAGAGTTTGGAAGATAAGTATGCGTATATTCATACTCTCATTTTGACCTAAATTGATAAAGCATTTATTTTCACATTTTTTTCGCTGTTTAATACATATTGCGTCTGTAATAATGCTTTAAAAAACCTTAAGCAGTCATTGGAAGAAAGGCAAGTTGTATTGTCTAAATACCTAATACTCAACTCTAAATGGAACGAATTCATCTTCTAAATACATAAATAATTAATCAAATTTCGTTAAAGCATTCCATGAAGATAAAAATCTAAATTAAAAGTAATACCGCTTCGATTTCCAATCTTGTTTGATTTAATTTTAATTTTGCTAGATGTTTCGATCCAGTAGGATGATCTTCAGGCGAAAAATGTCATATATAAGTAAAAAATAAAACGATGTGTCAACAAAATAATATACAGACATGTGTTGATAGTATCTCCAAATTAAAATCAAAGTAAATAACAATAATACAATTACACAAGCATGTTACAATCTATTTAACCTCTAGAGAATAAATAAGAGAATTCTAATATTCTGAGAGAAACATCTAGAGAATGAACAACAAAATTCTAATATTCTTTTGTTTATTCTCTGGATGTATAAATAGATTTTAACGTGTTTGTGTAATTGTATTATTGTTAATTAGTTTGATTTTAATTTGGAGATACTATCAATACATATCTGTATATTATTTCTTGACACATCGTTTTATATTTAACGTATCTATATATGACATCTTTCGCCTGAAGAGGATCCTACTGGATCGAAACATGTAGCGAAATTAAAATTAAATAAAACAAGATTGTAAATCGAACCGGTATTACTCTAATTTAATTATACACCGATCTTTTTCGTGACTTTACTTATTATTTGAAATTTAGTCAAATGACAATAACATCGTTTTATCTTTCAATTCTACATCAACAATTCTATTAAATAGAAACATTTATGTATAATATGCAAGACAATATTTACAGCTGTCTATAATTAGGTATATCAATAATAAAAATAAAAAGACAGGAAATCAGTACGGCCTAATTTCAGTTTATTTAAATTATCTTTTACTATTAAATTTTGAGATTTAGTTTAGAGAATACAGTTATTAGCCAAATAACACTGAGAAATAGAAAATTCTTACTGAAAAATAAAATATATAAATAGTAGTAAACATGGATTATAAAGAAACAAAAAAACGAAATTTAGAGTTTGATGAAATGCAATATTTGATTTTGACTGAATATTTTGAGGTAATAATTTATTCTATTTCTTCTTTTTACCGCTTAACTTGCATTGTGTGCACGCTATTTTAAATTATATTACGTCATCATCATAATTTATATAATTCTTTGTTACTGTTAATTAACTAATAGATAACTGTACTCTGGTAACTCTGGTATTTGCTTAATAAAGATTTGAAACTGAAACTAATCGTAAAACAAAATCTTCAAATTCCATAATGAAACAAAAGACAAATAAATTCAATTAGAAATTGCTAATCTTCGATCTTTTTACATCAATATTTATTGTGTCTAGGTAATGAGGGTATCGCAGTTATATATATAAAAAAATGAATCAGTTTGTTACAGTTGACGTTGTTAATTTTTCGTAAGTGACTGGACCCCAAGGTCTTTTAGATTTTAATTTCGAAAAAAAAACTGATTAAATTTTATTTATGTGTGATAAGAGGAAAAAGTCGAAGTTAAAGGGAAAGAGGCGTCTTTTGTGAATCCTGATAGGGGAACTATAGTTGATACATTTTTGTTTGCTTAAATGAAGACATTCTGGTCTGGCACACGAATCACAATGAGATCTAATAGAAATATACTAATTTTGGAAAGTCATTCGATATGTTTCTGATCACGACACTTGAACTGAGAAAAAAATCTGCACATAGACCACCTGTTGAGTTGGTCTGGGTGACTTTTTGACCGCGCGAATTGTGAAATGCAAAATTATTATCAGGAGAAGTGTGTGTGGAATACTTCCACCTCACCTTTTTCAATTGGGCTCATTCTCAAGAACTATACGATTTTAGAGTAAACATTTGATTGTAATAAAAAGTGCATTTAAGGTGAAGGCTATGAGGTCTACATTTGGGGAAATATCTTCATGGGAACAACCAAAACCGAAAGCTTTAATAGGAAACTGGGAAAGAAAAAAAAAGAAAAACTTTTTGTGTTGTTTTGGACACACTGCGGTTAGTTGTACGTCACGCAACGATGCAACAAGGTAAATATTGCTAAGGGAATTTTCGAAATTTTGATATGTATCTTCGTAGTTCTTAAGTATTTCATATAATCCTTTTACACACAGAAAAACGTTTTCTATAGCCAAGTACTTTTATATTCTTAAAGATTTTTACTAAATGTAAGATAGTATTTTCTTTATCTTGGAGAATTTATTAGATCCGAGTAAATAGGCGTACTTAAATGTAATATGTACACCATTTTCTTGAAATTTTACTAATTTCTAAACAAAAGATTTATTTGTAACAAATGTTATCCTTTAAAAATTTCTATCTAGTGATATAAAATTTCTTCAAGCAAGGAACTAATTTCTTGAGATATTGAGAAAATAATTTTCTTCGATCAACAGATTATATTCATTTGCTTATAAATATATGAGGAGGAGAGAAATTCTCACTTGCTGCTAGAAATTACTTCTATGTGTAAAGCAGGATATCAGTTGTGATAAAATAAATTACCTTATTGCATATACCGACATTTATAATAATTAGAGAATTAGAGAAAATATATTTTTAGATATTAGAAAACAAAATTTACTTTATGTTTTCCAACGCCTGGGAAACTTCATAGAGGGTATGCGCGCGTACCTTAAGTAGGGAGTTAAAAAAAAACATGAGGTCAACGCCATTCGGTGTAGAACTAGCTGAGAAAACAAAAAAACTAATCAAATTGGGAGACATTTTCCAAAAAAAATCCCGAAAAACAGGACAGTTTTCCTCCCTTGAAGAAAAAAAAAAACATGTAAGGAGTTGTCACCTAATATTTTCTTTCGTCACAATGTGGCTCATCCGTCTTAGCTCAAGGTGATTTTTATGTATTTCCAAAATTAGAAAAATGTTTTTTGGGAATCAAACTTAACAGTGACGAATGAATTTAATATATTTGCTTTTCTTTTGGGAAAAATTCAAATGTCTGAAGAAATAAGTGGAATAATTATCTTGTACTGAAAGTGTCGAAAAAAAAATTGCTTTAGAGCACCAAATAAGTGACAAATAAATTCTAAACATATGCGATGATTATAAGCATAAAAGATGTAGATAATGTTATGATGGAGCCCTAAAAATATTGAAGAAGGAATTTCAAAAATTCAGAAAAAACCTGACTGAATAAAAATTGGAAATAATAAACTTAGGATTTTATATGGTTTCGATTAGTGAATTATATTTATGTTTTACAATGAAAAATATACTACCAGCCATGACTAACAATTCCATGTATAATAAATAAGGAGCTAAAATTAAACCTAAGTTTGTCATATGTGGTTTCACGGTTTATAAAATAAATACATATTATAGTTCCAGGAATCCTTTTTCTTTAAAAAATTGGAAAATGCCAGATCGTTGGATGACAAACAGTAATTACAGGATTCCAACAGCTTTGCACAAAAAAAAGTACAACTGAATCGCCCTTTAAATTGGAAAAAATCAATACCCATGTCAAAATATATTTGATCGAAAAATGTAATGCTACTTTTCCAGTTTTATTGATTGTTATTTCCTTTGAATTATTTAAGAACATACCTTGCTATGTAACTAGCAATATATGTAACCAGCTTATTATCGCGCTACTCAATCGAAGGAATCGATTGTAGTACCGTTTCTATTTATAAATAATCACGTAATTATACATCTATCTTGAATAGCGTGAATTAAAATTAACACCTCTTTAGATCCTTGTATGTATAGGAAGCTCAATAAGATATTTTGAAAAATCTGTATACTCTTGCACAGAATAAAAAAGAAAAAGACAAGGGGTATCATTAAGTATGGTGATTACATCAAAATTCGTATAATAATTGCGATGTTAACATTGACATGTGACGTTTCCACATTTTCAATCGACATTAATAATTTTATCTGCGATTGTAGAATTTCACTTTCTTCACAGCTGCTCTTTACTTTTTCCCACACAAACACAGTTGCGTTTCATCGGCGATAGCGCACCTTTCTTGCGATTATTTCGAATCTCTCGCGGAACCAGAACAAGAACACGAATCACACCGGTTTCTGCACACGCATACGCTGCGCGTAATACACAATAGAACGACTGGGGAAAACATATACGAATGCCGGAGACTCGCGCGCACGACCGGTCTCGAACAGCTACTGAACGAACGGAAAGGAAAGGATCGGAGAAGTAGTAAGTGTCGAACAGCTTGAATTGCATCTGTTTTCCTCGTGTTTGTCGTGTCTTGCGTTCGGTCCGACGCGAGTATGTTTTCATGTGGGGACGACGTGACGAAGAGGAATAGAAACTTGTCCACATATGGGCCAGGTGGTAGATCGTGGGCCGGTCCCTAGCGAACAGATTCGGAACGTAGTGCGAAATTACGTCGTCGTATGGTGGGCTTTAATCTCGATACTTATGGCCGTAAAAAATGGTCCATTAGCATGTCGGTGCTACGTAACGAATTAATTATCCTTGAACGTTCGGTAGACAAGTATAGGAATTGACTAGTAATGAATTGGCAGAGCCTACGTTCCGTCACGCCGACATAGAGACGGTTCAAGAGAATGATGATAGGCTTATAAGGAAAAGTTCGTGCAGGTTGTTTAATTATTGATGCATTATTTCTCCAATATTGATGACTCTAAATTTAATCAAGGATTAGCAAGTTGGTAAAAAGCTAAACATATTTTTATTCTTTATTCTGTATTGCCAAATTTTCAATAATCAAAATATTGTTATGTTTCTCAGGGCAGACTAAAATGTAATAAATATAATACACTTACAATTCAGTAAATTAGTAAAATTATATCGCAAGAACACGCAAATACAACATGGGAAGTTAAGTATAAAATCTAACAAGACGTAGAAAGTAACATACACAGATGTTGAAAATATTGAGAGCAATTGACACACAATGACTTCAAAGTAAAAGAAACAAGAGTAACAACAATATTATAAAAATTAAACTTAAAAAAAGAAAGATATCAAAGATTAAATAAATCAGCATAAATGTCACTAAGTCCTTCAGTATCCCTTTTAAAGTTAATGGAATTCAAATGATTGTTTAGGAACCATATTTCTAAAAATGAATAGTTCAAGAGAACGGGTTCTGTTGCTAAAATTCTCGCTTCGTCAAAATTAAGTGTTACACAATGACAGCTAAGGGTAGTTGAGGTGGATTGATTATTTCATCTCTGTTGTGTGCAGCAAGTCTGTTTTTTTAGCTTTTAAAATGTTTCTCCTATGTAGCAGGAAGACTGCATGATTCTCTTATGAGCGAAACATGTTCGGAAAATATTCTAATTAGAGATACTGGATAGATACATGATTATTTCATTCATTATCATAACCAATCATAAGACCGTATTTATAGGTATTATTACAATTACTTAGAAGGCCATTCTTATAAGATCTTATAAACTCGGAGATTAAAGAATATACTGAAGCAATTTATCTCACTGAGAAAAGTATTAAATAATCATAAATAAAAATATAATTATCGTAAGTAAAAAGTCCAGCTGTATAGGGGACAAAAGCACAAATTACTTAGCACTAGTAAAAAAGAGATCCTAAACACTGATACTAACAAGAAGCAATCTAAGGTACTTACGGTCTGTTTCATACCGGTAACTTATGAAGTTACTGACGATAATTGAACTGAAGTAGTTAAGCCAAAGAATATATGCAGTTGCGGTAAGTAAAAGATTTGCTCATGTCAAATGGATGTATTGCTATGTGTGAACTATTCTATAATGGCTATCACACCTTCATTATTAACCTCAATTAATACAAGCTATTTGGATTACTTGTGATAAGGAAACAGTATCATTAATGCACGTTTACTAAATACCTGATATATAAAAGGTAATGGTTTGCTACAAATATGCAATGGTTACTTTAAATTTGTTTTCGATGATGGTTAGCGTACAAAACTAGGAGGTTTAGTAAATACAGTGGCGGACAAATGTTATAGGCACCCTAAATTTTGGGCGAATATCACAGTAAGAAATGAGAAAATAAGAACTTGTAGGTAAATACATTATAAATATGTAGTATTTTAAGGGATCTAATTAATTTGTTGCATATTAGAGTGTTTTTAGTACAGCTATAATACTTTTTAGATGGGAGGGGAAAAGTGACATCTCGAAGACTTGAAAATATATAAAAAAAAAAATACATTTACAAAGGGTATCTATAAAGACTATTGTAACCATAAAGACGATTAAATAAACGTTGAAATAACTGTCACAAAAAAAATGCAAGAAACATGAAACCCATTAGTTTTGTTAAAGGTGCCTATAACATTTGTCCGCGACTGTATTTATTAAATAGCTTACTATGTACTCTGTGTGAATAACTGATAAAGTACAACAAAAAGCTCCACAAATCTTCGATTATTTATGCAACTATAAGTAGGTACTGCGTACCGAGCAATGCGTAATTAAAAATTGTTTGCAAATAATTTTTAGTTACTACTTCAGTGTGCTGTAACTTCGATTGCATTAATAATCGAAGATTTGTGGAGCTTAAATTCGCATTTAATTTGCTAAAGATGGTACATAATATTTATTACTTAAGAAAAAAAAGCAGTATTATTAGTAATAGTTTTATTTTGTATAGGACAAACACAGTGACTACCTGATATGAATGTAATATAATGTTTAAGCTACATAATACCAACAAAGAACCAGTACATAACCGAATAATCTGAACAGACGTTTCATAACAAGCTTTAGAAGGATAACAATTACCCCAACTGATTGAATGGAATCCTTATACAACTTACCGATACTCTTAAATGTTTAATACATTCTGATATATTGTTTATGATTATGAAGGGTGCATATCAAAAGATGATCTACGATCTACCTATGTTACCTCTGTAAAATTCATTTAAGTAGTGAAGTTGAAGCCCCAAAAAGAAAGAGATTTATCCGTCTATCGCGTGTACGTGATTCGACACTAGTTATGACGGTTATGCGCAAAATACGGTAAAACTGCCCCAAGGTTCCCCGAAAACACACGAGATGCAGTAAAACTCAAATAATTATAGTTGTGGCAAGTTGCTACTTATTTCTGAAAATACATGAGTTTAATAGCAATCAGTATTATTGTTCTTGTACTGTGCTGTAGTTAGACACAGTACCAATAGTCACAAGTAATACGTTACTTACCACATATCAACGGTTTGATTACGATTATTACACAAGAATTTTCAGGTACGCTGTATGTACAATAGCCGCTAATAAGAGTCCTATTTACAGTAAGAACTTGCATTCAGGAAACTAGGTTTAGTTGCAGGTATTAATTGAGGAGAATAGTTGCAAGTAAAGGTTTATCTATTGTAAATGATTTTTTATCAAGTAAACACTTTATTTAACCCATTTTTCTCAGTGTTGATAATTTAATACCTACTTCGGACTTCCAGATGTGATTGTAACATAAAATCTTACAGTACTACAAATATTGATTTGGACTCCAACGCAGAAAATCATTTTGGCGGTAAGGGGAACTGACAGATTTGAAATTATATTTCATTGCAGTAAAGCTAAAAAATCGGGCCAAACTTTCTGATTTTATTTACTGCCAATGGGACGAGAGCGATAATTTTAGGAACCAAATTTTAGTGAAAATAAAGGCTAAGGTCCCTAAGATTTGTTAACATAAATACCAGAGCAGAATATAAAGCAAATGCTAACTTGCTGGCTCCAATCCGCGAAGTACTAAACTGTTTCACCGCCAACGGTCAAAAATCAACCAGCCTGGGAGAGTACACAACGATTGATGAAATGCTTATTAAATATTAGCTTTAGACGACGCTGCTTATTCACCCATTACATATCCAAAAAACCTGCTCAATACCAATTAAAATATATTGCTTTGTGTGATGCGCGTATCTTTTACAATTATAACTGGAATAAATTTGTTAAGGATATTTCAATTCTCATATTTTCAATCTCGCTTTCGTGTAGAGGTTAACATAACAAGAACGTACCTATTCTATTTGGAGATGGACTTAATGAAGTACAACTTGAAAGAGAGAACCAAATTAATACATCTTCCAAAACACGAAAAACTGTTTTGGACGAACTCATGACGAAGAGCTAGCAGTTCAGCTAATTAGCCAGCCCAGACATTAAGAGAAGAATATGCTACATCTCATCTAATCAAGCAAAAACAATAGAACCCGATTGAAAAGTAAGGATTGTGGAAAAAGCATGTGCAAACACCACTCAGTAAAATGCTAGTAACCTCCAGACAAAACTTATATTATGTTATAGTATTATTTGTTTGCTATAATATTATTAATATTGTATTGTTTACAGGCAAGAACCAGTAACTAACAAAAGATATGATACCGATTAATCACCAAAGGACAAAAAATGAAATTTTAACGTTTTTTGTGATTAATGTAGATTCTCATTTAATCAATATTTTTTTTTTCAAAAATGTTTAAGGTTCTAATTATTTTGAAACCGATAGTTAAAATGTTGAAAATCTCAAAACGGCCAAAATGTCCACTGCGCGAATAGGAACATGACATCTATCTGTCCGCGCGAGTCGATGAAAGGTTAAAGAGAACTGAAAGTCTTACTTTTGCTTAAAAAAGTACACATTTCTTTAACAGCGTGTTAAAAACACTAATCAGAAGAATCGATGTATACTTTGATAATTGTCAATGGTTCCTGTAACACTCCTTTTAAATATAGAAAACTAGTGGTCTTTCCTTAATATGAAATTTAAAAAGATATATGCAATTAAACAATTACGCACCTACATAAATCGACTAAAACAGGGCCAATTACATATGATACAACTTATTTGATTAATAAATTTTGGAGGAATATGACAGGCACTATGTGCGTATTTTTGCTGATGTAGTAAAACGATAATTTAGAAACAGTTTTTCTACTGATGACAACAATCTTCGGAAATACGAATTCGATATCGATTATAACAAAACTGAAATCCCATCAATAAGAATCAACCGCAAAACCATCACAACGTGTTAGTTTCTCTTCATTTTCGGCCGGATATTTCTAACAACCGTGTAGTATAGTTAAGACAGGCTGCGACATGAAGTTTCTATTTTTAATTGAAACGATACACATCAGTGTACCGGAAATTGCACGCGCACAGACAGAAATTGGTCTGAAAAGAGAATCAAAACACTATGTTACACTTGCACCTATTTAGTAATCCCGACCTTCAGCAAACAAATTTCACACAAGTAGCCAGAATTGTATAAGGATGCTATTTCATACGTAATGAATTTTCGTTTATAAAAATTAATAGGAATTTCGAAGGTAATATTGGGGCATGCTTTTTAACAGCCGCCAGTGCGTGTCTTGTGCGCAAGAAAAACTTACGTTACATTCCAAATAGGTAAATTATGGTAATGGGCGATTTATGAAAAATATTACATTGGTAGTCCGTTCAGGTCGTTTCTGTTCTAGTAACCAATTTTTACAATGCAAATTGCGACAGCGAATTTTAAACTGTGTTGCGTTCCGTTTACACGTTTCGATTTATAATTTGCTACAACGACCATTCCAATTCCACCAACTTTATGTGGTAAAACAACGGAGGTGTTTTATCAAAACGCTTGCTTTCTAAAATATGCGAACACATGCACCGCACACAAGTTCTGTATAATATGCTGTTTACATTGTTTACTTACGGTGAAGTAACTATTTCCTGCCACTATATCGATTAGTATTAATAGTTAAAAGGCTTTAACAGCAATAGAAGACCTTCAAATATAATTGTATCTTTATAAATATATAGGCCTTTATATACAGTGCCTGCCCACAATATTGGGGCCACACGATTCTAGTAAGATAATAATAATAATAATGATCATATTTATTATAGGACACAATTTAAGTATATATAACTAGTCAAAAACAATGAAAAAGAACAAGAACATCAATTACCGCCCTAGTATCTATAAGTAAATAAATAAAGTATAAATTCAAGCAAAAAAAAAAAAACAAAGAAAATATGTACTCACAATAATAAACAAGCTACATTTTAATAAAATACAGTTGATTCTAAGCCAAAACAAATTAAAACAAATATTCTGTGCTACTGAACAAATAAAAACAATTACAAAAGAAATAGAAATCTAAATTGAAGATATATTAATACGTTCATTCTAAAAAAAAAAAACAAATTAAAGTAAACAAGTAAGACAAATAAAAAAATAGTCAGCAAAAAAATTAATTAAAATTCATTTATGGAATAAAGTAATCTTTCTAAAAAAAAAATTCTACAAATGGCTCAAAGAAGAGCTCAAATAAGTGCTTTATTAATAGCTTTTGTAAGATTTTAGTAATATTGCTGATTAGTTTATCTTGCTGAAATCGTAAATGACCCTAATAATACTGCGGACAGAGACTGTGCCTAATACAGGTTATACATAGTTTATTCCTTTATAATTCTAGATTATACAATTACTAAACAGTTCTCGTACACCTAAAAAAAAATGTGGTAAAATTACCCCAAAAATAGGAGGTAGCGCAGTTACCACGTTTTTTTTTAGGGTGTACTTTCCTTCTTTCTTTATCCTTGGATTATTTATACAGCCTTTGATCAAAATCCTCTTCGATAAAATTACCTATTAGTAACAATAAATCAATAAGCTACACACGTCTGGGAGCCATTTTAACATGTACACTTCTCACAGGAAAAATCGGGACACCAGCAATTGAGAATTTTAAAATTTCTTGATTGTAAATGCAACTTTCGGAGGACGTATTCACTTATCACAGCCATAAATCACTTAATTATGTATATTACTGCGATCAAAGGTAACGACTAGAAATTTAAACAGAAAAATAAATATATAGAGAGAAAAAGGTTTATGTATAGAATAAACAAATCGGAGTTTCGGTGGCGGCGTTTCCTTTAGAAATACCAATGAAAAAAAATACCTAACAACAAAAAGAACTCTTGAATAGACGGCTTCATTTAGAAGTATATATATATTTAACTTGTTTGATGTTACGTAGAGATAATTCTTTTTTAAGAAAACATGTGGTGATGGAATTTTTTTATTTAATAATAGCTATTATGTTACTTGTTAGTGCTGCTTTGATATTAGTTACTTACTTCGATTTATGCTCGCGAGTATTAGTTTAGCAATAGACAATATGTCAGTCAGCCTCCTCAGTCTTGGGATAATGTGATTTTCACAGATTTATTGACTTCACTATTATTGATGTATTAATTACTATTGTTGTTTAATATTCTTAAATATTGTATTACTGTAAAGTTTCCTTCTATCTATAAAAAAATACCAAAACCAGGCTCAAGATTATCTATAAAATTCTTAAATAAAGCAATTAAGTTCGCAAAGAAATTATTTATTTTATGAACCCTCCGTTTATTGTATTTTCAGAAAATATATTTTAGCTATCGCCTGCGTAATCTGACGTCGTTGATCTATTTTCTTGAGATATGGCCAACACTGGGTCTCTTTACAAAAGGACAGGTTTATTAACAATTATTTAAAATATTATTGGATTTATAATACATAACAAACATTGTAAGAAAGCATATTGTTCGTCAATCTCAGTTAGTGCTAAAATATTTATTTTTGAATTTGATACATTTAATACTTTTTCGTTGCTACTGCCTGAAGCTGTGTTACAGACTAAAAGTGTTAGCTATATTTCAATAACATAGAACGACATTGGATTACACAGGCGATAGTTAAGATATATTTCTTAAAAATACAATACACGGAGGGTTAATAAAATAAATAATTTCTTTGCGAAATTAATTGCTGTAAAAATGTTATAAATAATCTTAAACTGTTTTTGGTAATTTTTTAAACATAGAAAAATATTTTGTAGTAGTACAATATTTAAGAATACTAAACAACAACAATAATGAATACATTAATAATAGTGTAATTAATCAATGTGAAAATCACATTGTTCAAAAACTCAGGAGGCTGATTGAGATATTGTCTATTGCTAAAGCAATACTCGCGAGCATAAATCAAACTAAGTAACTAATATCGTAGTAATAGGTAATATAATTTTAAAAATCCCATCGCCATATCTTTTCTTAAAAAAAGAATTATCTCTACATAACATCAAACAAATTAAATACATATATGTGTATTTCTAAATTGTGCCGTCTACGCAAGAGGCCTTTTGTTTGTTATGTATTTTTTTTGCATTAATATTTCGGTATTCGGTATTTCTAAGGAAACACCGCCACCGAAATTCCAATGTGTTTATTTAATGTATAAACCTTTTTCTCTCTATATACATTTATATTTCTGTTTAAATTTTTAATCTTTACCTTTGATCGCAATAATACACACAAAAAAGTGATTTATGGCTTTGATAAGTGCATATATCCTCTGAAAGCTGCATTTACACCCAAGAAATTTTGAAATTCACGATTGCTGGTGTCCCGATTTTTTCTGTGAGAAGTGTACGTGCTTCACTGATTGAATTCCGTCATAGTCAAACTGTTCTTCTCACAGAGAACACTCTGTATATTACTTACAAGACCCAGCTAAGTATTTACGTGTCACGCATTTAATGTTAGTAGGTACCTATTTATCGGTAAATATAGTTTAGTTGTTAAGAATGTACATTAATTATTAGATATTAGCAAACCGTGACAAACGACAAGTAATATCCATTACTGGTAACTGTGTTCACAGGTCTTTTATATTAAGTATTACTGCTGTCGACTTCTTTACAAGTTCCTCCTGAATAAAACATTTTAAGTTAAAACAAACAAAAAAAAACATTGAAAGTAATATATATCAATAATAAGGTCTATCCCGTATCGCATCGTAAACATTTTACCGATTATCGTTAGATTTTTTAAACGATACGAATTAACGATGATTGCTAAAACGTTCACGATGTGTTACGGAATAAACCCGATTATGTCACATTTATTCTACCTTCATAAAGAATATAATAGCGATAACAACGATAAACACGTGGACTTACTTGCAATTGACCGAAACTCCGAAACAAATAAAATACAAAAGCAAATTAAAGGAAATAACCTAAATATAGCCATAGTATTTCAAAGAATGATCACTCAGTAAACTAGTTATTAAGCAACATAAAGAAGAAGCTATAAATCTGAATAATAATATAACAAATTCATGAAATTTCTGCTTTTAACTGTAATAATTAAGAGGAATTTCATTAATTTGTTATTTTCTTACTGTAAAAAAGCGTGCAATCTTTGCATATTTGCCGTCCTGACGGCTTCCAGATCTAATATCGACGTATGTTCGGTTAAAATGCTCGAATTTCGCATCCTCGACTAGCTTAAGTGGTAAAGCGCTCGTCCGGCAAACGAGGGGATGCAGGTTCGAATCCCGCGTGAGGAGAAAAATTTTTCTTGGGAAAATTCTTCCTAATTATTACAGTTAAAAGCAGAAATTTCGTTAATTTGTTAATTTCTTACTGTAAAAAGCGTGCAATCTTTGCATATTTGCCGTCCTGCCGGCCTTTCAAGATCTAATATCGACGTATGTTCGGTTAAAATGCTCGAATTTCGCATCCTCGACTAGCTTAAGTGGTAAAGCGCTCGTCCGGCAAACGAGGGGATGGAGGTTCGAATCCCGCGTTAGGAGAAAATTTTTTCTTGGGAAAATTCTTCCTAATTATTACAGTTAAAAGCAGAAATTTCATTAATTTGTTAATTTCTTACTGTGAAAAGCGTGCAATCTTTGCATATTTGCCGTCCTGCCGGCCTTTCAAGATCTAATATCGACGTATGTTCGGTTAAAATGCTCGAATTTCGCATCCTCGACTAGCTTAAGTGGTAAAGCGCTCGTCCGGCAAACGAGGGGATGCAGGTTCGAATCCCGCGTGTGGAGAAAAATTCTTCCTAATTATTACAGTTAAAAGCAGAAATTTCATTAATTTGTTAATTTCTTACTGTAAAAAGCGTGCAATCTTTGCATATTTGCCGTCCTGCCTGTAATAAGGCTATGTAATATTGTTTAATATCATGCATACGGGTTGTCGCCACTTAGTTAATGTGTTCAGTAATACCGGAAAAAGTGTTTCATTCATAACCGAGATATGCTTTACTGATTTCAGTATAGCTGAATACTTTAAATGTTTTCATGCGATTCATTTTGATACTTTCATTATTATTTGCATACGTATAAAATGAATCGAAGTAATAAACCCATTGATATTGCTATTTATTGTATAATTAAACATGCCTTTGGTTTAGTTCCTAGTCGTAGTTCAACTGTAAAATGAAAATGTCTTTTAAAACCATTTAATAAGATTAGATATTCGAAATACTTCAAACATCAAATAAATTTATTCCTACGCAAAGATAACAAATACATAATAGATGCATTCAACTTCGCACATTAATAAATCCAGCCTAAGCTTTTTTAAAATGACGACAGAGACAGCACATCTGTGTTTACATATTTCGAAGCGGCCAGTTAATGCATAAATCCGTCTACTATCCACGCTAAACATATAGGCTTTTATTTTACCCGTAGTCGTACAATTGGAATATGTGGCTGGTGTACATTCAATTCGCTAAGTTGCGACCACCTACTGACCAAAATCTTTCGCGAACACTTGCGAGTAATTGTTGAGGTCCTGCACGCAAAAGCATTTCATACTTAGCTCTGAGCATTACCTTTGTTAAAGGATGCTTTGATGATAATTGTATGGGATGTTTTTTTATCAAAATGAAAGTCGGAATTGCTTAAGCGACCGCATACTCTCAAAATTCCCTTTTCGTCGATATAAGGATTTAAATTTAATAGTTTAGTTTTTTTAAGCAACTGCGTATTATGATGATTTAAATTAATAGAGCTTCACGAAATGCAGTAGATTGAGCAATCTTAATTAAAATTAAAAAAAGCATTATGTATTTCGGTTACACTTAACGACCGTGCAATCGTAATTCCTTCCCATCAACACAATTATGTTTAAATCTTAACATATAAGCACAAACGCGTTTTAATCGATATAGATTTGAAAAATCATGAAAGGAAAAATTCTCTACGTTAACACTAACCAAAGAAATTTGATTTGATTTAAGCTGCGGTAATTCGTCTACTAGGTGACCTTTGTCATATTTAGGCCATTCGTTTTAATTTGCACCTAGCCATGCAAGGCCATGCCACCAAAGTTTTAATTCGATTATTAAAACTGGACTTATTCCTCTTGATAAAAGATCCGCTGGATTTCCATTAGTTGAAACATATCGCAAATTTTCAATTTCGGTCAAATTTTGAATTTCTACAATCCGATTTCTCGCAAATGGTTTAAGTAAATCTGCTGAAGTATTTATCCAACCTAGCAAAACCTTTGAATCTATCCAAAAAAATCTTCGTTTTATCTGCAATCTTAAAGAATTTAATATTTTCTCTGGTAATCTCGTAGTTACGTGTGCTGCGCATAATTCTAATCTAGGCGTGGTCATAGGTTTTATGGGCGCGACCCTAGATTTTGAACATAACAGATAGCAATAAATCTTACCATCTCGATCTATTGATCGTACATAAACGCAACCGCTATATACCATTTCTGAGGCATCAGAAAAGAAATAAAGCTCTACATTAACCGGGTCTTTGCATATAACACGTCGATTTATGCTTAACTTATTTAACATAGCCAACTCATTCTCGAATTTAATCCATTGTCAACTTAAAGTTGCCGATACAGGTTCGTCCCAAGATAGTTTTTCCGACAATAAACGCTGTAACAAACCGTATACATACTTACTGGCCACAAATTATGCGATCAATTTACTAGACCAGAGAGAGAAAAGGCCAATGCAGTTAAGATGGGTTATAAAAAACTGACTATTAACGGTGAGGTATGGAGATGGAATAAGAGTAAAGAAACAATAGAAAAAGAAGAGGCAAAAAACTTATAGCATTTTCGCCGATAGTACAGGAAAAGCAACATAGGATAACGCGGCGAGAAAAAAGGTATAATGAGATGGAATATGAGAATATAAATTGTGATATATTGGAAAGAGCTACCAAACGAAGAAGAAAGAAGGCACACAAAAGAAACAAAATAAAAATTAGCACTTGGAATGTCAGAACTATGCTTGCAGCAGGAAGAATGATGGAAATAGGAGAAGAATTGGAAAGGTATGGAATAAGTATAGCTGCCTTACAAGAAATAAGATGGAAGGGGATTGGAACGATAGACAAAGCACTTTTTTTCTTTTAAATATTGTCGTTTAAATATTCGGGTGATGAAAAACAAGGGGCAATATGAAGTGGCATTTATGTTGTTTGGAGAAATAAGAGAAAGGATAATAGAATTTAGACCAATTGATGAAAGAATGGCGTATTTGAGAGTTCAAAGTAAACCATTTAACATATCTCTTTTAAATGTATATTGCCCAACCGAAAATTCGATTAAAAATGAAAAAGAAAGGATTTATTGTAAAATAGAAGAAGAAATTGAAAAGATTTCTAGGGAAGACACGATATTAGTATTAGGGGATTTTAATGCGCAAATCGGAAAAGAGGACTATGTGGCGTCGGTAGCGGGAAAATATACCATACACGAAAGAACAAATGATAATAGGCGCAGATTGTGTGACTTAGCGGCAAGAAGCGATATGATCATAAGTAGTACTAAATTCAAACATCCCAAAGAGCATAAAATAACTTGGACAACGCCAGACAAGAGACATAGCACACAAATAGATCATGTGTTAATTAACAGAAGAAGGCAATCATCGGTAACAGATGTAAGATCCTATAGAGGAGCTAGCGTAGATTCAGACCATTTTATGGTAGGTGCAACAATAAAGCAAAAAATAAAGAAGACAACAACAAAAAGAGAAACAAATTTAAAATGGGGACATAAACAAACTTGGAAACGAGAAAGAGAGAGAGAATTATGAATTAAAATTAGAAAAGCTACTGCACGAACGAGAGAAGGATAAGAACAATGTGGATAATGAGTGGATTGGCATTAAAAAAATGTATCGAAAAAGCAGCAGCAGAAACTATAGGAAGAGAACGAAGAACTAATAGAAAAGGATGGTATGACCAGAAGTGCCGCATGAAAATAAATGAAAAGTCCCAAGCAAGGATAAAATGGCTCAGATCAAGTAAACCAGAAGATTTGCAGGAATATAAAAGAATTAGAAATGAATCCAATAAATATATAAGATAGCGTAAAAGGAAATGGATAAATAATATAAATGAGATAGAAATAGAAAGAATCAGTAGAAACACTAAAAGTTTTTTCAAGAAGATAAATGAACAAAATAAAATATAAAGGAAAAGTTACCGGTGTGTAAAAGATAAAGATGGGAGAATTATAAAAGAGGAAAAACAGTATAAGAGAATATGGGTAGATCATTTTAAGGAATTACTTAATGAGAATAATCGCCAGGGAGAGGAAATTATTGATGAAGGAAACGAAAGGAGTCAAGTGGAAGAACCAACAAGGGAAGACGTCACACGGATCATCAACAAACCTAGAAATGGTAAATCACCAGGGGAAGACGAGGTGAATATAGAATTAATAAAATACGGAGGACACCAAGTAAGAGAGCAAATATATCAGTTAGTGATAAGGATATGGAAAGAAGAAAGGATGCCGGAGGAATGGAGGAAAGGACAAATCCTAACGATACATAAAAAAGGCGACCAACAAAATTGTACTAACTACAGAGGCATTACATTATTAAATGCCGCATATAAAATCGTGTCAGCAATTATACAGAGTCGGTTAGCTGAAAAAGCGGAAACGGTAATAGGACCGTATCAATGCGGATTTATACAAGGAAGATCAACGGTGGATGTTATACATACAGTAAAGCAGATAATAGAAAAAGTCCATGAATATAATATGGAATTAGAAATGCTTTTTATAGACTTCCAACAGGCCTTTGATTCGCTAAATAGAAGCCAACTTATGTCAGCATTGAAACAATAGAGGGATAAACGTTAAGCTTAGAAGCTAGTGTAATAACTCAGAAAGGAGAAACGGAAGAGTTTAGTACCAACAAAGGAGAAGGCAGGGAGATTCACTGTCAGCAACGCTTTTTAACTTAGCACTGGAATATATTAGTAGTATCAATAAGAACAATATTAGAACAGGAGGAGGGCAATTGGTTGCATATGCGGACGAAGTGGTACTAATAACTAAGCAAAGAAAAATTATGGAAAAAATGCTGCAGGATATCCTAATAGAGGGGAAAAAATTGGGATTAAAAATAAATGAGGCTAAAACAAAAATAATGATCATTGGTAAAAGCATAAAGAAGAAAAAATCAATATAGGAGTACATGAATTGAACAGACAAGGAAATTAAATACCTAGGCGTTATGATCGAAAAGAGTGGGGAAAGAAAAAACTGAAATTGATGAAAAATTATGGCTGGCAAATAGAGCATTTCATGTAAATAAAAATATTTTAAAAAGTAAGATAGTCTCCAAAAATACCAAAACTAATTATATATAAGACAATGATAAAGCCGATAATAACTTATGCTGCCGAAACAATGACCCTCACAAAAAAAGATGAAGAAGCTCTCAGAATAGCGGAAAGACGAACAGCGAAATATTGAAGGACCTAGATGGGGAGGATGTAGTTAGAGAAATAAAGAAGAAACATGGGTAAGGTGGCTAGGCATTATGGAGAACTGACCATCTTCGGTGTTACGAACGGTGTTACTTGTGCAACCACGGGTAAAAGAGGACGAGGCGACCTAGAACAAGCATGGCTACAGGAAGTGGAAGATGACCTTAGAAAAGCAGGAGTAAAATAAATGGAAGGAGAAAGCTGGACTCAGAAAGATTATGGAGGAGATCACAGATAAAATTGGAGATGAGGACTGATCCACCGCAAAAAAATGGATCTAGAAAGCTTCCATAAGGGAGCGGTGCCACCCCATAATGGGGTGTTTTTCACCATTATATATATATATATATATATTTACTAGACCGCAATCAAAATCGTAAAATAATAAAGGCTATTGACATCAAACCTGCATATCCATATATTTGGCAAAAGGCTCTCAGCCTTTTTCCTGTTTAAGGTGCTCCGCTAAATCCGGCATGCTAACAAATTGTCTTTACTCTAACATGTGGGTCCCAATAACTTGTGAGAATTTTCAAATATCTTCAAACATCTTCAACCCTAAGATTGACAGACGGTGTTGAGTTCTTTCCAATGAATTGTAGATGTGTAAGTTAACCATAATATTTGTGTTCTGTGCAGACAAGAAAGAAAACAACAGCCTTTATTTTTCTAAACAATTCAGGTATAATAACGTGTATCGTTGGCGTAATACTTTGAGCGTTCAAGCAAAGACAAAACTCCTTGCAACGACAATCTTGAGCCGTTCCGTCGAATCGGTAACGGTATAGCAGGTACAAATGTCGCCTCCGTATATTTAACTTTCTTATTTATGCAACGGTACCACCGCTAGACGTAGGAGCGTGCGGTAGATTCTGTCGCACGTGTGTATATTTATAATGTGGCGGTGTCTCCCTCGCGTTATCTCCTATTTCTTCGTTTTTTCCGTGTGGCACTAATTAGCGACGCAAGGCCGACGACGAAATGTTGAACTCCCCAAGTTCAAGACGAATGTCGCCTCTAAAATAAGCGGCCGCATCTTTAACGGACATACACAATATCTATGTAAGCGGAGTGTAGAGAAGAGTTCTCGAGGCGTGAGTTTCGAAGGTGGCGGCTTATGTAAACGAAACGCGAATGCAATGTTTACACGATAAAGAAAGGTGCCCCGTCAAACTTGTCGGATGAGATAATTAATTGTGTTTACTGTGTAAGACTCATATAAACTTATTTCCTAGTTTAGCCCAAAATAGATGGCATTAAACTCTCTGTAGAAGCCTAGATCTGGAATGATATAAAGCCCGATGTTGAATACAAGAACAAATCAGAGATCTTTGAGATTTTAAAATTCTCCTAGAGGCAGAATAGCAGAAGCAGCATAATTAATTAACCATCGATTGTCTTGATCAAACAACGATTAACAACATTCTGACGCGTTAATGGACTTTGGCATACCAAAAATGAAACAAAACGAAGTTGTATGGTATTCCATTAACACTTAGATACTCAGTTTCTTTTCCGTCAACGCTAAAGTTTCAGGAAAAAATAGAAATCAAGTTGAATCCAAACACGCTTGAAGATCTTTCTTCCGCCTTCCAGCTACATTTCTGATCATTGTTGAAATAAGAATAAAAGGAAATAGCGATCAGACTTCGTAATCAATTAGAATAATATTCGGGTATTTAGTCTGTTGAATCAAACTAAATAAATACATACCTCAATATTTCCTTATTATTTTATATCATCAGATACAAAGATAAAATTACAATAAAGTAATTACAAAGTTAAGGGTGTAAAAATAAACTGACAGCTGACAAAAGTCAAAACGGAAAAATAATTAATAGTTAAAACATTTAGATACAAGGCAGGGCCAGAAGTATTAACAAAAAAAAATGTTTACAGTTATACATATAAAATAAATAGAAAAAAAGTAATAAATGACTCAGGTAAAATATTACAACAAATACTACTTAATTGATTTGTATTAGTTTTAAAATTAATAGCATTATTACAATTTCCTATATTTATCATTTCCAGAAATAATCGCTTTTTGTAATTTGATTCTAATTCAAGGATGAAAATACCATCATAATTAAAACTATATCTAAGATTTTGGACATGTAGAGATAAGGTACACCAACGTTTTCTGATACGATAATCACTCTTATGTTGAAATATTCTGTTCCTTACAATTTGCGACGTCTGACCAACATAACAACCTTCACAATCCTTTTGGTTAAGAGTTGGAGTTTTATCTTTAGTTTTAGTGAAAATACTACCAATGGTTAAATGTAGTATTTTGCAATTTGGGAACATTTTGGGGAAAAAAAGTAAAAATTTCAATGTCCAGCCGCACGAGAGTTAAGCGATAACTTTTGTCAAAATGTCCGGTCAGCGAATCATACACATTTCAAATTTCTTACGCTGTTTTCTAAGCTTTTAATAACTGACTATTATGGGATCACACTACAGCCTGATGAAGACGATTACTGTCTGTCGAAACAATTAGCTGGACTGATCCTATAGTATACCAATAAACAGAATTTAGGAAATAGTTATTCCATTTTATTTTATCTAATATTCTTCATCCTTCTTTTATCATATTACGGCAATCAGCAGGTCGAAAGTTACTTGGTATATGTAACAACATGAGAGCGTTAGCAGATGAATAATATTTTGCTGATTGATATGAACCGTGTTAGCTACCGACACTGTAATACGATATGAACTATATTAAAAAAATGACTTCTTATATATAAGTGCGCCGAGAGGTGTCTGTGCCAAGTTATTCAGTTCACGTTGTCCCGAATAAAATAAAAATATCTGCAAGTGAGACATATTGTCCGCTAGCCAAAGAGCAACACAAGACGAGAGCTCCATCATGAACAGAATATGCAGAACCCCACCAATTAGAAAGTAGTCAGTAAGTACGTCATCTGAGTCTTCACAATAAGAAAACTGATAAAGAGGAATATTCAACAAGCCACTAGAACAGATGCTTAATGACAAATCTCGAAACCATGAGCCTCAATATGAACAAGGTGTTACAGTTCAATTTGATTCAGTTCAATATTTCGTTACTTGTTTTAATATTCATTCAATTTGCACTTACGTAGTCGTAATAATTTAACAACTTTATTTCCCATAAAATTTGTGCACATTCTGTCTCTTGTATAAATTTATATGTAAACCAACAGAAATTTCTTGCGGCCAAAATATTTAAATTTGTATTTTAATAACATTTTCTGCGAAACACATATCACGATTGCGTACATGTATAATGCTTTATTAATCTCTCGTTCAGTAACAAAAGCTGGGCCTACATATCATTAAAACTCTTTACTATACACGGTCAACCCAAATCATTTTACCCTTACAATAAACCGAACTTTGTTGTACTTATGTGTGACTTTTATTACTTTTTTTATTACATTTTATTGGAATTGAATTTAACGGACTTTGGCCAACTTTGCGGTAACTTTTCCTTTTTATCTGCGGACTTAGCGTCATTAGGCTCTTGGCGCTTTGTTATTAGATTTGTATGCTTCGGTACTTTATCCAACCCTTGGCGCCCATTTACCAAGATTCAAACCAACACCTGAAGATAGTCCATCCCCATCTTCATTGAGTTACACCGTCAGCATACTGCTCTTGTTGCAGCAGATACACCGTTACCAGGAATTTAGTCCCGCTTCCCGCAGGTGTTGAGCGAAGAATTACCATTTCGAGTCGACAATAGAAAGGTGATCTCCTGGATTACTCGCAAGTCGCGCGTTTCATTTTGAGACAACGATCCCATAAGTGCGAAAAGAGTGGTTCAGGCGAGCGATTTTCTCTTTGTTTGAAAAGAAATGACTAAACTGATTTAATAAATTCTCCCTTTTTTAATCATCATATTGTTCCGAAGCGCGATTCCTCCAAACAATCCTCTTCGTTTAACCAAACAATAGAAAACTTATCTAAGTATTATGTACTCCGACAGAGCTCATTTCGAAGATTTGGAAGCCGTTGAAGAATCAATTTCGAGAAATTTTTTAAAAAAAAATAAGCTCCTCATTTTTCACTTTATATAATGAGTAAAAATTAGCAATATGATAATGATGATGATTTGTGTTTCGTATTTTTGGTAACACAAAATCTGAAACCTTTTGCATTTTACTGTAGATGTACTGGGCTTTCATTTCAAAACTAGTACCCGGGATACCCTTTAAAATTGAATTGAATTCAACAAGAAAAGCGGCCAATTTCGATTTACGGGGGGACAAATTTTACACATATCTGCGACCCCGTAGTTTCAACCCCTAATCGGAGGTGAAAATCATATCAAAAGTTCAAATAGGAAGGAGCGTTATCTAACAATCTAAAAGATTAAAATTTAGATATTTTCTAACTTTAAAGGGGCATAACTTGGAAAGAATGATACGATTTCAAAAAATAAAGCTTCAAAAGATTGCTAATAAGAAGAACTTTTCAAAGACCTATTCACTGGTGAATATAAACAGTGATTGTACTTTAGGTGTTTGGATTGAGGAATGTTTTTTTCCAACCAGTCAACAACAACGATATCCGCAAAATCAGTACAGTATTCTTTTGAAATATACCGCCGATTAGGGGTTGAAACTACGGGGTCGCAGATATGCGTAGAACTTGCTCTCTTGTAAATCGAAATTGACCTGTTTTCTTGTTAAATTCAATTCAATTAAAAGTTATTCCGGGTCATTGGTTTTGAAATGAAAACCCGGTTTTAGTTTACAGAGTTATGGTTGTTAAGATTACTATTAATAAAACACGCATGCACAGATAAGTGAAAAACCTTAGACATTAAGTTTTGACAGTTGGTATACAGTGTGCATACAAAGATGACGCTAACAAGACGCGTTCTGTGTAAAGCAATAATAAAGACATAAAAACAAACAATATACAGTCCACATTTCATTAAAAATCAACAATTGTCATTTCACGCATTGCTTTACGTGTTTTCTAAGAGATAACTGATAAAATGATAAGAGCGTTTCTAATGTAACAGTCATATTTAAGATCAAAACTTTAAATGAACATAATGAATATGAAAATGCATAACGGACTAAGTGAGAGTTATGTAAAAAAAATAGAAGAAGGTTATATTGTTGGTATTTGTATGATACTCTGGACATTTGCAAACTTAGCAATCTATACATATACCTATAGCATATAGCCAGAAAGGCAATAAAATAATTAAGATATTCATTCAGCCACTTCACTTGTAATTAATCGGATCCAGTCCCCTGAAAACTACATAGTCAACAAGTAGCTATGTATTCATTATGCAAATTGTTGTGGGAATGCACACTATAATCTATCATATTTCTACCGTTTAATTGTTCGTAATTCCAAGGATTCGACCTAATTTTGGTTTTCAACCTTTTCGCGGTATGAATACGTTATGCATGGCGAAGTATATTCTATTTCAAGAAAAAACATACTTATAGAAAAATTAAATAAAAGCAAAACATGATGTAATGCATGTGTCACTGTTACATTGTTTTCTGCAATAATTCTTAATCCGCTGCGGTTTCTTTTTAAGTATTTTTATTCATCACGAAGAAATGCGACAGTTAACACATTAATTATTTCTTTCGGCTCTAATTACACACCGAAAAAATTTTCCAGGGTTGCGACATCGTCAAAGAGACAATGTAAAGGCGCGGTTCAGTCGTATCGCCTATAAATTCGTATAAAAAGTCGAAGTTATTCGTCACGTCGTTCGCGTTAACCCACATATGGAAATGGAGAGAAGCGTCGGAACGGCCAGACGTATACGAATATGACATTTTTTGGTTGGCTCATTCGGCGGCCGGGAAGCCCACACACCCTTTATCGCGATTGCGACATCTCGTGCTGCCTTTAGTAGCAAATGATTTTATTATACGGTGACGATGTCGTTGCCATTCTGGCCGTGGGCCGATAAGCTTTATGCATGTTCACTTCATGAATGGCACAGGCGTGAAGTTAAAATTTCAATTTATTTCCATAACGTGGCTTTCGTAACGGCAGCTTTTTATATACGATTTAAGTGTGTATGTTGTAATTTAATCGTTTTGTGACGAAAAAGGCACTGCTTTTGCGTAAACAATAAGAAGTGATTTCTGTCCGAGGAGTGATAATTTACTTCGCAGGAAGAAAAGGAAAAGGTCCTCAACCTCCGTGTAACAATAACAGGCTAAAAATAAACTATGAATCAAGTAACTTTCTTTTTCTAGCAACATGTGATCATAAATAAAATCCACCAATCCAGCAGATGTGCGCACCTGTTTTTTTTTTCCTACTAAGTATAGTGTTGAATATTTTTACATGAAATTCGGAAACAACTTAAACGATATGGAATTAATTTTAGATGATAACGCACAGCTTTTTAGTCAAACTATTGAATTAAAAAATCAGTGGCGTACCGTGTGTTTTTGTTACCATTAAATATGGAGCTAAATGTTCACAAAGTTGGTAGAAATTGATTTTTGGGACCCATCACGTAATTTCTGAATAATAATATCCAATTATTGCTCACAAATATGTGATAAACATTTTATGTATATGATCCAAAAAGACTAAATCGCCAAGAGTGTTCTTCCTTTAGCTTTGATTCATCCAAATTTTCGTAGATTTTGGCTGAAACGATCATTTCCTCTACCTGACAGTCTCAATTTTGTTCTTCCTTCCTTCTAAACACTTTTCTTCTTTAAGTGGCTATTTCGGCCACTACCTATTCCATAAAACCAACTTCAAAACTTATTTTACCAGCATCTTTTTTCCTCTATTTCAAAAGTTCTCAAATGTGAAACCAAAAAATTATATCTGTCACATTGACAATTAATATTAATAATACTCACGACCTGCTTGATAACTTTGACAATTTGCTTTATACGGCCTGTCGAATCATTCAAATTTACATTGAATTGAATGTTATATAGATTCCGATAAGTAGCGATATCTGCATGACGTTTGAGAACATGAGGACTACTTTTTTGACACGTCAAAATGATAGTAATGGAGGATATAGCCGATGACAACTTATTTTATATCAAAACTAAATAGTACAAAACTATTAACCAAATAATTATACAACTGAAATAACTAATAAGATGTGAATGAAATACAACTTTAAAAACCTTAATAGTTCGGTTTTTAACGAAGCAAACAGGTTATTTAGAATAAATTTTGGAAAATATTAACTTTGGTGCTTGTCAATATAACATTTATTTAAATTAGATTGACATTTTGCTACCACAATCCTGCAACCAAAGGGTAAGCAAATTTTCCCAAAAAAGTCCTGTAAGTGGCACCAGCGGTGAACACGTGCAACTCATAACTCGACAGGCTGTATAAAGCAGTCATCAAGCAGGTCGTGATAATACTACTAAAATTTCCGAATGCAGAAATCACTGGGTAACTGCCGCTTACATTTGTAAGATATTAAAACAAGTAGAACAAAGTTTTTCTGGACACTCTAACTATGCAAATCTGTAGCCGTTATAAGCTTATACGGAAGTCGGTAAGCATGTATTTTAGATGCCTACAGAGTTGCAGATAACCTTACAGGTGCTATAGATATGCATAGAATCCCTCCTTAAATTGAATCTACATTACGTTCAGTTGTATAATGAAGTGATTTGTCAAAAATTAAAATAATTTTACATAGGAAAATTGGAAATTTACTTTAAATGTTAGCAAAAGTATGTAATCTAAAATAATAAAAAGGTAAAAAAGAGCTGCGGCATTTCTTTTAATAGAAGGAAAAGAAAGTAAAAGTAGTTGCATTAAACTATAGTTGATTTAATAATAAAGTCTTTTGGATGCTTAAAATGGGGCGAACAAAACACAGTAGCGAAGGAAAAAGAAACCTCATAAGAAAACTGCAAGGTAAAAAATTTATAGAGCAAACACTTGGTTGCTTTGGCAGAATGGTCGCAAATTCTAAAAAAAAAAAAAAAAAAAAAAAAAACAGAAAAGCCGGAAGTAAGGGGAAAACAAAGTAAAATTGGGCCGCGTGATTCAAAACAGATAGAAACACTGGTAAAGTGCAATCGCTTTATTGCATCTTTTAAAATAAAATAGGAACCAAAGTTGGATGTAAACACTTCTACAATACCTCGAGGATTTATTGAAGTTCAAACGAAAATGGATGCACCAGTGTATGTAAATATCTTGCAAACTGCAATGTTACTTTGCGCTGAAGAAAATATACCTATAGAAGCATATTTTCTTCAGCGCAAAGCAACATTGCAGTTTGCAAGATATTTACAATAACGACCCAAAATGTGGTTTATTTCCAAATAAGATTCAGCTCATGGATTAGCCAGTTTAGTCTCCTGACCTGAATCCTATTGGGTGGATGTTAAGCAAGTTTTTTTTTTCCAAAGCAAAACCATCGAATGTTGAACACTTTGGCGCGCAGTGGAATCTGCGTAGTCTAACATTCCCATTTTCCTTCTCGACAGCTATTTGCATGAAAACTATAAACATTCCAAATTTATGGGGATTCAATATTATAAATATATAAAGCTGCGTCAGATATTAGCTGGATCTATGCAAGGGCCGATTTCGCTAGTTTATTCGACTGTAGCCTTTGATCGGTTTACGAATTTTTGTTATTTTTCTGTTTACTGTTATATAATTGAGTCGATAAATGAAAATGGATAAGAAAATTACTGACCGCCAAATATTATCAAGTACCCATTCGTGAATAAAATCAAATCTAAGAAAAACAACAAAAATTAAATGAAATCGTAAAATATTGAAATTCCAAACAGATGAACAATATCTGTTTTGAATTTGAATCTATTCTTATTAAAATATAATCAACAAAAAACATGTTTCGGCCGAAACTGACCATGTTCAGGCTCTCTACAAGTTAAAAGTAATTATAATTAATAAAATATAAAGTTGTGAAATGAAGCTTTTTGAAGTTTATCAAGTTTACAAAAAAATGTTATATTATTAAATTTAGTAGTGATAGATAGATAGTATAGATACTATAGATAGTTATTATAGTGTTAAAAATGGAAGGCAATACTGACTATAATATCAAAACCTAAGTTAAAATGTCATTAATTAAAACACCTTATTTTTAATTAAACAATATTAAAAATAAAATTACGTATATTATGAAATTTGGAACAGAGGAATGGATATGAAGCTAATAATCGTATATATTATGAGTAGAGTTGGGCAAATTTTCCGGCGCGGCAGGTATGTATTCAGAACTTGCGCTCCAACTTATGTACTCCAACAAAGCGATGAACCGTAGAGTTGCAAGTCAGTAACAACAGTGCCTGTTTTTCTTATAAAATGTATTTTTTTTTTATTTTATCTAAATCTATAGTGGTGTAAAATGCGAATGCATCGCAAGGAGGCCCGTTTGTTAGCCCGCTTTCTCCGGTTTTGTCCCCAAGGAAAATTTGCACAACTCTATTAATATGACCTATGTTTTATAAATACATACTAAATTACAATAATACAATTGATCTGCTTGATTTATATTACATTATTTGAGGCCCGCGTCGCAATACGTATCTGCTCCGCCGGACAGTTGCCCAACTCTAATTATGAGGTGTGAAATTTAAGATAAGGCTAATAAACTGAATAAGTAAAATTTCGAAAATGATAAAGATATAAAAATAAAGGAGAACATAAGAAGGAAGAAAAATTAATTAAATTAAGATTTTAAAGCTCATTAATTAAGTATATTTCTGAATAATGGTTTCACCCAATTATCTATCTGTTCACTTAGTATATTTATTTTTTCTGTCCCTTTTTCTGTCAGCGATTGAATTTGAAAACCTCTTTTGCAGTTGTGTAAAAGTTTGATATTCTAACAATCAGTGCTTGTATGTACCGTATTTAGTAGGTGGTAAAAATTAGACTGTACTTGTTTTCTTTTGTTCTTTTACTCTTATTTTTAATTTCTTTCCAGTTTCACCAATATATGTGTGTAAGCTTGTCCCTCGAAAATAAAAGACGTGTGGTCTGCTATACGATTTTATTAATACTGATCTCTTATACATGACTCAATGTTATTGATTACGTCATTCTCAAACGAAGGGACCATCGGGTTCCGCTTCCTCCTTACCACTTGGCCCTTCGCTGTCATCTCCATTCCTTTCTACGGTTGCAACTGTAGATGCGCTTACACTCGGCCATCCTGACTCAGCGAAGCTGTAAACATGATGCGCGCCACAAAATTTTATGGCATGCTAAGGAGAACATAAGTTTTATTTGGGAAGGTGTGATAGTTGGCAACTTTTAAATATTAGGTTCAAGAAAAGGTAGGCGCGAAAATGCAATTCCTGATCATTCTCTAACATCTATAGTCAGAACAAAATATATGGCACGAGAATGCAATTCCTGATCATTCTCTAACATCCATAGTCAGAACAAAATATATGGCACGAGAATGCAATTCCTGATCATTCTCTAACATCCATAGTTAGAACAAAATATATGGCACGAGAATGCAATTCCTGATCATTCTCTAACATCCATAGTTAGAACAAAATATATGGCACGAGAATGCAATTCCTGATCATTCTCTAACATCCATAGTCAGAACAAAATACATGGCACGAGAATGCAATTCCTGATCATTCTCTAACATCCATAGTCAGAACAAAATATATGGCACGAGAATGCAATTCCTGATCATTCTCTAACATCCATAGTCAGAACAAAATATATGGCACGAGAATGCAATTCTGATCATTCTCTAACATCCATAGTCAGAACAAAATATATGGTACGAGAATGCAATTCCTGATCATTCTCTAACATCCTAGTCAAAACAAAACATATGGTACGAGAATGCAATTCCTGATCATTCTCTAACATCCATAGTCAAAAAAAAAAAATGGTACGAGAATGCAACTGGTTCAGAGCATATCTTACATAATTTAAACTACAAAACAAGAATGTTATTCCTGACTGATAACAAAATAAAATTCAACATCAAACAGCAACAATTTGCTTCTTACACGTAGTTTTACACATGAAAAACTTGGTATATAGGTATAAAAAAAAATAATACAAAGTGGTAAAATATTTATGTATCTGCACTTAATCAACCAATTCCCATCGTTTGATGTGCTCGATGGCTATACCCCCGTATATGTACTCGTTATCGTAATGAGCCCGGAATATCACGAACCTCATATCTATCGCAATCTAACACTTTCGAAATCTGAAGGGGCCTTTCCATTTGGGCAGTAATTTTCGACTATCAGTACTGACGATAGACGAAATTTGAACAAGAACTAGGGTCTCCCTCTTCAATTTTTTTTGCACTGCATCTTTTCTGTCAAAGTATGCTTTTTGTTTGTCTGTTGCTCATGCGTATTTACAACAACTTTGCGTCTAATTTCGACACATCCGGACACATAATTCATCTAAAGAATTTACAGGCCCTGTTCTGTAACCGAACATTACCTCTGAGGGAGTGGTCGCTATAGATTTATTGAAAGTGTTGTTAAGTCCTAATTGCAGATTATGAATATTTTCGTCCCATTCGTCGTCGTTTTTGTCCGCTCCCATTGTAGATAAGGAATCTAAAATGGTGCGGTTGTAACGCTCTACTTGACCGTTTCCGCGAGGCATACCTACTGCATTTAAGTGGTGTGAGATTTTGAGTTCTTCGCAAATTTTTTTAAAGGCTTTAGATGTAAATGATTTTCCCCTATCGATATTATCCGTTTTGGAGCACAAATATTTTAAATAACTCATTTAAATTTTGAATGACATATTTGGTCTTCGTGTTACGGACGCCATATATAAAACAAAATTTCGTAAACGCATCAACACACACCAAAACTTCGTATTTGCTTGTTTGCTTTTAACAAATGGGCCTAAATGGTCAATGTGGATAGTGTGAAAGGGTCGGGGTTGTTTATATATGGGGTGTAAAATTCCGGGTTTCTTTCCTGCTGAGCTTTTATGATAGACACAATTCAGACATGATTTAACATATTTTTTTACGAAGCGATTCATCTTTGCAAACCAATATTTTGAGGAAATCCTTTCAAGCGTTTTTTCATAAGAAAATGACCTACATTGTCATGTTCGAGACGCAAGATTTGCCATATGCAAAATTTAGGAATTACTGCTCTATTTCCAAATTGAGTTCTTCGGTATAATCTATTTTGGCGAAGGTCATAGTCTGTAAATAACTGTTTATTTCCCTGTTGATTTCCAGCTTGCAATATATTTTTAATGGCACGAATTTCAGGGTCAGCTTCTTGGATTGCAAGTAACCAATTTTCTGTGGATAAAAGGGCGCGCACTCTTTCCATCAATAACTGGAGGATTCCTACTTAACGCATCAACGTGCGCCATTTGACACCCTGGCTTATGTCAATTTCAAAATTATAGTCTTGAAGTTCAAGCACCCATCTCGCTACACGAGGATTTAATTGCTTTTTATTGAACGCGTGTCGTACAGCAGAGCAATCGGTATAAATTACAAAAAGCTTTTCCGAAAGGTAATGTCTGAATCGCTTTATTGCGGCTACAATGGCATATGCTTCCAATTCGTAGGAGTGGTACGTTTGTTCTGTAGGATTCGTATGTTTGCTGAAGTATCCTAACTGTTTCTAATTTACTGTCATCTGTTTGTGTTAACATACCCCAATTCCGAATCGGCTAGCATCTGTATAAAGGGTCAAATACTTTTTGGGATCATAGATTTCTAAAACCGGCTTACTTATTAAATTTTCTTTTAAGGAGAGAAACGCATTTTCCTGATCGTGTTGCCATTCCCATTCTTGATTCTTTCGTAAGAGCTTAGTCAAGGGTCGACACTTTTCGGAAAATTTCGGTACAAATTTCCTAAAATGACCGATTAATCCCAAAAATTGCCTTATATGGTGAACATTCTTAGGGTAGAAAAATGTACTATCGCGTCAATTTTTTTTGGCTGGGGCTACTGTTCCATTTTCTATTTCATAACCTAAATATTCGATTTTTGTCCGCATAAAAGCACATTTATTTAAGTTAAATGTTATATTATGCTTTTTGCATTCCGATAAGACATCTCTTAGAGTATTCAGGCCTTCCTCTATCGTTTTGGAAGGTATAAGGATATCATCGAGGTATAGTAATATTTTGTTAAACCGAAAAGAAGCAAGAATGGTATCAATCGCACGTTGAAACATATATGGAGCATTCATGAGTCCAAATGGCACCCTCAGGTACTCATACTTGCCTTCGGGTGTGATGAACGCAGTATACTTAACCGATTGCTCTGCCATCTTAATTTGGTGATAACCGCTTAAAAGATCAGAGTGGTGAAGAATTTATATCCAGATAGTCTATCAATAAGGTCTTCAATATTGGTAAGGGTATGAGTCTTTAACTGTTATTTTATTTATTTGCCTATAGTCCACGACGAGACGTACATCGTTATTTTTTTTGGAACAAGCAGGACGGACTAGCATATGATGAGTTTGATGGACGAATAATGTTTTTTCTCTAATAAATCATTTCTATTGTTCTTACGATTTGTTTTCATGTTCTGAAAGTCTGTAGGGTCTTTGTGATATTACTTGATCAGAGTTAACGTTAATTTTTAATTCAAAGTTTGGAATCAAACCTAGTTGAGATGATTTCGAAAAACAATTCGAGAAAGATGTAATTAAATTTTGAATTTTGTATATGGTATCTTCGCTATTTTTCGGTATTAATAATAATTTTATTTGCGCTCTGAATTGTGTTATGTTTGCTACCCAATGAAAGTTTAAAGAGTTGCCGATTCTTTCATATTTAATTCTAATATCCTCCGTAAAATTTTGACCAATTATTAACTCCGTTCCGGGTATATTCCAGTCTACAATAAATAGCTCAACATCAAGTTCTATATCGTCGATTTTTAGAAAACATTGTACTTGTGGGTGACTAATATTCACTACCACCGAATGCTAAAAGTATAATATGTTTAGAAATCTCTATAGGTTTCAAATTCATGTTTTTTACTAATGTTGTGTTATTAGACAAAGTTCACTGCCAAAATCAACAAAGCCTGGACATGGTTGCTCATTCACATAAACTGTTTATAAAATTTATTTTCTTTAGTTGTTTTACAAACAAGAAAAACATTTTCTGCTCATTTTGATGTGAGATGGTGGCATCTGTTTGCTTCTTAAGTTGAAGCAATTTTCTAATAGGTGACCAGTTTGTGACAATATTTACATCGGATAGTCTTTACATTATTTAAACAATTTGCCTTTTTATGGCCAGGTTGTTGCAAGTAAAACATACTATTGGTCTAAAGGACGATGTTGAAGCATTTTGTTTAAAATTTTCATTTACGGGATGCTGGAAAGCAAATTTGGTAACGGTTGTAGAGGTTTATATCTGTTTCTATAAAATACATTTTTTGTTACTGTTGTGTTAATTATTATCGTTGTTGAATGATTTTAAATATGCGGCCAATTTCGAGGGACAATTGATGGCAGCTGCTTGTATTGATAATTTCAAACTTGGGTTTGAAAGGCCACCTACAATTAAATTTACCTCGTCAGCTCCGCAAAGTTTTAAATTCATACGACGTATCAAAGATAATTTTTCGAAACAATATTCGTACAAATCTTGGTCATTTCGATACCTATATGACAGCATTTTGACATGAGTTCATGTAAATCACGACCTGGTGGGAATGTCTCCAATAAGGAAGCTTTAAATTCATTCCAAGTTTTTGGGACTTCCTGCAATGCCCGATACCATGTTTCGGCCGATCCCCGCAGCTTATTGATAACCAGATGGCAGAGGTATTTTTCATTCCAAGAATATATTCCCGCGTAGTCGTCGATTTTTGCAAGCCAAGTATCGACATTGTCATATCGCGGATTAAAATCGGGAATATCCCGATCTCTAACAGAAACACCGACATCTCTTTGTCCTTCAGATCGCGCTAGACTGTCTAATAGCATTTTAAAAGTACTTACAGTTTGATCGTTTACATTATCTACACTAACACTTGTTGACGCAGCTGGCGTCGATCGTCGCTCTCCATCCATCGCGGCAGCGGCCGATAGACGTTGCCCTCGTCTGTTTCGCCGTGCTTTGTGGTAATTTTTCCGTCTCTTATGTTCGTGAACACGACCATCGCTGGATACGCTACTGCTACTGGAACTGCTTGAACTCGACGTAGATGAGCTCGAACGTCTTCTCTTTGAACGCTGTTTTCCCATGGCGTATTTTATCCCACTTCTGATGTAAGCTTGTCCCTCGAAAATAAAAGACGTGTGGTCGGCTATACGATTTTATTAATACTGATCTCTTATACATGACTCAATGTTATTGATTACGTCATTCTCAAACGAAGGGAACCATCGGGTTCCCGCTTCCTCCTTACCACTTGGCCCTTCGCTGTCATCTCCATTCCCTTTCTACGGTTGGCAACTGTAGATGGCGCTTACATGTGGCATCACAATTATCACATATTATTTTGTAGACACCATTTTTCTCTAATATATTGCCTTGGTATGCATTGTTGTATCGTATGTTCTGTAAAGTGTTTTGATTTAAAGGCTGGTTTTATATTATATTGTTTAAATAAATTGTTTATTTTATTGGAGATGTAATTGTACGTGAAGTGTTTACATATATAAATTTATATTCTCTTGTTTATAGATATTGTTTACTAACGAATATTGTTTAATTTTATATTTATGATTAGTTTACTTATTGTGTTAGGAGAAAAACCTATTTGTGTGGAAATTTGTTTGATGATGTTAAGTTCATTCGTGTAATCTATTGGCTGTAGTGGAATGTTATGCAAACGAGTTGTAAGGTATGTAGGTTTCTGAATATGGAATATGAAAAGTGATCTGTACTTCTGTGTATAGTTGAGTCTAAAAAATGTAAGATATTGTCGTTTTCAATTCATGTTTAAAGTTTAGTTTGGTGCAATGTTATTAATGTATGGGGGTTGCTATCGTTTATTATATACTCTTTCTCTATATAATCTAAGAAAATGTTAGTCAAAATGCCTGAGATTGGACTACCCATAGGCGTAAAATCATAAAAGTTTAAGCAACAACATTATCTTACATATATAATTATAAATGTCGTCTTGAACGAGCATTTATTATCTTACTCGACTATTATATACTTGTTTAAAATGTTTTTTATTTTCTTTAGGTTGATTTCCGGAAGTCTTTTACATACATATTTGACATGTTTATAATAAACAAGAATTTACGTATATATTAGAATTCTTTGTTTTATTTCTTAGTAGTTTCAGTATTTTTGTAAAATACGTAATTTTCCGTATATCTTCTATATACGATACCCTTTTAAAAATGTCCGTAAATTAACTATCTACGCATACTTTGTATATGACTTTTACGGTTGTTTTAACCAACAAAATAGCACGTGATGTGTATTACGTTGGATGTGATTATGTTATCACAAACAATTTATGTACATGAGTCACCAAAGTTATCGACCTGTCAACGTACCTAATTAAAATAACTCATGTATAGAAGTGACAGTTTAAGCTTTACACAGAAATACACAATGCTTTTGAATAGGTGAAGTTTTAGTAGCTACCGTTACAGTCTATTAGGCCTTTTTGTCGCATTCTTATCGCTTGCTCCGACACTTAATTACGGTACTTTAATGAGACTAGTATGCAACGAACATTAACAAAAAACTCATTCGGTAGTGGTATTTTGAATAATCGTAAACAAATAAAAATCGTTTAAAATAGGGAAAGACGTAATGACTTAATCGACGTTTGGATTCTAAAATCGTCCTGTATATCCTGTGAACCGACTGCCGGTTATATTATACATCGAGTCCCGTGAACTTCATCTCCTAGGAATAGGTTAACGAACCTATTAAAGAAAATACTATGACGTACCGCCAACTTTTAGATATACATACATGCACGCACCGCAATAAAAGCGTTAGTGGTTCATGTCGTTCAGGAACGGTTCGGAATATCGAAGTTCGCTGCCGGGAATTGACTGGCTGATGGATTTACGGGCGCAATTGAGTTAATAAGTCGCCCGCGACACTCGATATTATGCTTCGTTGTCGCCGCACTCGACGACGCTTATCGGAAATCGATTACTGCATGCGCTCGGCGTTCAAACAATCGCTTTCGAGTTGAATGCATGGTTTGTGATAGAAATAGCGCCAGGAAAGCTTTAACCGTAAAGGCATTCTAAGAATAGGAGTACTGGTTTTCGGAAATAGTTGTACTACTAAGAACAACCAATTACAACTTGTGTTTTATTCCACTTTTATCTTTCTTTTTACCGGCTGAAAGGCCTAATTTATAAATTTCAAATTAAAAGACCATTCGTTTTTATATCAGTATAAGGTTACGACCTATAGTAATCACTAATTATTAGGAATCTTGTAGTGTGTGACTAGTGACTGACATCTCGATAAAAGTGCTTACTTCCGACATGATACTGATTGTGAGTAATTGCATTTAAATGCAGATGAATGAATATTCTTTTGCAGTAATCATTGCACAATAAGCGAATCTAAATCAAGAAATTGTTATCTTTATGTTTTCTTTTTAAATTTGGTGACAGCTTCCAAAAAGTACAACCATATTAATAGCAATACTAAATGTCGAAAATGTGAAGGTAAGATAACCACTAAATTCCAATCAAATACTCTACCAAAACGAATTAAAGGAGAGGAGTCCATATTCCGAAGGTTGTAGAAAAAGTAAAGACAGAGATAGCACTCAGCAGCATCAAGCAATTGAGTTGATTACAAGAAATCATAAGCGAGCGAAAACGAAATTAAGTTATGGAAACAGCGAAGATAATACACACAATACTAATACACTTCATTGCCTTTTTGGGAATTATTCTTTCTAGATTTCTCATTCTCATCATCAAAAGCCATGAGCAAGACTTTTATATTCTCTACCTATGCACGAGAGAAACAATTCTTCATAGACTTATCCATTGCTTTTCTAAAAAAAAAAACCTACACCATCGAAAAGAAAATTTTCGGTAAGCCTCCAAAAAAATTTTCCACCTCACTGCTTTCAAATATATATCTGAAAGAAAACGCTATGCTCTCAAACATTTTCTTTTAACGAGTAGTTGCTTAGCGATGTGATCGAACCCCATCTGAAGACTGGGTCTTTGATTACGACTCTATTTTTGATTTTAGGAAAAAATATTTTGTACAAAAGGTTTACATAATTTAATTCTGCATAACCTAAAAATATTTTTGACTATACGAGTTGTTCCAAAAATAGGAAAACGCATACTTACTCCGTTATTTTAAATGGAATAGCCTATATGTTATTCAGTTTTTAAATCTATGTAGAAGAATAATAAAAAAAATGGCTCTGCTGCAAGCTTTCGGATAAGGCGGCGTAATTTGTATATGCATTTGTTTTACATATTCATATTTTAAATATCATACATACATACTTAGCTTGATACAACTGTAAAACTAAAATCAATATAATTATATACAGGTTTGATGATTTTAGTTTCACTGTTGTATCAAGCTAAGTATGTATGTATGATATTTAAAATATGAATACCTAAAACAAATGTATATACAAACTACGCTGCCTTAATCGAAAGCTTGGAGGAGAGCCATTTTTTATTATTTTTCTACATAGAATTTAAAATTGAATAACATATAGGTTATTCCATTTAGGGCAGGGCTTTTTTCACAAAAAAGTAAATAACCTCGTTGTTATTACAAACAGACGTATAGTAGCTTATACAAAGTGATGTTATTTTTTCCCGTAGAAATTTAAAAATCGAACAAAATACAGGATGTTTCACTTAAAATAAAGAAGTAAGTATGCGTTTTCCTACTTTTGGAACACCCTGTATAGTCAAAAATATTTTTAGGTTATGCAGCATTGAATTCTGTAAAGCTTTTGTATAAGAGACTCTTTCGTAAAATCAAAAATAGTACTAACTGTAATCAAAGATCCAGTCTTCAATGGCATAGTCTGTACAAATAGTTGCAGTAGTTGAGTGAACTTTGTTGAATTTAATCTTGTTATTATCAAGCAGTATAATCTTTCGCCCACGAGTTTGAAGTTCTTATATTGAATGGTAGTCTGCAATTCGATAATTATATCATTGTAGACCTTCGCTGTCTTTATAGTGCCTCCATACATTTAACTAACACTGTTTCTTCTGAGTTTTTGTTTCATTGGTGGGCGGACTTGCCCTCAAGTTCTCACGAAAGTGGTGTAGTGCAGTGTTTCGTTGTATCTAGTAGGAGAAGTACACACTTAGTACGAATCTTTTCCTTCCAAGTTTGATAGTCAGTGGATAAGAAGTTAAAACCCGTGCAGAGTCTTATAAGTGCTTTTGAGATAAGCAGAAAAGCAATGCAACCGAAAGAGAAAACTAAAGCACAAAACATAATAAACGGACAAGAAAGTGTAATGGAAGGACTGGAAGAACAAATCAATTTCTTCTGGAAATATGAGTGCACAAACTGGAATGATCTTTTTCGCTCAACGAGTAGAAAATAATGGCCTACTGTACACTTGCTCCTTTAAAGGGACAATTGCGTACCAGAAATGTAGATTTTTTTTCAATTGGACTCAAGAAAAAGAAATGTTACAAAGTTATTTTTACTTACGCCGCTTGAAAAAAAAAACAGCTGTGTTTTTGGCCGCTACCAAACGTCTGCACGAATCGGTTTCTTTAGCCTAATAACCCGTTTGGAAAACAAGTAGTTATTAATGTGTTCAAACATTCACGAATCATACTCCAAGCTCATGCGCACTCATTCCTGGAATGATCTGATTCGAGTTGATTCATATTTAGTTAAATCATTCAATTCATATAAACAAGCATATTCGTTATTCATTACTAAGAACAAGGACACATCAGGCTTAATAGGATGCTTGATTCAAATTTCACAGGCATATTATTATATGGCTAGTAACAGTAAGAATCATAATTATTATATCCGCCGGTATCATCAACATCCCTCGAGATTTGAAGATTGCAAAACCAATAAACAAGCCCCCAAAAGTTATAAAAATCACCATAATCTTTTCTGCCTCAACTCTCATGCTTTTCAAAAATATTGTGAAAAAACAATTGATATTCGCAACGCTTTTAGTTTGTTTTTTTTTGTGCTGCTCAACTACATATTAACTTTTTTGCTTTTAATTTTATTTTGCTTTTGAATGTGGTGGAGTTCATGCAGAATATTAGGTAGTAAAGTAGATTAGGTTTCACTCTCTTTATATATTTGTCAAATGCTTCAAGGTGTACTGATAGAGCAAGCACAGCTTATGCTATCATTTGAAGTACACCTTGTGATTTCTTTTTGATTTTTGACTAATATTATTTTTCTTTATTTATTATTTTCATGTCATGCTTTTAATGTCATAAGCTGAAAGAATAAAACTATATTATTATTATTATATAAAACGTTTCAGCTTAATAGTCTAGTTCATTACCTTTATAAATTTGTGGTAGTAGTGAAGGTAATCAATCGCGAACAATTCGTTGGGAGTGAATCAATTCAACCCAAGTACATCACACTTCACAGCGCAGCGCATCGAATCAAATCAAACCAAGGACAAGTAAACATATATACACAATTTCAGCATCTACATCATTTTTTATAGTACAATAAAGTTAAATGTATCTGGATTAGTAAACTACATATTTTTACATCATTATTTTAAACAATATTGTTTACACAAAAAAAAAGCTATTTGGAATGGGTAATATATCTTTGTTCTGAGAAAAAAAAAAGTTTGTTTGACTCTATATCTAATAGAAAGTAAACGTAGAAACAGGCAAAGAATAGAAGCTTTTTGGAAATATCCTATTTGAACCTTAATTTATAGCTGTATAGACTCTGAAATAGCCTTAATTATAATTACATCTGCAAGAATGGCAAACAGATTATAATTACATTCATTTTGCTAATAAACATATCCTGAATATTTGTAATTTGTGGATACATTTTAATTTAAGTTCGATCTCTACAAATCAATAACACAGTTCAGAACATTAATATCTAAAACTTAATTTATTTAGCAACCTCACATCTTCAAATTCTCAATCTTCAAAAAAATTACTTTACACTTTACTAGGATACAGTTATTTCAACCGCTATATGCATTGTTTATTCAGTGTACATAAATCTTTGTGGTATGTCTTACTCATTCGAAAAATTCTCAATAATGATCGCGATATGTTTACTATGTTCAGTACATCACCAATACATACATACATATATTCGAATAACGTAGTCATGAAGTAAACACGTAAAACACATAAAAAAGTGCCAAAAACAAAGTTAGTGGCGTATAAGACCAAATGGCGGTCAAGTATGAAAGTGCCAGTACACGTCATCGCCGAATAAGGCGCGAGGTGGTTGTGATATATAGGTGAATGTGGGCCGATTTATTGGCGATTTCAATGTTTGCCCACGTCCCATTACCAACGTCCATATGTTCCACAGGTATTACGATACGATTATGACGTTTCACATGAATGAATTAAACAGAATGTTTGTACAATCAAAAGAATACAGTCCTCTTAAGGGTATAATAAAATGAAATGTGACTGCTTTTAATGTGTTTAATGGTTTCGGTGGGAAGCAGTATGACATATGTATATCTTTCTGTGTTTAATATTTTAATGAGTGTTTCAAAGACAGACATGTTAATTATCCTCTGATCAATCAACTAAAGCTTCTCAGAACATATTAGTACGTTTTGCTTATAAATTGAACGGTAAAATAAACAGCGTTAAAAAGGCAAAACTGTCACAAAGTATATGCAGTATGTAAGTACCTTTATTATCTGTTAGGGGTCGGAATCGGAAAGTGACGGATATGTAACAACTTAAATCATATACCTATATAATTGTAAAATAGATTTATATTCTATATTATATATAGCTCTAAACTTAAGTTAATGGTAGATCATTGGAATGTCTAATAATACGTATCCACAAAGGTGCAGTGAAGGTTAACAGAAGGTAACGAATAATAAATGACGGGTAATAGAGGTTTTAGTGCATATACATTAAATTATAGGTATAACTATGTGAATGGGAAAATGTACAAAATTTTTGGTCCTTAACTCACAAACTCTTTATTTAAAAGAATAAAATGCAAAGGCTACTAGTCTTTACACTCATCTTCAGCCTAAGCTGAAAGCTATAAAAAAACAAGGACAAAATTGTCGCTAATTAAATACTAGGGGAAATAAAACAAATGTAGAAATGAATAGATAAAAATCGAAAAGTTAATATATCACTAATAAAGTTGAAAAGGCAACTAAACTTTACAAAGAATTAAAATCGTTCAAAATACTGTATGAGGGATTGTTAAAATTGTAAAGACAAAATAATAATAAAATAATATTGTAAACTAGACAAAACATAAACATATTAAAATGAAGTTGATAAACTATACTTTATAGATACATATTGTAGTTTCAGATCGGCAATTTAGTAAATATCTTAATGTTAATAATAAGATTTCCATTTTAAATTGTCATTCAATCATTCTTCCACTTATTTTTTTAATTGGTTGGTAATCCCTGCAAATATCACAAGCCTATTAATATGAAAAAAGTAGAAGAATCAAAAATATATACTATAATTTATGTCATACTGTAAAATGAAATTAGGTGTCAGAACCAAATCTGTTTATACAAGTATTGGAATATAGGAAATTAGCGAAAAGTAAGGTTTTACTAATAACTGAGGTGTAGTTGCTAGTACACTCTTCATAGTACTAATTACTTTTGGATTAACAGGTTGTTGGGAATTTTTAAATGTTATTCTAATTATCAGCTTACTTCATTGGGTACATATATATTTATGTTAATGTTTGTTGGAGTGACGTAAGAAGGATGTAAATATTTAATATCTAACACCTTAAACAATGTAATCTATGAAAATTTACTAGTTCAACCATTTGACATAATGGCGCCAAATACAGGAAATGTTTCGATAAAATATGTACTTACATAGAAAAGATAAACAAATATTTTTGAAACCTATTTAAACATGCCCAACCTATAGCTTAGATTGCTTTTTACTTATTGTTAGGAGCTAATGAAAGACACCGAAAATATCCACTCACTCCGCGTTACCGAGTTTATTCGGGACAATTTTATTTTTCTTATTTTAATTTTAAATCTAAATAGTTTCATCACGGTTAAAATATTTCAATATTCTTTAGATAGTAAGAGCCAAATACAAGTTGCTTTGTATACCGCAGGAGCCATCCAAACTCCAAACAGCTAGATACGTCGTTATATGCATGAAGCGCACGCTTCTGTTCGTAGTTGATGTGGCTTCTGTGGTATGTAAAACACTCAAGTAAATATAAAAGAGCCATAGAAAATTTTGTTTTTAAGATGTATTTTATTACACATTTTTAAAATATAAGACACATTAAATATACGAAATGACGAACTAACAAATTCTGAATCAAGCGGTTTGGTGATTCTATAATATCGGTAATATTTTCCCGGAATTTTATTTTAACTTTTTTGAAGAATATTAAAGACAATGCAAGGAGAAAACTGACAATTTTAATTCGTTAATAAGAGACTTTAAATTTGTTAATTAATAAAATGTTTTGTTTTGAAATTTGTAATTAAAAAAGTTAAAATATAAATTATTAATTATATATATTTGCTGACAAATGTGATAATACGTAACAAAATCTCGCAGGACTAGGTAATAAAGTATACAGTGTAAAGGAACGTGTTTGTTTCTTAATTACTTCTATAATCCCAAAGCAAAAAAGAACTTAAACGAAATAAAGAAAAATGGTGAAAGAAAATACAATTAAAAAAAAATAAAAAAAATACCTACTTGTTGCATCTAAAGGATTATAATAACAAAATTAAATTGCATATTTCACTATAAGTAACACTTTAGGTAAAGCGAACATCGCGAGAGAAAATATGAGTTTGTTATACACGATCGTGGGATTATCCTAATTTCTTCTCCACCGTTAAAGAATCAATTCAGCATGCGAACGAATCGGAGAGTAACTTAAGAACAATAGCTGCTTCTAATAATAGGTCTCTCCATGTGTGTACGTCTAGTCACCGTTTCCTGTCCGTAATTGTGCCATTGTAATTAAGTGTTATGACCGTAAGCAAATTACGTTAAGTCAAATTTATAACCTGATGTTACCATTACATTTGAATGGGTTATTTTTTGCGTTGACGAACACTATTATATTGTTTAGTTTATTTAATTCAGTATAACAGCTTTCGAAATATTTGCTTTCTTTAAAAAAAGGAACCGTTTGCAGTTTCCTTATAAAGTGAATATTTTCTTTATCAATTATACAGTTTAGCCAATACTATTAATATATAATAATACCTATGCTATGAAAAGCGGTATTATTCAATAACACATGATCAGTTAAATGAGTTAGTTTGGAGCACTAATAAATTGCATTCAGTATACAGCTGAAGAAATTCATTAATGTTTGAGTGGTCCAAAGTGATGTACGGATATCTTGAGCTAAAGTTCTTAAAATAAAGATCGAATTAAGCAGGTGAAGATTTCGGCACTTCGAAAACATCTGTCCATAGAATTTTCAATTATGTACAACAAGATCTATTTTCAGAAATTCTGATGCGTCCTTCTAACCATTGACATGTAAAAAACAATAGTTGTAACAATAATTTTATTTAATATCAATATCATTGATTCATGTGAAGGCGTTATAATAAACATAACAGGCAATTTAAAAGAAAACTATTGAAGATGAGTATATTAGGGAATTGGGGTAAAATTTAGTCCTATATCCAATAACATAAAGATACACAAACTGTTCTATTTGAAAAAATCAGTTTGGCAATTTTCTCAATTCTTTGATATATTACTAATTTTTAGACACCCTGTATCACGACAGGGAAATTTTTGGTGGAACAATTTAATGTCGGTTCTTGGTAGCTTTAAAATAGGAAAACTCTGGTACTTAAAGTAAGTGAAAATTAATCAATTACTGGAAAAATTAGTAATATAAGTACTAATTGTTATTTATTTACTTACTATGACATTCGTCAGACATCTTTATCAGACAGACGTATAATCGGAACTAGTGGCTGCTTAATTTCATATTAATAAATAAATAACAATTAGGAAGTACTTATATTACTATTTTTTTTAATTAATACCATACCTGGTTATGGACATTCAGACAAGTATTAATCAGTTACCTACAGCAATATAATTTTTTTTCAATTTTTCAAAATTTCACAAAACTAGAATATCTAGATACAATCGTCATTTTATGCTGAATTCAAAAATGTAATCATGTTTAGAGCGTTCCATTTAAAACAACAAAGTTCATGGCAACTTCCGATTAACCGGAAGTGTAAGAAACTTGAAAAGATTTTAAAACGAAAGTACCTGGGCATTAAATTATTCCAAACCCCAAGTTCTCAAAATTCAGAGTTTTCGCTAAACCCTCAAACTTCTACCTAGCCACTTACATGGAAAAGGCTGTATAACAAACATACTAACAATTCTGGTATAACTAAATAACCTCGTATCTTAAAAATTCTGAAATATTTACATCGAACAGTAACTGCTTATTAAAAAAAAGCAGTTACAAATAATGATTCTGAAAACGAAAACAAAAAAAAGGAGGAAAATTTTATTGAGGATTTGCGCAAATCAAGGTATTTTATTAGCAATTCGATTAGCAATAAGTTATGTATTATTTTGATTTTGATGTTTACTACAAAATATTTTTTTAGTTTTAGATAAATGTTACATAACTATTTTCTTAGGCTTAATTTTAGTTAATTATTGCTATTAAAAACCTTAATTATCCATGAAATCGCAAAACTCGCAGAGATTATAATTGTGTTAGGTTTCAACGTGATTCTATTTAAGAGACTTTTACTGTGTGATCATCAGGAACTTGTTTCTTTCTTCAGAAGAATACTTGAATATCCCATGAATTATAAGGTGATTTTGTGCTACAATTTGAGATTTAGCTACAATGAATCAAGTAAACTAAAAATTTAACACAATAGCTTTATTTTCTTTGCCATTTTTGCGTTAGAACAAAAACGCACCGTCAATGGGTAGTAGGGATTTGGGTTTTCATATTTTGCGTTGCGTAGGTAACAATGCGCAAGGTTCTTGTCCTATGGATTCGAGCCAAATATCATGACGCAAGTAGCTGTTTGTAGTGAAAACCTTAAAAAAATAAAATGTTCTTTCGAACTGAAATCGATCCAACTTTGATCTGTCAAAATATGCTATAAATATTTAATATTCACATTCTAAATTTTGTAGGTGTCTATCTACTGTTCGTCTTTACTTCCTGAAGGGAAAATTATGACATTATACCTTTGAAGAACTCGCCAGATGCAGAGACCTTCTACATCACCTGGCTGTTTACTCTGACATTTCCATATCCTTTTTTGTTACATCCTTTTTATCATTTTAAAATAGATAAAAGTATAACTAGAAACGATACAATTTAATAATATAAGTTCAATAAATCATAATAATATGTATAAAAAAAGGCTGACTTTAATTACCACACGTATAAAAGAATCTTGCTGCAAACTCACACATGTAATTGAAGCTTTTTTGTATAATTTATTACCAAACGAGATACTGACAAACCATAATTTAACATTTTACACATCACTTTGTATACATTATTAAAATAGCAATTTGGGATGAAATAAACGAATGGATATTTACAGCATTTTTGAGCATGTTACTCAAATCAATAATCCTTAAGTATTAAGAAATTCTGTTAGTTACCGAATGTGTAGGTTGTATTTCTACAGAACCAAGTGGATATAAATAATTTCCCAAATGCATATAAAAAACATTTACTTAAACTGATATTCATATCATATTACAACTCGCAGCTGTTACTTTTCCTACAAGATCTACACACGTGTCTGTACTCTATGGCCGTTGGCGTTTCGTCACTTACTCAGTTGATAAATAGAAATATTCCAAAACGCTATTTCTAATTAAGGAAATACCTGTCGATAGTCTCGAGAATATCTGCATAAGTAGGTAACGCGATTTTTCAAAGAATCCGGAGACATTCTCCTATATTTAGCAAGTGATCGCATGGCGCTATTACGTCGATCGTCTTACAACTACCAACCAGTCCGGTATATTTAGACGGATTCTGTACGGAGGAGTGCGTGTGTCTATACTTTACCAGCACATACATTACTCGCATTCAAATTCCACTTTCGAAACCCGTTCTGCATCCTACTCGTTCTGTATAGGAATTTAATTTTTCCGCGAGTCGCAGCAACGATAAATCGAACGGGACAGGCGTAAACGTTGCTCAGCTAATCCCCAAGAACGATTTGCAGTGGGTTTTTATGAATTTGACGTGCGCATAGAAAAAGAGCGATGTTTACAGATTCATGTTTGGAATTCTTATACTAAGATGATGGAAATAAATGTGTGTGCCCCTAATTGGCTGCATATCTTCCTTTCTGAGTGATTTTTTGATGTGATGTAGATATTTTATATGATCAAATTCTGAGGATATAAAATAATATATTTTATTGCCCAATAGATTATCCAATTACAGGACAAAATATCAAAAAAGTGAACACAGTTCTTAATAACAAAAATATAAGTGATATATTATATTACTTATATTAACTAACGCAAAAAAGAGTTAAAAGGGCAATTAAGCATGAACAACAAATAATCAAAATATATTGTAAGATAGTTCCTACAAAAATATCAAAATATCATCAAAATAATCTTTAGCGTTTCTTGTCATATGATAGAGAGGTGACCTTAGCAGTAGGTTAATCCTAGGTGTCTTCATATTGAATATAGAAGCATGCCGAGATGCCAAACGAGGAACATTATAGCACACAGCGGATAGAAATTTCGGGCAATCACCTTGTTAGTCACAAGTTCGTGAAGGAACCTTACGCTCTGGACTATGCGTTGTTGGGCTAAAGTATCCATCCGATGCACAGTGAGACATAATTGGCGTTGAAAACGTATGGGATGCTGATGTGATACGTACAACGGAAACCATATGATGTAGGCATATTCCAATTTTCTTGCAACAAATGCCTAAAAAAGTGTCTTCATAAGGGAAACATCTTTGAAATGGCGTGAAGCTCGATTAATGAATCCCAACATTTTGGAAGCAGAAGAACACACAGCTTCAATGTGAATGGTAAAAGCCCATACCGGGTTAAAAATAACATCGAGATCCTTAATTGTAAGAACTCTATTTAATTACCTTTCTCCAATATTGTAAGCGTAATGGCAGTAGTTGGCCTTCCTCGTGTAGGGCATCATGTAACATTTTTCAGTATTAAGCAACAGCTTGTTCTTGATTGACCAATTGACCAAGAGGCCTATATATCTTGCAAAACCCTAGCAAAGTTGAAACAGATTCTCTTCTTGCACCAGGAAATGATTCACGCCACAAGCAGAAACCGTTAGGTCAAAGTTTAACATCTGTCTAACCGCAAACGTCACTCGCAAATAGCCAATAATTTTACAAGTCACTTTTAAGATTAAACATACTTATGTAAATGGCTACGTATGTATATATACTTCAAAAGACGTGCAAAAAGCAGCGGTTAGCCATACGCCGGCCATAATAAACCTTAATAATTATTAATTGAATGTCGTTTCACTTTGCTATAATAAATGGTTACCTTACTTGTATACTAGTTGGCAAGGTTAAAACAATTATGGCACTGTTATATTATTAGTACACTTGTTCATCTGCGTGGTTGCAACTAATTGATAAAAATTAGAACAAAAAATGTATAAAATGGATGGTAAATTTTAAAAGTAAAACTAGGAACTTTACGATTTGATTTACTGTACTGAAACTACGGTGCTTTCAGCAAAATTGCAAAAACATTCCGATATTCTAAACGTTCAAAAAAAAAAAAAGTTTTTCAAGAAACGTAAACGAAGTTCTTTTTTTATCGCCAATATAGGAATTCATTGTTTCTTTAATTTTCTTTATATGTCCGATTGAAGGCTATATAATAAAGAATCCTTCAAGAAATGTAGTTTTATAATCCTCAAACTTTTAATTGCAAATTATGCAGTGACAGGAAATGACAAGATGTGGACACAAAAGCACCTCTCGTGCAAATAATAATGGGCAACATAATTTAGGAATTACATATAAGCAAATGCATCATAAATTTTGAAACAATACAAAAGCACCTATTTTAAAGTTTTAAGGACACTAATATTTATATAAGACAGGATAACTATTGGTAACTTTGTAATTAGAATATTTTTCCTCAGAAAGTGAAAAATCCAAAAATTTTATTAGTATTACACCATATGTTACTGTTCTTTTACCCAAAAACGCATTTACTTCCCAAAATCGCTGCAGTTATAGGATATTTACCAGTTTCCCCCAAATTAGATTAGGTTAGGATTGGGATGGCCCTATGGACCTGTTCCCTGCGACCTTTTCAGATCTGTTGTGATCCCCTTTTTCCTAGACGATGCTCTCTAATTTTGCCCTCTTAATTAGGCCTATCATTTTTGAGAGCGTCTTCTTTGTGTAGCTGCTAGCTGTGGGATTCTCCACGCCCATTACTAGAAAGGTCCTCGCCAGGCCTTCACATTGGCATAGCACATGAACTGGTGTTTCTTCCTCCCCTTGGCAGAATCTGCAGGTTGCGTCATTTGCCAGGCTTATGTTGTACATATGCCTATTTAGTCTACAGTGACCAGTCAGCAGACCTACTATAATTTTGACAGTCTTCCTGTCTTCTTACCTTTCCCAGCATCTTTGTGTACAAGTGTTTAGCTTTTGTTAGGCAAAACATAGATAAATTCAATGAGTTTAGAACACCGCACCAATATAACACAAGAAATGTACACGACATCATTTATCCGAGACACAATTTACCGCTGCATGAAAAGTCCCCCTTATACATATGCGCAAAATTATATAATAAGTTACCGGATACATATAAAATCTGCTCATCAATTCATATGTTTAAGGAAAAAGTTAGAGACTATTTCTCATTGCATCATGCCTTTTACAATGTTAATGAATATCTTAGTATGTAGATTTTTATGACAATCAAGTATGTTTTCATGTATTCGGTCTTGTTTTCTGTTTTTTTTTTATCAATGTATTGACATGCTGTACAAATATTGTACTAAACTAGATGTAAAATTGACGCATCCATCCAATTAATGTTGGCTCCATGAATAAAGTTCTATTATTATTATTGTTAGGAAAAAAAAGGCGATTTGTTCGAGCATTTGCTAAATTAATATAAAGGTTTTAATTAGTTTTGAATATTTCTTAATTTTCTTGCGGATATTTTTTTTTAATTAGTTTTCTTGTAAGAATCTTTATTTTCTTAAACATTTAGAAGCATATTTGAATTTATATTATAAGAATCGTGTTTTATTTCTTTTTAATATTTTATTTTAGAACAAAGCATTTTTTGTATTCCATTGATTACTATCAGAAGTTTATTAGTTGGATATCCACATTATACTTAAAAAATCCCAATGTTTCTTCCTATATTAGCATGTTTATTACAAACCCCTAGTGTGAAAGAAATAGATAGATAGATAGTTTTATTTATCCAGTAAGTATACAATAATGCTAATAAGTAGCACATACTTCTATACATTATAATTCTTTAGAAAATATGCACTGTAGCATAATGAAGCGAAATTATTATTGGTAAAAGTGTCCCAAGTAGCAATCTCTGAAATGGTGTTTGCTGAATGCCGAGCGTGGCCAAGTCGACCGTTATGACGTCGCATGATTCCCTTAAAAATGATCAGTACGATTTGGCCATGTATTGCTAGTATCCTAATGATTTATATAGAAAGCCACATTCAAAACGATATTGTTCTATACCTGTATATTGTAACGGTTTCAAAATTAGCGCAAAACATTTCACTCTGCTAATATTTGTTGTTAGAAAAATTCCTTATTGGTGACAAGCTGCTTTAAATAGCACATACCCTGTAGTACGTAATTACAGTTTAATTAGTTTTACTACAGAATATATAGTTAAAATTCATTAGATTTTTAATTTGTTACCTGCAATTATCCGGTTGCGTATTTGATAGCACACTATTACGCTGTATGTGTTCATACAGAAAGTTCACATTATCATTGATGCGTTAACTAAACTTTTACGTGACGTAATCTGTATAATTGTAATATGTAAAATGTAATGAATCTAATCAATGACAAAGACATACTTATTATTTTTAGAAATATAATTAGATATTAGCAAAACTAGATTTTTTTATAAGTATAATTGTTACACAAATCATTAAATCACACTCCTGAGTTAGTGGCCAAATTTTACTCCTGGTTATACATTTTTTTTTAATTGCTGTTTTACATATTTTCTTTTTGCTTTACGTTTCCATAACTATCTGTTTATATATTATCCTTTTTAAAAGCCATATTCACAATTTTGTAGTTTGATATTGTTTTTAAATTAACCTACCATAGAGTGAAATAATGGTTTTCCCAATTATTGAACAATTAAAGAATTTCGGCCAACTAAGAACAGAGTATGTGATAGCATTTACCAGACTACCTCAAGATATCTGCTTTTAAAATATTTGTAACTTAATTGTAACGATTCAATTACAACAATTTAATTAAAGAATCATACATAATTACAGAATTAACATAAAAAAAAGAAAGTGCAATGTCAAATAGAATAAGGTTGTGCAGTACTTAAGAATAGGGTTTTTGAAAAAAGGTGATATACAAACAGTCATCGAAACGTAAAGCAAAAACGAAATATGTAAAACAGTAATTAAAAAATTTGATAACGAAGAATAAAATATAGTCAGCGGTTTGATTTAATTATTTAATGATTAAGAAATTTGACAAAAATCGAATCGAACATTTTATTGTATAGAAAGTCATTCGTTTTTGTTACTTTTTTTAACAAATAAATTCATGAATAGAGTGGTTAGACGTGTCTGCTGACACGGGCCGCACTCGCCTCGCGCTATGCAGAACGTTAGCCACAGTATATCTTCAAAGCAGTAAAATCACTCCCTCCGATTCGTGTCTAGTATCAGTGTTAGTCGAGTATCGATACGAGATAGTATAATTCTCCATTAACGTTTTACGCATTGTAAATGTAACACGATGTCGGGCGTAAAAATCCCAGAAAAAGACCATTGTTTCATAATGTAGAAAAGTATATTGGTGAATCCCAGGATTTACATTATGGTGGTGCCAAAATAGTTTGTACAGTGTGCGATAAACAGTTATTTTGCTCGCACAAATCGGACTACACATTGGTGGTGGTGGTTATCTACCTATAAAGATTATTTTAATTATACGTGTGTTACATCCGTAAATGTTGAACAGCCTTTTTCGAAATATAAGCATGTTTTATCATCGACGAAAGCGGTTTAGTGAGAAAAATTTTAAAACACTTAAGGTTACAAACCGTTCAGCAATCCTATACCATTTCTGCTACTTAAGTAAGGCAAGGGGCTAATATTAATATTTTTATAGTTAAATAAATAAATAATTTTGCTGTTTACCGACACTGTATTGTATACCTGTGTTAAACGTTAATGTCACATATATGAAACTTAGTACTGACCTGGGGCGCAGACGAAAGTTGACCACTCTTATTCATGAACCTTAAAATCATATTACCAGGTTAAAGAGACACACAAATAACCGGTATTTTGTTAGCAAACTAAACATTCACATTGAGATACCTTTATGAATCAACGCTTATTCTACAGCGATTAAATATTCAAAGTACGCTTTCATACAGTTCATACACTAGTAAATATGATTAGTATACAAGTGATTGTTCCGAAATGTTTTATTATTTCTCACCAGTCGCTAGAAGAATTTTAACGCGCCACAAAGCACTCACGCACGCTTGCATGCATAGATAAGCAAGCTAACGATAAGCTGAAGAAATATGTTTGTATATACGAATCTGTAAAAGTACCAGCTATGTGAACTTACAGTTACTTAAGACCCTGATATCCTCCTCTATGAATCTCACCCTGATTTTGCCGGTATTTTTCCTTTGGAAATGCGTTTTTAAATACATCGTCAAAACTGATTATTTTTCAGAGCACACACGTTCTTGGGAAGAATATTGAAGTACACTGTCGGAGAGACAGCTTTTTAGAGTGGACATGCGGTCAATTGTTAAATTGAACAATTATATACACCAACTTTAAATTGATCACAAATTTATTTCAATTGAAAAATTGTGAGAAAGTGAAATACAAGAGAAAAAAACCATGACCTAATAGTAACAAAAGGGTCCTCGATAGATTTTTTTGTTATTCGAGCATCTATTTTTAAATACTACAAAAGGGATTTAATACGAACTAATGAAACGAAAAACAAGCGTGTATATTTGACGCTGAATGGGGATTTACATATGAATAAGTAATAAAATCTTTACATCATGCATAGCAAGTTATTGTTTTCATCTTACGCCTTTAGTTCTGTTGTAATCATCACTAAACTTGAATATGACATTTTCATCATAATTTTAGATTCTATTTTATTTGTCTGACAAATAATTACAAGCCTTACGTAAAAACTCTATTGTCATAAACGTTACCATGTTTAAACTACATTTTAGAGCATGAGCGAATAAAATATAATTTATGTGCAATTTCAAGGCCTGTGTAATAATCGCTACCTCAAAAAGTAAAGTTCTAAGTTTTATTACCATATATAGTCAATTACGGTTACAGGCTGCTCAGTGTAATTATTGTGCTTACGGTTTATTTTACGTAATTTATCGTAAATTAACATAAACACATGGTCAATATGCATATAAAGTTGACCACTCACGAACCAAAACCGCATAAGTACGATGACGTCATGCTCTAAACAGAATTTTAATCACAAATGTTCTCATTCAAATGTTTGGCAACACGTAATCAAATTTTCTGAAAATTTCTTTTAATATATTATGATATGGTAAACAACAAGCGTATATCAGTAGGAAAAATAGATAAAAAATGCATTTTATATAATGCAAATAGAATTGAACTAATAATAAACAACGTGTGTATTTCAATGTATCTAATTACGTTTGTGTTTATATGCACTTATATAAATATACATTAATAGACTGAAATTTATCTATTTACATAAGTGCAATTAATAGTACTGACCATTATGACAAATGAGGTTTTTAAAATCGTAATATGAGATTATTATTCCCCATTAATAGAGTAAATTCAGGAGTGAGGCGACATTATAATATAAGACGATAATTATAAGTATGCTATACATTTCCGTACTGTTTTATTTTTGGGCTTGCTTCAGTAAAGATTGTTTTCTCTATACAAAATGTAATCGCCAAGTTATCTGAAAACAATTTTCTATTTATTAATCTGTATTTATAACCTAGTAAATATACATATTGAAGAATTAAATATACATATGTATTTTACTTACTTAATAAGTAGGTACATTTATTTTCAAGGAAGCATGATTGTTGGTAAATTGTGATTACTAATCCATTTCAGTTACTCTATATTCATATATTAAACATTAACTAAACGCTATTTCCATGAAATTCGAAAATAATAATATTTTTCACGGATTTTGAAGTATCCGGTTATAAAAGTAACTTTCCTTCAAAGAAATATTCCTTAAATAAATGAACCAGAGTTAAATGTTAAATAAAAAAATGAAATTTGCCTTTAAACAAATCAATTCAATTTTTGTTGTTTTGTTCAAGAAATCCTATCTACTAGGGGCCCATGCTCTTAAGAAAACTAAAAGAAAATACTTTTATGTTTAGCATTTATTTGAAGTAACCAACAAGGCTAAAAAAGCCGCGATGCAATGGTCCGCAGAAACTTTGCAGGAAAACAGGACGCAATCGAAAAATGCTGTTTCGGATGGACCTATGAAGCGATAATGAGACTGATCGTCACATATGCAACAACAGCTTGGAGCAAAAGAATTAATCTGGCTAGCGTGAGCAACTCTAAAGCGCAAAGATTAAGTGTATGCCTAACTTGGGCTATGAGAACAACCCGACAGCAGCGAACCAAGTATTATTATTGGATCTCACCCTTCTCCACGTTGTGGTAAAGGGCATGGCAAAAAAAAAAACACTCAGAACGATCAAGGAAGGAATGATTAGGCATAAACCTCAATCTCCTAAAACCTCAAAAAAATTCAGCTTTGTGAAAGAATGTACATAAAAACACAAAGCTTGGCAACAAGAGCGAATGGGATCAAACCAGCGTCTTGAAGTTAAATACAAATGCCATCAAATAGTACACGGATAACTCCAAAACGACAGAGGCAACTGGTATAGAAATATATGGGCCTACAACCAAATACTTCGGAAGCTTAGGGAAATAGCGAAAGCAGGAAATCATTATACCTGATAATCAAGCAGGCATCAAGACGCTGTGCTCATACGACATCGGCTCCAGGATGGTTTAGGAGTTCCTGGAAAATAAACGAGCTGGGCAAAAGGAATAGAGTGACCCTCCTGTGAGTTCCGGGTGACACAGAAGAGGAAAGAAGCGAAATAACAATTATCATCTTGTAAAGAAGTAACTGGAATAGCATTCTTAGAGCCCGAACCCTTTTGCGAGATACATAAGTAGTAGTACAATTCTGAAAAGCGAAATGAAGCAGGAAAATCCAATTATTGGAAGAAATTGCAAGGAATGACGCAAGTCAAAACTTTTCTGGGAACCTAATAACCCGACGAGGTTTACAGAATGCACCAACCTAAGTACGAACTATAATCGCATATTAACAGGAATACTTTCAGGGCATTGTAAATCGAAATATTTGAGTAAGCTTGGATTAGCAAAGGAATCTGAATTTTGATTTGGTGAGGAATAGAATAAAACACCATCCATCTCCTCTCAATTGCGTAGCACTGTACAACACAAGGGCGTTGCACCTGGGAGGATATGAAGTCGAAGAGGGAGACACATTGGCTTTATGAGTTCTATGAAAGTATAATGAACAAACTATCTAGATAGCTTTACTATTTATATACTATACGTTTATGGGCAGTAGAAGAGAGTGATAGAACTTTTTTTGCTTTGGATATGCGAGATATCAAAATTAATATTTAATTTATGATTAGCATCTAAACAGTGATTAGCAAAAGTAGAATATGGTTTCTCATCTACGTAGCTTCTAGTATATTGGGATATCCCGGTTATGAAAGATCTTCCTGTTTGTCGTATGTACACTTTTTTACACTTACAAATCAAACTTTTTGTCTGTTTTGTACTTATTATTTCTCAAATAACTCTCGATATTATAGTTTTTTTTTAAGACGTGCTCTTTGCCTATCTCCCCTGATAACGGGAAAAATATCTGCGGTCCTTGGATGTCATAGACAGTTGGGATTCTGTCGGTTTACGCAGGTAAAAATCTTGCTTAGAGAGAATATATAGAAGCTTATTATTGTTTACATACACTACCATTTTTTACTAATTATCCATCATAGGAGACATTAATGAAGATCAAGGGTACATAAACAAATACTTTTTTTTTTTATTTATACAGAATCTATTTTATCCGTATCTATAGTGTATACACTAGATACATTGAATTTTTTCTTGGGTTCATCTAGAAACTCATCTGAATCTTCATATTCAAACAATTTTTTTTATTACATGCCGAATTTCTAAAAAAAAACACTGTCTATTTTTATACACCATTTGTAATTTCTATTGCGGAAGTAATAATGTTTTCGAAATATTCATGTGTTATACGATTCTCTAATTCTTCTGCAATTATTTTTAAAAAATCTGCAACTGTGTGGATAGTGTGGATACTAAAAGTGTTCTGCTTCATTTAACCGGCTATACATTTAAGACCCAATATGTCACACCGAATGCTAACAGAAAAGAAAACAACAAATTTTGATCACCAAATTATTGCTTCGGACTCCAGAATCCTTAGCATTACTCTCCATAAATTTCTTGCACATGCAATGTTATCTTTATTATGTACTTAGATATATACAATCGCCGACATTATTATTTAGCACTTGAACTATTGGCTCGACGTTCTGATGGTGCTAAATATTAATGTCGGTAACTGTACACCGTTATTAACTGATCTACTTCATATTAATACAAAATACGGGTATTTTAGAATATAATAGATCTACAAACTGAGTTCTATTTAATTGGTCTGTAGTGAAGAATATATAATTCTATTTGAATACAGTTGTTTTATGTTAAAACTCAAAAAATATTTTGTGGGTCCAGTCCTGACATGATATTTAGTTAATCACCTAATAAAATATTTATTATTTTAATGTTCTTGAAATAATAATAAATATTCGTCATGATCAGGACATATTAAAAATGATCATTATTATTGTATTATTATCATTGAAACTAGGTAATACTTATTGTTAGTGGAGAAAACAAACATCTTATAGTAAGTATATAAATTAGGGAGAAGAAGATTTAGTAAATTAAATATCTCATTAATGTGTATCTGAGAATTGAATAACGAGGTTTTATTTGATTTGTTTTTGGTAATTTTGGAAAGAGTCAATCAAAAATTTAATGTCACTTACTGAAAAAAAAATTTACAGCTTGAAAAAGACTAAATATTTGGTCGAAACGTCGCAATTTGACAAAATAAATAATTTAAAGCGATGGTATTCTATTTTTCGCCATTCATCCCTAATTTATAAACCATATTGAAGCATTGAATTATTACTGATCTTATAGTAAGGTGTAACTAACTATAATACAAGAACAACAATTAGCAATAAACATTTTTAAATAGGAATAAAACGCCAAATTTTGAGATAGTACAAACTTCTTTTAAAGCGACGTTTCAACAATAACATCGGCCTTCTTGAAGCTTTTGAATTGGGGGACCTTTGACGTCTTTCCTTTTAATCTTATTTCATCTAATCGGATAATATCTCAAAAGCAAAATAATTGCTTAGAATTTTAACTAGCCCGAGTGAGTTCAATAACACCCACGCAGATAAAACCAATGGCACTGTATAAACACAAAAGTGTGCGTACTTGGCATGACAAAAGGAACACTGAAATCACCTTACCCAGTCGTTTGCAAGTATGCGGGTAACGATAAGCATATATCAATATGCAAAATAGCCGGTCGGCCTTGGTCGAATGGAATTTCAGATGTCTTAAAATGGAAGGAAGATGACACCGCGGTCAAACCCAAACATACTGTTCGTGTAGATTTATTACGTTAAGCCTAAGCAAATTATAATAAACAAAACCTGCTAAAACGTGAAGAATATAGGCTTTGTTGTTCTTTCGAGACGTTAAGAATCCGAGAAGAATTATATTAAAAGAAATAATCGTTCCATTCAAAAGTTTTAATTAGCACCAGTTGTGGAGATTTTATAAAGATACGGCAACAGTAATACTGTATTTTAGCAGTGAAAACCGTAATTTGGACGATGTTTATCTAGCGCAAAACGGCAAAGTTCGCACATAATTATGATAGATTAATTATTCGGGCCCATTTAGAGATATTATTAAAGGTTCGAAAACTTTGCGTTCTCACAACAGTTCACATCGTAGAACTATATTCAGGCCGAGGCGGTTCTCTGTCTCTTTCTAAATAACCGTCGAGTTTGAGTTGAAGGAAAAAAACAAACGACTGACATGTGACACACAATGTGGGTATACCAAATCCAGGATGGTTGTTGATATATTATCAGGAGTATAATTTAATTTTATTGTAGCTATAATGTCTATTAACAAGCAGATATGCGACACATAAATAGAGCATTACGTTCAACAGTAAAAATTAAAATTAAAATGAGCTTACCTGGAATTGCGTCAACTTACGATACTAAACATTAATTAAAGTCATATACATGAACTACCAATGTTGCATCTATTCAGCCGTTGGCAAGATAAGGTTGTAATCATGATAAAAGCAATCATAATGATAATAACAGCTGATAGGCCCTGTCCTATCAATGAGAATTACAATTATGTATACAATCAAATAAAATTAAAATAAAAATATCGTGACTAAAGCGTAAAAAATATCCAAGAAGATTAATGCCACAAACTTTCAAAATACAACCACTCTAATGAGACCAAAAATACAGGGTGTAGTGTTACACCTAAAGAAAATCCAGAGACTTTACAAACCTTTATACACTGACAAAATATTATCTTATTAAAAGGATGGATTTGGCAGACAAAAATAAATGGGATTTAACTTCATTTTTATTTATTTATTTTCTATTTACTATGTTATTATATTCATTTAAATATCAAATGATGCATATTTCGAAATTTTGTTTGAAAATAAATTTTAGCTCTTCTTGGCACAGGTTTTTATATAATCCATTTTCTAATCCTGAATGGGCAGAATGGGTTAACTAGTAAATAAATATGAAATCAAAGGTCAAGCAAATAGATAATAAATGTAATTGCCTTCAATTAAATAATGCAATTGTATTTATATTCAATCTCTCAATATACTCTATATAGCACTTTTCCCATGCAAATCAATACAACAGGTTTAGGTATAGGGTGTCGGTTTATATTTTTAACCCTGCCCATAGGCTGTATTATTTAAGATAAAAAAACACTTTAAATACAAAAGTTATAGGGCTTTGACGTTATTATCTTTTACAAATTTCAAAGTTGATATTATCTCATACATTAATAGACAAGTGAACATAACTTGCATTTTTTTTAAATACAACACCCAGTATATTATTAGGTAGTGAATTATTTGAGTTTATCTCATTTAAACTGTATCAGTCAAAACTCTAGATTGCCATGAAAGTGACAGACGTTTTCATGACATTTTGTATAACATCAAAAATATGTTTTATTCTTTCATTAATTATGGGGTATTCGAAGGAAGAAAAGCGTGAAATAATTAGGTTTTTTATGCCAGTAATAATAGAATATCAATAGTTAAGCAACGACTTGGTCAAATTAAATTTTGATTTTAAATAGAGTCCATCCCGACTTTATTTTAAACGCAATTACAAGAAAGTTCATAAGAAATATATATGTTAATTGTATGAATAATGAGGGTAGTTATGTTAAAAATTTTTAGTATTTTAGTTTTTGTTTTGTTTTTGATAACTTAATATTATTTTCGTCTTTATATTAAATTTCATACTTTTCATGGCAATCTAGAGTTTTCACAGATACAGTTTAATTGATATAAACTCGATTAATTCAAAGACGGCTCATTCAAATATCAACAAAGTATATATATTTAAAATCAGTGAAGGAAGGTCTTTCATGCTATCCAACAATATACAGGGTGTTGTATTTAAAAAAATGCAAGCTGCATTCATTTGTCTGGCAATTTATGAGATAATATCAATTTTGAAATTTGTAAAAGATAATAGAGCAAAAATTCTGTAACTTTTGCATTTAAAGTTTTTTCCTACCTTAAATAATACATCCTATAGGGGTCAAAGTATAAACGAACAGCCTGCACATAACTAAATAATGTCTTGAAATCAAAGCAAAGAAAATACAGAATATTTATTGCATTACCTCCTCTTTGGCTTAAAAATTATAACCACTAGAATTAAAAAATATAAATTTCAATGCCGTTACACCCGCTTTACTGTATGAGCTATTTAAAAAAAAAATTAACTGCCGTTTTCTAACACATTGGCATTTGTAGTTATTATTTATTTTTGCAAATAGCAAAATAGCAATCGATCAAGGATAAATAAGTAAATTACCCTAAAATCCTTAAAATGGAAGAACTTCGTCACAGCAAATAAAAGATTTTGGACCTCAAATCCTAATGCGCATGTGTTAGATGCAGTTATGATTCAAAAAAAAATACAAAAACTGATATTAAATGACAAAGATTTAGGCAATTTGGTCTAAGAGATAACCTATAAGTATTCCAGGGTTATATTAAGATTTGCACAGTTTGAGAAATAGAATTATCTCTTGCCATTCTTTCAGTTTGGTGTCATTTAGACATGCACTTCTCGCATTGAATATTTCAGAATGTGTTTAGGTACTACATTACATTGATTCCCTGTATGACCATACTCTGATTTTGACCTTTGCAGATTTAATAGCTGCTTTCCCATTAATTTTTCTTTTTATGTCATTTTTATGTGTTCATAGGATTATAATTTATGTGTTGTCACACCTATTCATACTTGACGCGGCGAGTAGACGCAGTAGCAATGTTGCATTAATATCAAAGTTGAAAAGTCCAATTTTCAATACAGTAGAACTCCAATTATCCGGATTAAATGGAATCTCATCTGATCCGGATAACCAAATATTCGGATAATTGGATAATAATGGAAAATTTTTACATATCTATGTATGTTATTAATCATAATCAGCATATACATACATATGTCTTATGATTCCTTAAACATTCAAGTTTCGGATCCACTTGACGGTGAGCAGCTGGATATGGTGACATTAAGACTGCCACTCTCACTATGATAACGTAGTCTCTAGACATGCAAACACCTCGCTAGCTGATGGTCCCGCGTCTGGATCAGTAGCTACGTCATCCTCCTGGTCATCAGTTTCTACCATGAAAGCTACAATTTCATTAACTAGTTCATCATTGTTTAGAAGTTGATATTCATGGTCCCAATAACTACGAGCAAGCCATTCGCATACGTCTTCTATACTTTATTTAACAACAAAAATATAATACAGTAGCCTTTTTCTTTCTATATATACTTCATCCTTAGTTGAAATGCCAATTTGTTCCAAGCTCTTTTTAATGTGCGTGTTTTCACTAATTTCCAAGCTTCTGTCACCATATAACATCAACCTTTTAAATCAGTTCATTGGTAATGAGCCACAACGCCTTCTTCATTTTCGTTTTCTATCAAAAGCTTCTTCAACAGTAGTCTTTTGTAGTGTCGTTTCATAGTTCCAATAACCGATTGTCCATTGGCTGCAATAAATTGGTAACGTTTAGCAGCAGGACAACGGTTTTAAAACGTTCGTTTTCTCTATCAAGAAAGCTTTCTGTGTGTTCATTACACACAAACTCTGGGTCATATAATTCTGTTTCAGTTTTGAATCTTTCAATGAATCTTTTTGCTGTTTTAGGGCCTGCTAAAAATTTCTCGCCACTTAAACTTAACTCTCGAATACCATGCCTTGCCTTGAAGTTCCGTAGCCAGCTACTACTCCCTTTAAATAAAGACAGGGTGTCAATTTTCCCGGCTAATAGTTTTGCTTTTTCATATAATCGGCCATGAAAGAGGGTTGCCCAATGCTCGCTGCTGCAAAAAAACTTCTTCAATACGGCCTCTTCAAGAACTTTGTTTTCTGCTGTATTCATCGCTTTTCTAGACGGATTATCATCTACATTCTCAAAGACAGATACAAAGTTGAAAATTGTAGACTTGTTTTTTTATTTCCGAAATTGTTGATGTTCTAACGCTAAACTACTTGGCGGTTTCTTCATCCACTTGTTCTAGGATTTTTATTTTATCTGTCTACAAGCAAAAACATGGAAAACTCAATGGACAGCGTATGCAGTAGCCACTACACACTACACTCACAATCAGTGCAAGAACTCAAGGAAGTTCAGATAATTCAGTGGCTTAATAAATTTAAATTTTTCGCAAAGTGATCCAGATAATTGGCGATCCGGATACCTGGAGTTCGGGTAATTGGACTTCTATTGTATTTGGAAGAATAGGCTATTATTTCACATTTGCATAATGAACAAATCTTATGAAAGGTATTCTCTTGTAGATTAGGTGAATATACTGCGCAAGCCATCTCAAATACAAGCAGTTAGGTATATATATCGTTATAAGTACTACGTTTTGTACTTGTAGCTTCTATTCGTAGTAGAGGTGGTTTCTACTGTATATACATAATTTACTATGTGAAAGAGATTACTGTCAGATTTGCGACACAATATATATATGGCACTAGCGTTGATTAACAAAGGAATTAAAATGTAACAATTTATTTAATCCTAATCAAAATAATCACAAAAGTTAAAATAATGTAAGCGAGCTCGTGGATTAACTGTTATTTGGGTTATGACGAGTTGGTTACCCATTGTCACTACTGCATCAATTCGCCACGTCAAACACATCATTATCTAAAATAAATACGAGCTTAGCCCCATTTATTTTGAATGAGTCATTCACCTGAATCAAAGATTAACAAAGCCAAAGAATGTAAGAACTATTTACTTTAACCCAATTGTTATTAATCAATGCATATATTTTTTTGTTTCAATATAGCGCCCCATTGAAGCAAAATATTTTCGTCGGTTACGGGAAGAATATGTGACAACTATGCGCAAGAAATAGCCAACAAATTTTCAGATTTTTTCCGAAAATAACAGCATGTATGACGTGGCGCATACAGTATGCACACGGTTGACCTGTCAACGGGTATATTAATAGTAGTTGGTCGGCTGCAATTAAGTGGGGCTACGTTAACCTCTAAGGCATCGATTCCATTATAGTCGTGCGAAATATATTTAAAAATGTTTGCAATAAACATTTATTGGATTATGGGGAACAGCTCTTGTGATCTTCATGCGAATATACTTAGAATTGATGCACGGTGTGGCAAAACGTGCTAAAACTTAGATGTATCCATAAATAGAAAAAGGGGCACGATTATTCGATTTTCAAAGCTACAACTTACAAATACGTTCACTTGCAGTAGATACTATAATTGGCGTTTTATAATGTAGATTACAACGCCGGAACTGTACTCCTTCTTTTATTTTTATTTTTATTTCAATTGTTAGTGCCAGTAGTGTTATCTATTGGCTTTTTGCCGAACTACCGCTTAGCAGATTCCTTCTGTGCAATTTTTCTTTTATTTCACTTTCATTTTGGGATTTTATTTTAATTGTCATCTATTAGAATTCATTTAGAGTCGTTTAGTTTTTAGCTTCCAGTTCTTTTTATTTTTGAGCATTTTGTTTCATCCAATTAGGAGCGTGCCCGCGCTTTTTCCGTGCTTCCAGTGGGAGGGGGGTAGGGGGGATTGGGGGAGAAAGACTATCAACAAGAGAGAACGAGTGTAGCGTCGATCACAACAGCACGTACACTCTCTGTATTAATTACGATTTGTAAGATTTAGGAGGCGTAGTTATTCGAGTTGTGTGGAAATTACCTGTATTGTCTCGTATGGGACTTTCGTCGAACTTTTATGCCATGGTGGCATTTTGGTTAGAAGAAACTCTTTCCCACAACCCTCGTGGAGGATCTTTTTACCATAGGTGACGCCGACATCTCGGTTGTTTAATCAAACAGCAAGCGACCATTGTCGATTTGTCTAGACTTCGGCAGATTGTCTGCTCGACCGAGATCTCCTGTACAAACAAACAGATTGAAGCCGTCATCGCAAGGAAATGTATTAAAGACCAGATCTGATGCTTTATTTTATTTCATCTATTTTTACTGCGTGCACATTAACATTTAGTTGTGACGTGTTACTACCGCTACTTACTCTTCAGATACGTGTTCTTTTCTTTAAATTTTGACCAACGGCTGTAACATATTTTAGGTGTTTTAAATTAAACTAGATTTAGGAAATAGTACCTGTCAGGTACTATTATTAATTACCTTCATATCGTCACCTTAATTCTAAAATCTTGTAACTCAAATTAGTACCTATTTTAATAAATTTTATGAAACGACAAAAAAAAATTAAAATCTGCGCTCATAAAACACGGATATTTCTAATGACATCTAGAGGCATTTATTAAAACTAATCAATTGAAATTATAAAAACTAGTTTTTATAATTATACAATTGGAGTTGCGAAGGTTTTAGAATTGGGGTGACGATATATTAGATACTATTTAGAATAATTACCTCATATTCTTTTTTTTATCTTCTTAATTAACTTAAAGATTCAACTTTGTATAGGCACTGTATATTTGTAAATTATTAACTTTCATCCATATCTACACATTAAAATAACGATTATTGTGCATTTTATATTTTACTGCTAAATTGAATGACCATTCGACGGAATATTCCTTTGTCAGTTAAATAATTTATCTTACAATCTTAATATTGAGCTTCCTTTCGGGAAATATACCGTACTGATCTACGTGTACTCTGTCATTTACTTTATTAAACGAGTTATTTACGACTCCTTTTTGTTCTTATCGAACTTTTGTTACCAACCCTCAGATATTGCACCAGATAACACTTCTAGAGTTTTGCAGCTAACGAGATTTCATTTCATTCATTCAAATTACCCGGTTAGGACACCCATGCACGTTGCACCCATTGCAAAGTAAGTGATCTTTAAGAATTTTATTAGTCATTATTAGGCAAAATCAGCAAAAGTTTCTTTAAAACTTTACTGCACTGATAAAAATCATGAAAAATTCAGTTGGTACCGATTTGTACCTGAAGTCATATATTGATCAAAAAACCTGGAAATTTATTTGAGGTATTGCATCATTTTATATTTGAGAGAAGTCAGTATTTTGTGGTAATGTTACAGCGGTCGACAGTAATTCTCCTATTAAAAGACATAAAAATTCATAATTCGTAGCAAAAATTCATTAACGGGTCAGTGCTTTTAAAAAATGTCATTAATCCGCGTATGAATTTTTGTTTCAATCCACTGACCTCAAATACGCCAGCAATTTAAGATAATGTATACAGCTTTTCTTTTGTTCATTATGTTACCCATCGTCAGCTCGCATGCGTTCACCTGGTACGCGCATCCCACGAAAGTATGCTTTTGGGGACACTACAGAGGTATTTCCCAAATTCTTTCACAAACTACTCATACCAACATGTTAGGACGCATATACAATCCCCTTAATCACTTCCTCGATAAATTTAGCTATACAGCGTTCCATTAGCGGATCCTTTAAGAATTTATCACATGACCTAGTTACGTCGTGGCCTACCATCATTTATAACGGAAAAACGAATAAGAAGCCCAGGTTTGAAATATTGCCAGCGTTATTATGCATGTATGAACTCGTGCAAAACAAATTACTCTTTGCCGATTTACATGTTTCCAGAAGTTTGTTACGTTTTCTTTTTTACTTCCTTTCCATGTATCACTACGTGAACAAGTTAGTTAATTTATGTGAAATGCATTAAATGACATTCGTCAAAGATAATTTAGTTGTGATTGTTTGAGTACTCACAAGATATAATCGCTTAATTAAAGTTGTTTGTTAGAAATATAAATAAATATGTGAGATATATCTACTAACATACATTATGTTAACCACAATTTGCATGGTAGTTATTACACAAATATGTTATGTATGTCAGCTATATTGTATGTATATTTAAAATAAATCTGAAGGTATGAATAGGTACACCAAGAGGTTAAATTCAAGGTTTGTTCTACATACATAGAGAATTAGATAAATACAGGTACACTGCCCGACAAAATTAATGTCGTGGTCTATAGCGCAATGACTATCAATACTGGTCGTCATTTTAACAGACGCGCGTTCGTCTGCTGCTGGCTTATGCAGATAGGAGGTTCACTGTGGTAGCTATATTGTAAAATACTTTAAGTGCAATTTAAAAAATCAGATAGAAAAACACGAAAATTCGCTATGGACGACGACATTAATTTTGTCGGGCAGTGTACATTACATTAATAATTAAATACGCAGCAACTTGCTGGCAGGTCTTGTTCAAATAATTTTCGCCAACATATCTAATTATAATAATGATTTATTTATTTCATTGGTATCGACTTACCAATAATTAAATTTTGGAAATCTCTACAGATCTGTTCTATATCCGCCATTGACATGTTGGTCCATAATAAAAGCACAATTCACATATTCCTTTCTAACTAGTTTATGACACAAAGTAAAAGTGGCTACAACAACATCTGCCTAACACATGTGATTAAAAATGATAAGATTAATGAAACAATATACCTCAGGGTTTAGTTTTGAAGGGATTTTAAATCGAATTCCAACAATTGTATGTTAATCGTGTTTTTAGTAATATTTAATCTCATGTTCCGATTGTGTCGTTCATTTTCAAAAACCAGCTAAGTGCAACTGCATTCTTTGACTAAGAGTCTAACTGTGCAAAAAGCTGTCACTTTTTCCAAAGTTGATTTAAGCGATATGACTACTACAGCTTCATAATCTAACTTTCATATTTACCTCCAGATAAAATCTAATTAAATACTCAGAAAAGTATCCTGGAAATTATGTTATGGAAATGAGTGATCCTCCATGGTGTTCTGAAATTTTCTTAATTTCGAAAGAGCATCGTTTGTACCTCTTTTTACATCGTTTGTACTTCAATCAAACCGGCAATAGAGGCAATTGAAAATATGTCAAAGAGAGAAATTTGGCTATTTTTTGAGATATCGTAAAACGAGCAACGATATTTGAAAGAGCATCGTTTGTACCTACTTTTAAATCGCTTGTACTTCAACCAAACCGGAAATAGGAACATTTGAAAATAAGTAAGTCGGAGAGAGAGTTATTATTTATTTTACAAGAAGAAAAGCAATACAACTACTTTTTTACATCAAATACGTCACATTACATGCTGGAATGCAATTAAAGTTGAAATTTACAAATCATTTCGGGAAAATACGGAACGGAAATACAAATAGATAATCAGTATTTGTTTAGAAAAACGTGTATAGTGATTTGTTCGATACTTTTTCTAGAATCGCCGTGTACAAAGGTCATTATTATTTATAGCGTAGCGGCAAAGGAATATATCTACAATTGTCTTGCAAATATATATCCAAGGTAAGTGCTCTTATGTTTACTCATATCTATTTAATATACTGATTTCTTTTCATAACTGACATTTTTTTTTAATAAAGCTGCAAATCTACCATACATGCATGAAATTTAATAAGCTGTCAATAAAACTGCATTTCGAGCAATTAACTAACAAAAGCAACTTTCTAATTAAATCTGCCTTATTTTCTTTACAGATAACTTCCTCTATATCCTTAGTGATAGACACAATACAATCTCAATCCACTAGATGGCTACAAAATACCGTATATGTCCAAGATATCTAAAGTTGACCACTCCAGATCATGCGCACTAGTGATCTCCAACTTAATGACCAATGAGTAGTTATTATTATTATTTTTCCAGTTGTGAACCCGTTGCCTTGGTGGCTGTACAACTGGGGTCTCCTAAATCACTAGCTTGTATATTATTCTGCCTTAACTTTGTTAAATATTGAATTTACAGTTTAATTCTTAATAATTCAATGTGCTTGCTGTTCATGAGCTTTCATTCATAAAACAGTGTAATTATGAATACATGTATAATTAATTAACAAGTTTATATACTTGTTTGGAATGTTCAAAACAAATATTATCAATTATCCAGTATATATTTGGATTCTTTAATTCTCAAAGTAACTTTTAAATATCCCGCGCTATCATAAGAGAAAGAAAACCACCAACCACCACGCTTCTTTCTGTTACGATAGCGCGGAATTTCTTATACAAATTAAAATTTCAATCTCAACTGTCATCTTACAAGAATTAACACTACAACCTCAAAATATTATAGATGTTATATACTCATTTATACAAAGATTTAAACAATGCTTGGACCAGGTACCTCGTTTATCAGTATGCACAGACGCCAGAGTACTTCAAATTGGGATTTCCTTGTAGTGACAATTCAGATCAACTCAGATGTTCGCAGAGAAGAATTCAGATCGGAACAACAACATCGGTATCATAAAAATCCAGGACAACGAACCTCCTTCACAGCATCCGAGGTGTATATTACATTCGAAACAGCAGAGACATGTACAATCCCATATAGAAAATGTACCCAGGTATAATAAACGCAGCAAATTTCTTAAAATGTCGAACAATCTTGACGTTTCTTCTATATATTTTTAGATCGAAGGTAATTACATGAATTTACAAAGAAGATTCCCTTTAATGCCAGATACCACAGGAATATGGTGTAATTCATTACACTTGATGAAAAATAAAACAGCTTTTTCGAAGATTTTTTTATCAACAACCCCTTTATCCAAGGATTTTCATTCATTTATTTTCAACGAATTACATTGAGTCACTGTCCCATTCAAGTAAAATCGAAACCTAGGATACCAGGATATTGTACAGATGCCAGACGATAAATTATATTCAATTTCCATGACTACTAATGCGAATTAACCCAAATTATACTGGACTTACAAACAGGTATGTACATGAAATAATAATTACATCTAATATGGTTGATAGCTCTTTTCTGTTATGAAACACCGCAATACATTAACAAATAATGTTTTCGCAAAAGCAGAAAGAGTAACAACATTTGGCAAAGAAAAATTAAAATAAAAATGGGAATTTGTGTTCCTGACAAGGTCTTTTTACATTTAAAAGTGGATTAGCAAAGATTAGCGCGGGACTGTATTCTAAAACCAATCATGTTATAAAATATCTAAATACCTTTAATTTGCAATTAGGATATAGAAAATGTATAACTAGCAAGTTCCCTCGTGTTTTGTTTTTCATGAAAGAAAATTGAACCGTATATCTTATTGTATGTTCAATTTTTTATAAAAGTTTGCGATTTCTCTTATTTATTCTGGCATTCATTTTTTATATTTTAATTTTTTACATTAACCGACAAAATATAAACCGGCTATATAATATAAAATCAACAATAATACACAGAGGAAACTGGATTAACATTTTATTCTGCGAATAATGAGACAAAGAAAGCTCTAATTTTATGTCTAGAAGATTCTGCACAATCTAGTTGGCAGAGATTACTGATAAAATTAAATTTAAAACACGATGTGGCGTTTATATACTTATAATTTTGGATTTATTCTAAATACAAAAAAGTCTTCAGAAGTGCACAGGGTGAAATAATTTGATTCCTTATACATATTTAACGAGGGTAATATAAAACTGTAGCATACTGAAGATAATTTCAATTTCCAGCAATATATTACAAAGACATAGGATATATAGAAAATAACATGTAAAATTTTTGCTGTATTAAAGAATTTTAAAGTAGCAAAGGAATACCCTGGCAAATTCACTTGTTTTATTTATTTAATTTACGTATTTTATTAGTTTTAAATTACCTCTGCATTTTTAAAAACAATTAATGAACCTTGATAAGGTGGATTGTGTAAAAGGTAAAGTTAGTGGCCATAACATTTACATACTTTGTTATATATTATATTGTTTTGGCTTTAAGTGAAATGACCGTGAAAGAAGATGCCAATGGGCATCATGCTATTGTGCCATTCGCTCTTGCAAGGTACATTGTGATGTTAACGATGGTCATAATTTTTTTTGGATTTCCGAATGAATCTATTATATACAATAGGACAAGAATTAAGAAAGTACATAGATAAGACGAACTATTGTTGTTGTGTAGAGCTTCCTAGGTCACATTAAATCAATTTATTTGTTAGATACTCATTTTAAACTATATCGCTAGTTATCACAATAACTGACTTACTTCATTTTATGTTCACTTTTTAAAATAATGGTCTGAACTGTATTATATTAGTATCAATTTTAATCATCACATTTCACATTTATTCACATTATAGACAACTCGATATTATTTAGTCTATGGAGCAGTCTTTGTATTACACAGAACGATATAGTCATAACTCTGGTACCCTAGTTATAAGTTGGTGTGTGTTATACACTGTGTTCGTGTCAGAAATTTTAAAGTCTACAATAAAACCCTTCCACCAAAGTCGTTGCATTTTTATTAATTTATTCAAGAAAGAACCACAACATATTTATTCCTGGAAGAATATTTTATATTATAAAATATATAAATAAAGATTTAGTTTCACAAAAAGGAAAGAATGTGAACTCAATTATTGTAAAACATTTGCAAATATGTATCATTTAATCAAACATTATTTTACTAAAAGCGTATTTTTTATTACTATAATAAGCTGTTCAAAAATATTTAAAATAATATTAGAATAAAAAACGCATGAATTTGTGGATTTTTCTAATCTATTTTCCTACTTCCCTTAAAATATAAATTACTCCACACGTTTGAAAATTCCCGGCAACAGCTTTACAAGATGGCAGCTAGGCTTGAAGGTCATTGAAAACGGATTACAAAGGAACAAAGGATTTTCCGAGCTCGTCCTTACTCATAGTATACTGTGATAAATCTCTACACAAATTAATATTTTTATTGCTGCTAACACTTTGAGTATATAAACAATTTAAAAAATGATATATTATTTAAATAAATTCTCAATATTAAAAGTGTCTTATGTTTATAAGGGAGGTGATATTTATAAAGTACATAAAGCCAATAAGATCGAATCGGCCGGTTGATGTGAAAATGTAAAGTTACAACGTGTAAAAGGTCAAAAATATGATGCCTATTATGCAGGTGTTACCAATATAAAATTAAAAGATACTGTGTGGAAATAACTTTTATTGACAAGTATTTTGCAACTTGTCGCGTAGTACGCCGCACTTTAATTATACATCTGAAACACTACCCAATATGTTTTTTTTTCAGCATGCTATGTTGTTACAGGGTGGCATTAAACAAAAAGCAAACAACTTCAGAGCAACTCTCTCAGACCGCTACTAGTATTTGCAAGTAAATTACTTTTATTACAATTGCAACTGTTACCATTTTTTTCTTATCTTATATCTCTACTTCTTTTTTTTTATTGGAACCGTGGAAACAAAGTTGCTTCTGATAAGCTGCACTGACAAAACCGCATTATCTACCACAATTCTTGGACAGTTTGATATTAAACCAGGAACCGAAATTAAGCGTTTTTTATTTTTCATTCAAAATCTTCAACTTAGTAAGTGATTGAATGAAATACGTTTGACCAGATTACATGTAATGCATTGATGTAACATAAATAGCATACAAACCGGAATACTTTGCACAAGAGTAGAGAAAAACACGATTAAATCGGTTCATTTATTATTTAATTGTTAGTAATTTGCTCATATAATAAATTGCGAAATGTTCCCACAGAAATGGTTTATTATTTTGCAATACATATTTATATTATATTAAAAGTGGGTATGTGGGTAATATATAAAGAAAAAAACTATGTTTATTTTATTTATCTTGTTTAAAGTGTGCAGAGTACACAAAACTAAATTTCGCTCAACGCTTTCCTATTAAAGTTATTTGCATGGGAATGCAAAATATTGCGTAAAAGCAAATTTCTAGCAAACAGACAAAAATGTTTCGTACGAACAGTTCAATGGCAAAGACGACCAAATTGTCAAGCGGAATTGGCGTAGCTTGGAAATAAATAAATGTGATTGCGTTTGCATTTAGCACGTTTCGATGTTTGCAAATATGATTGATTTCTTTAAACATACATTAAACCATACCTTACATCATCACGCGTTTCTTTGGTACACGCAGCGCAATTCATGGGTAAACAATTTAATGAATAAACGACAAAGAAACAAAAGAGCGCCTACGATCGAGTAGGCGCGACCCTAACCTGTCTTCGCAGCGGCGGCAGCAAACAACTGCCAAGAAAGCAGCACGCTCACACGGTTTTATAGTGTTACCACAGTCGCTGCCATACTCCGCGTGGAATGCCTGCGCTTAATATCCAGCAGCGCGAAAATCGCTCGATAAAACGCCGTTTCGAAACTGTTTTTCGCTGATTTGTCGACGGGCCATCTCGATTTTCCCATGCACTGGTCAAGAACACACACCCACGCCACTGTCAATTGTTCGCGGAGCACGACACGAGCGATTTTAGGCCCATATGCGGCCGCGACACATTGCTCTGACACCGACCGTAGTACCCACGTATACTTTTGACGTCGTGTAAGCGAGGAATACTACTACTGACTGCCGTACCTGTTGACTGCGCCTGCGTTGGTAAATTATGTAATCGGGTAGAGAGAGAGGTAAGTTTTATCGGAGCGTTTGAGAACGTGCTTACTAACAGTAGGTGTACATTGGTATCTGACTGGACGATGTTTGTCGGAGGTACGCTCTTCGTTTGGTATTCTTCCCGAGGAAAAGGGATAGAAATTGAACATAATAGCCTGCTTAGGCATTTTAATAATTAGAGCATCCTAATTTCTAAAAAAAAAAAATCTTGTCTTGTTATAAAGAACACCCGTTCAAATAGGTAGAGTACATGCAACTAAACGTAAACGAAGATGTACTTGTATTTATGCGAAGGCGCGTCTGTTGGAAATTAGGTTTTGTAATATAAGCGATTCTCAACTTGCGAACGCCGTAACTAACGAACAGCCAAAACTGATACCGCTTATTTGACTAACGAACATATCTCTTGCTCTTCACGAACACGTATTTAGTAGTTCCCCGTTTTAACTGAAACATGCACGTACAGCAAGAGAACAAAAATTCCGCGTAGCTTGGTAGTAAAGAAAAAGATGACGTGAATCCAATTTTTGCCGGATATATTGTAACATCCAGCTCTACTCAATAAAATAAATAAAAAAATATATATATTTTGTTAGTGCACGCCAGTTTTGGACAAAAGTAATTAATTACTTCAATAATTACAATTACACTATAATTAATTACTTATAATTACAAAGTAATTTGATTAAAAAACTAATTGCAATATTCAATTACCTAGTAATGTAATTACAAAGTAATTGAATTACCAAGTAATTCAACGGTTGTAATTACAAAATAATCGAATAGGTTCAATTAAAAAGTAATTGAATTAAAATATTTTGTAATTAATTACGTAATTCAATTAATTTGCCAACAATTAATGGCCAACATTGTTTGTATATATTATGAAAGTACATTTAAACTATTTGCTTATGTCTGCACGTTATTGTTGGAGCATTTGTGTTTGATGCTTTATTTTGACTATTTAAATTCACATACTTCTATCCTATAGTTCCGTTTGATGGAACCGGGATTAAATTATCTTTTTTAAATGATTTTTTTTTACATCGGAAGGGGTGAGAACGGAAGGGGGGAAATACAATGTAATTCAATTATATTTTAAAACTCATGTTACATGTAACATTGTCATGTTAATTATACATCTGAATTACGTTCAAAAAAGAGGGGCACTGCGAATAGCTAGTTCATATAGAACTGTGTCAGAAGCTGTAGTTCTGGTGGTAGCGGGTGTGAACCCCCATAGAGCTGTTGGCTAAGGAGAGAAAGGTGATATATGAGAGAAAATTACTAACAGCAGTAGTAACAGGAAAGAGAGAGGCTTATGATGTGATAAGAGAAAAATGGCAGAGGCGCTGGCCTTCGGAAACTGTTGCCAGATGGACAGCAAGATTAATTCCTGACATTTCAATATAGGTAGATCGCACACATGGTGAAGTTAATTACTATGTCACCCAGTATCTTACAGGACATGGGTATTTTAAAAAATACTTCTACCGGATGGGAAAAGTAGAAAGCCCTGTATGTCTTTATCTGGATTCACCAAGGGATGATATGTTCCACACATTCTTTGAATGCGAGAGGTGGTATCTAAAGTCCTGAAAATTGGGAATTAATAACAGTCTACATTAAATATTTGCTAGTGAATAAGAAGAGGGAAATGGATGAATGAAATAAAGGCTTACTGTGGTATTAAATTCAAAATTTATTAGTGATTAAAGTGAGATAGTAGAATAAGATAATTAATTGTGACAGTCCCACTAACTTATCGAAATATTCACCCTGATGTAATGCTTACGTGGTTCCGGGGAGAACAATATCTCCTCGAAGGAGAGGGGTTGTTCGTCGGTAAAAATCCGATACTATTCACTGCCGCGGACTGCTGTGTATCTATCGAAGAGAAAAAAGATAACAACAAACCTAAAAAACACAATTCTAGTGGCATTAACAGGATCGTTCTGACAAGGACTATGTTTTTCCAATTTCATTAGTTGCGTTGAAACTGCATGTATACACTATTATGCAGTGGTATGTCTGTTGGATTTAAACAATCCAACAGGCGATGGAAACAACTAACTCATATCCTAAAAGAAAAAAGAAATAAAAGTCTTTTTATTTAAATACATATTATAGGGTTACAGATCTGGATGAGCTGGAATACTTGAATTTTTACGTGAAAAATGATTGACGCAGTAGAAGAGAATAAGTTGTATTTTAAAACAATGAATGAGTTGTTGGCCAGTGGACAAGAAACAAATACATACTACAAATACTACAATACAATACAATTATAATAACTAACTTAATACATCCCATTCAATGTTGCCCTAAACGATGCAATGTTGAAGATTTCCTTTTAAACTTTCACCTATAGCTATGTCAAATTATTCGATATGCTAATATTGTAACTATATACATACGATGTCATTACCAGTTAATTTTATTACCGTATAACAAAGCACTAATGTGCGCATGACTTTCCCACCAGAACAAAGCGGTGAAACCAGCCACCACCACCAGTATATAGGTACAAAGTTGAAAAATATCGCCCATAAAAATTAATCCAGAACTCACACTCCCATTTACAGAAGTAGCCTTAAACACCAAAAACTAATGACGTTTTACGGTGGTCTTCTAAATTTAACCCGTGCGCACTTAACGTCTTAATGTCGTCGTAATAAAAAATTTAAGAGACTAAATCCTAAACCCACCCTCCGTTAGTCGATAACACACAACACGCAGAGCATACCCGCTAAAGCCGAAGCTTTATGACGCAAAAATCAATTAGACTTAAAACGTCCATTGAACAAGGGATAAATATAGCTAAATGTCTAGACGTGAAACCTGCAATAGGTGGTGCCTTCGACAACAAAAGCTCAATGTCCGCGTGTCGTAAAATAAATTCACTAGGGATCCTAATGGGCGAGTCATAATGGTGTTGTCAAATTGAAGAACAGGATATGTTCAATAACCTCGGACAAAAGCTTGTAATTTCGAGTGAAGTTCCAACATTTTAGTAGATAAATAGATTAGATAGTTATGTGCTACGTAATGATTATTTAACTAATGAAACATCCTTAATATTATTATGTTTCTTAAGCATATTTCTTTGCGACAAAGTAATATTATTTATAGGTACATAAAAAAGACGTATTTCAGAAGAAAGTGTTTTTTTTTATAACTAACAGCTTCTTGCGGGTTTCGCCGTGTGTCAAAACTTTCGCTCGACGTTTCGCTGTTCAAACTCAGTTCTTATCCTGAAGAAGCTGTCAGTATGAACAGCGAAACGTCGAGCGAAAAGTTTTTGACCACACGGCGAAACCCGCAAGAGCTGGTTAGTTATGTTACACCGGCCGTGAAAGCCTACGCAGTGTTTTTTTTTCTTCAACTACTCCGTAGAAATCTTACGTTGAAAATTCCATTATCGAAAACCGCCCATTGCAGGATTCGGTTTTCTGTCTATTTCGGGTTACCAGGTACCCCAAATCGAGTATTACCCAAAACCGGGTACTCGACTATTCGGTTCTAGAATAGTTTTCGGGTATGCAATTCCACACTATAAAAAAAGAGGAAATCTACATTCCTGCGAGGTAAAATAACATAAAATTGCACCAGAAAGGGCATATTAGGTACCACAAATTCGAAGTAACTTTGGCTAGTAAATCATTTTTTAAATAAAATAAAACGGAAATTTATATATTTTAGTTTCAATTTAAACATTACGCACCACCACAAGAAAAGCAACTAAACATAAGCAAATCATACAACATCCACTCATGTTGTAATTGGCGAAGGACAAAGTAAATGAAAATGATATAACCGAATGGCTTAAATACTTTTATGATATAAGAAAATCATCTGACCAAAAAATATTTTTAACCTCGACGAAAGAGATGTATTTTATAATTTGCTCTCTAATCGTTCTTTAGATTTTAAAGGCATTAAATGTCATGGCGGTGCTAAAAGCAAAGATCACCTAACCGCAGTTTTATGTTGCAATGCGAATGGTTTAGAAAAATTGAAATTATGGATTACTGGTTACAAAACTTATGAAATAAAGTCAAAAATAAGAAAATAATTATAACTTAAAACTAACTAAATGACTATTACTAATACACTAATGTATTATTAAAGTACTCTTCCAGGCTATAGTATGGTGTACTTATCAAATATCTTTTTAATTCAATCTTAAATGTATAAAGAGTTAAATTGGGCATTGCGCAAGGGAGTTTATTATATTATAATTTTAATCCCCATGCAAATTATACTATTAGATGTTAGACTTAATCTATGAATGGGTAAGTGTATATCTACATTACGCATGTCATAAGCATGCACAGCATTATTGTCCCGCAAGAACTTTTGTTTATGTTTATGAATGTACAAAGATATTTCTAGTATATACAGAGATACCACCGTAAGTAGTTGGAGATCTATGAAAACAGGCCTGCATAACATTCTCTGAGAAACTCTCACCATGGCTCGAATAGCACTTTTTTGAGAGATTAAAATTTTGGTTATGGCCGGACTAGAGCCCACCAACAAACCGTATCTTAAACGCGAACTGAATATCAGCTAGATAAACTACTCTTAATACATTTCAATGTATTATCTCTGTTTTAAATGAGGAAGTTTATATATTGATGACGAAATTTTGGAATTCAAATCATTAAATGTGAACATGCCATTTTAGGTCCGATGAAAAATGTATACCTAAAGTTTTAATCGACTTTACTGAACCAATGTTTCCTTGCCAATAGCGGGGCCAATTGAGGCATAACACAAGTCGTTCGATTAAATGCTACATATTTTGTTTAGTCACGTTTAGACACAGCGTTGTTGGAACTGAACCAGGCGTCTAACAATGTTTAACGAACAGTCGTTTTTTGCTTGTCATATTATTAACGTCATCGTTTACCAATACAGTGGTATCCTCTGCCATATATCACCATTTTATATTCTTTCAAGAAGTGGCTATGTCATTAATAAACAACGAGAACAGCAGTGCATATAATTGGCGGATTAGCCTCTGCCAAATGTCGAAGTAATTTTTTTTCCTACAAATTCTACTAGCAAAGTTCAACCTTTGGATCAAGGTATAATTGCAGCCTTTAAATGTCGTTTTTAAAGACCAGACTTGTGCGTAACGATGCAATTAAAACGCGAATCACAGCAATTAAATTTAAAATGGAATATTTTACAAGCAATGAAAGCTATGGCTATATCATGGGATGATGTTACTGATCAAACAATTACTAACTGCTGTAATAAAGCTCGGAATATCAGTGCTGTCGATTTACCTTCAGAATCTTCCCTCGCTCTCTGAATTCATTGCTTTGGACAGTAACGTAGAAGTTTGTGCTTTGGAAGAAAACGCGGAAGAAGAAAGGGGGGACAAAGAAGATTATGTTACAGATGAAGGAGTGATTGAAAAGCCACCGAAAAATGAAATTTTAGCAGCATTAGAAACATTGCAGATATTTGCGCAGATTAGGGCCGAATTAGATGTTAATTTTGGAGGTAATCTGGACAAAGTACGAAGGGAATGTCTAAAGTGTTGTATGCCTAAATATAGCCAGCAAAAGATAACAAATTTCCTAAAACTACCTAGCGAACATTGAATTAGTACCATATTATGTATATTATGTATAACATGCTTTGTTTTGTGTTTATTTGTTATTGTTGTTCTTATGGATACAAATGTACCAACAAATAATTCTCTATATTTCTTAAAATAATTATATTTGGTTTATCTTATTATTTTATTTAATAACTATTTACGTAACATAAATAGAACGTAAAGTACTTCGGATACTACATATAAGTATAGCTATTAAGTAAGTTATTCGACTACCGGATATGGCGAACTAGTTCGCCTTAATCGATTTTGGTTATGACAAACTATTTTTAAAATGAACAGAATTTTATTTTATTCTCCCATCGAGTTCGTCTTAACGAGGGAGTACTGTATACAAAAAAATCGGTAATTCCCCTTCAATATAATGGATCCAATCATATACCCGTATTAATAGTGTAAATATGGAGTTGACGTAATGAATTTTGTTTATCTCGAATATAATAAACCTAAAAAAGATATTACGCATCCGGATCATATGTCCGACCAATATTAAATTAATCCCTTCAAAAAGGCATACTAATCCAACTACCACATACCTACTTCAATTTATTGATTGATTTAGATAATTTAATACATCAGCATAAATTTGATAAGCAAGCTATATGCGGACAAGTCAAACAATTAAAAATCGCAATTGTAAGCTGTATGGCTAACTATCATTACAATATCTACTAATATGTCAATGGAAGTAATCGTAATCTTGTATAACAGTTACTGCTCCATTTGTAACCAATTTATGAGTGGGCTGGTTATGCAGTTAATAGCTTTCATAGATTTTAATGCGAAAACGGGTTGGAAATTTATGTTTGTATGTTATTTTAATGAGAATGTTGAAGAAGTTATTGAAGATGGGCGTGAATCGGATTTTATTTTCAATAAATAATTAATAATTTAATGTAAATACCTTAACAATCCTCTATAGATCACTTCATGATGTATGTATGTGTGTATGTGTTACATATGTATATACGGGAAGAAATGACAGTTAAGTTCATATATACTCTGAACATAAGTCACTTTTCTTGGGTACTCTTTTTCTTTAAATAGAGATAATATTACTTTTGTAAGAATTCGAAATTCCATCCTGTATAATACAAAGTATTTAAATTTATTTTATTAATACGTTGATGATAAGCACTGCGGCATTTGCTGAAGCAGCGTCTACTTCACAGGAAATGACAGTCTATTTTGTTAAAAGTCTCGCGTAATTAAGATAATACGGTATTATTTTAAATTTTATCTGCTTCTTTGTTTATTGTATGTTACAATTGCTAACCAGCGAATCCCACATTACTCTCAAGAAGGGCGTTTGAAGTTGAGAAAAATAACGCCAACTATCATGCTTGCGCCCTCTTGTAAAGAGAAGCGGAACTAGTAATCGGTACGGAATGACTTCATAACTAAAGTTTATAAAAATTCTTTACATTGCTGTTTTGAATTAATTAGTTCGCGGACCCCGAATCAGCTACAGAAAAGCACGCGTTACCCCTTCGTTACCGCGCGTTTCCATCTTAAATTTTGCAATTAAACTACACTTGAAAATTCGAGAACAGGAAGCAAAAGCTTTCCTCGAGAGGTGTTTTGTTTTGTGCTAAAACAGTTCGAAAAATCCTCTTTTCTTTTTAAAATTTTGTGAGTGTTGTGTAAGTTTTTGTGTTTTATAATTTGGATTACGGGAAGATTTAATTACCCACATCGGTTGGTAAGATGTTCAAAAGTTCTGCTTAAAACTAACCATTGCAAATACGTAGAAACCGTAACTCGTTCGCTCTCTCTTTCTCCCTTAATAAATAATTTTGTAAGTAAAAATTACTAGTGCTTATGTTAAACAACATTATAAAACTTTTAAATATTCATCCAATTAATTGTTTTGTTTTTTTTTTACGTGTTACTTTATTTAATTTGTAGCTTGTTAGTTAAATTTTATTGTCTCAATTTATTCAATATATAATTGCAAAAAAATCGACAATCTTTAGGCTAGCTAACGGCCGGCTACGACTGACTAAGGAAAACACCGTTGGAAAACATCTTTGGCTAAAACTTCTAAAACCAATCGCTACCGAACAAAAATTGTTTTCCAGCAGTGGCTCGTCGGTCTAAAGAGCAGGTGGGGTTAGCTGTAAAAAGGAGTTTGATTTTGCTTGAATTTTTGCTGACCATCCCCAAAAGTTTCCAGATAAGAAAACCCGTTCGTTACACTTTGGAAGAAGAAAATTATGTCAGGGAGCAATCTAAACGGGAACAACCCGTTAATATACAGGCTATTTACGTTTTGTGATTTTATTTTCAAAGGGTGATTAAATACCTTAAAATACGGTTATTAACGTAAAAATATTTTAACAAAAGTTAAATAATAGGAGAGAAATTAATGTAAAAAAAAAACATCGTAGTTTTTTATTATTCTTATTTTTATGTGGTAATTAGAAAAAAGGGTTTTAATACTAAAATGATTGATCAACAACTTGTGCAAAGTACATGTAAACAAGTTACAGTGAATTTTTACTAAGTAGGCTGATGCCTGTAACTTTTTCCAGCTGTCTAACTTTTAATTAATTGTCACTGCATTGCTGGTTTGACGTAAATTCTTCCGAATAAATCCCAATAAGGAAACTAAAAATGGCCTCCATGGCGTCCTCGGTCACCCGACCTCAACCCCCTTGATTTCTGCTTATAGGGCGTTATGAAAATCGTTATATACACCAACGAAAAATAGATTGAGATGATACGTCGAGCGAGACTTTGCGTTCAACAATACGGCGATAACTTTGCACAACTAGTTTAAACTGAATTCCATGAAAAAAAAACATAAAAAAATTACAAGAGCGTGGGCAACCTGTATTATATTATTAATTCCAAAAATATGCAAAGTTTGCGGTAAGTTCAAACAAAAACATATTAATCAGTGATGGACACTATCAGTAGCGACTATCGAATACTTATTAGTGATAGTTGAGTACCGATAACTACGGTTACAGTGACAAGGAACGCAGCCATACTGCCACTCGTTCATTTGAATTTAAACATCGTAGTGTCTATTGAGCATTGTAAGTAGCCGCACTCCGTTTGTGCGGAACCTCGGGTTGAAATGTACCCTTAAAAATTTTGATGAATTTTGGTTTGGTACGACTGACTTCGTTAAAGGCGTTACAAGCTATAATCTGTCAATGTTTGTTTGCAAACTAATAACCTAGCTCGTATTCACGTATTTAATAACATCCACTCCTACCTTATTTGTGCAAAAGGTATTAAAACTCTGTAAAAAAAAAATACAGGAATTTCGCCACTGTAAATCGGAGGTTTCAACTTCAAATTCATGATCTGTAGAAGGGAGCAGCTACGGCATGGAGCGCCTGACGGAATTTAGAGGACGTGGAGGTTGCCTCTTCAAAATGCAGAAGGATAACCATAATTTGGCGGCTGTCAGTAACAAGGTCTGGGACTTCTCCCCAGATCCTGATTGCAAAGTATACTTTTAGAAGCAAAATTTTGTCAAATATCAAATTAGGTGTAACTTAAACTTCCTGGGGGTTGGGAGCACCTACCAGCCGCGTCCCCGAGATGGTGGATAGGGGAAAGGGCATCTTGTCAGGGTTCTCTCAAGACGAGATGGTTAGTGGCGGCTATAAGTTCGTCCTCTCTACTTAAAACCGGAGCAGAGTGAATGAAGACCGTTGTCGTGAACCATTCCCCCCTCGCCCAAGCTGTCGTGTCGTGGCTAAGGGCTCGCACAGGGTTCTACAACGATGCCAGTTGTTGCTTTCGGCTACCGAAAGTCCAACTGTTAAACCAAGTCCCGAAACGGGTGAGGGGCCTTGGCTTAACTGCACGCACCGAGAGGAGACAACCTCAACAAAAACCTAAATCCTAAAGTAACGGACTAGGCTGATGAGAAGCGTGGCTGGATAGAAGACCAGTCTACTAGTCCAACCTTGGAGCACTTGGCGCAACTCCTTTGTATTTAGCCTTACCTCTGCACGCGGGGCTCCGTGGAGGTGGACCTCCACCAAGCCCCGCTAATAAACAGCAGGACCTCCATAAGAAGCCTTCCACTTCCAAAGCGAGAGTACCTCACAAGGAAGGAACAAAAGGAGGAGCAAAACGACTGGAGCAGCTTGGGGGAACAGGATGGCATCCATCCCCTCTCAAATTGCGTAGCACTGTGCAACTCAAGGACGTTGCACCTGGGAGCACGTGAAATCGAAGACGGAGACTTACCTCACCTGAGGCCTTCTGATGTCCTACACTTTCTGAAAGGAATAGGATTGGAAGGCCAGCTGTGAAACAACAGGGTGGCAGATACAATTTTCAGACAATTTTCAGGCAAATGTCAGCAGAACAAAATGGACTAGTATGGAGGAAATACGAATTTCACTTCCAAATGGTATGCTGTAGTAACAATAAGGTTGTAATATTAAGTCACACATGCAAAGGAATTTTACCGTTCAATGTAGATTAAAACATGTAATTAGAACAATGTTAGAAAAATACATTATAACGTATGAAATTTACTGGATGACAGAAGTTTTATTGCATGAAGTAAATTTACCTGTAAAATCGTAAGAAACCAATGATATATTTTCACTAGAAATTTTTCTATATTATATACGAAAAACTTTTATTTTGTGATTTTAAAATTTAAAATTTTAAATATACATGGTAGTGCTTTTAATGTATCAAGTAGATATAATACATTACTACAACATATTGGGCCAATAAAGTAACCTAAGTAACAGTTGCATTTAAATACATATTTCTCTTTTAACCACATCACCATATGAACTAAGAATAATCAACTAATCCCTCTTAGACCATTTAAACCAAAGTGAGTTGTAAAAGGTCAATATGCAGTTATGTGTGTAGTACATATGTAAGTATAGAGAAGTTTATCGCCGTACATAAGTAACAACGTCAACTACGAGTGCATTAATATAGACACATAATTCACTTGTCGATGACAGTTATAATAATATCAAAGTCAGTGATTTATTTATGGTTCGAATTCAATTACTTCCTAAGGCGCATACATAGTTTCAAAGTCGATAAATTTCAATTCCATTAGGCCAAACCCAATTAAAAGAAGCGTCCTGAAATTATGCATTAGATCATTCGGTAGAAATATAGACAAGATTTTATCTTTGCACCAAGGCAATGGCAAACGACGCTAAAAAAAATAATTTCGCGCAAGATATTAAGTACGGTTGAGCACGAACTAAAGGTAAAAATAAGCGCAAGTTTGCTCGGCACAGACTAAAACGTAGAGATATTTTTTTAACAATATTTGATAAATAAGATAACCGTTGAAGAGCGATTGTTTTCCAAGTAGGTATACCTACATCCATCTAAATTTTCCTATACCTCACACAAGCACAAATTCACTAGATTTTGTCGACTAGATTTATAAGCCGTAACAAGATAAAAAAGATCAAACAAAGCCGATACGCCACTGCCACTTCAACTATGATACAATCTTTATTTTTAGCTTTAAAGTACACAATATTGTATTGGTAAACATATAACTAACTTCACAAGAATATTGATATTATATCTTATATTTAGATATAGTTGTTACATTATCTAAACAAGATACTCCTTGATAGTGATTCTCATTTCTGGCGTTGATTAGTTTGATAATTTTAAATTACAAATGGGAGACTCTTATACTAATACCCCAAATTTTTCCGTCAATTTGCAATATAGCAAGTTCCAATATTTACTAAAATTGTATATACAACATGAATGCAAAATCCTTTATAGATGATATTAAAAAGGTAGCATTATAATAGCAGTGATTCAGTGTACGAGCATTTTACCTCACCTGTTTTACCAGCAGGGAATTCCTCTATAACTCGTAAACAGTGACAGATAGGAAAAAAGTTTTTATAAATTGTTGTAGGATTTTTAATTTTTCTATAACGCAAAATTACCGCAATTTGTACAGGATGTTTTGTAGCCTCAGTACAGCCTTCAACTTTCTTCTTTTAATACAATACCCCCAATATTATTGCATTTTTAAAAGCGCCGGTATATTTTAAAAACATAAGATATCACATACCTACACTGAGAAAAGAGATTGCATTAAATGAAAAGTTTTATTACTTTTGGTTTTTATCATGCACAACAAAAAGAATACCTTTTCTCAGAAAAGTGTTTAATTTAATTGAAAGTAGCGTACATGCTTTTCGACAAAAAGTAACCGCAATTAAATGGAATGCACCTTAGTTTTGATTAATATTTTATAATGTCTTTATACATATTATACTGTTACTATTATGTACATATTTAACAACATATCTTAGATTCTTTCAAATATTATTGAATTATACACAGTATTTTGAATAAAAAAGCCGGACGTTTTGGTTTATTTGCGTGGACACCCATGTATACATTGATTTAAAACTTTTGCCTTTTAAGGGAAAATGCAAGCATCTGTATTAAAGCTGAGTACTTTTTTTACGCGGAAGTATTTTAGTTTTATTCATGTTTCCACGTGCATAAGTCTCAGATACACAAACAATAATGAACAAAAGTGAATATTTTTCGCGCGAGGTTAAAGAAATTTCAGAGATAATTGGAATCTTTTCAGTTAATGCTGATTTACTTATGAGCCAAGGAACTTTGCAGTAGCATATAATGTTTGAAAGTTTTAAAACTGTTATACACAGGAAAAACGATCTTGTTGTTTTCAACAATTTTTTACGCATTTGGTTACAGTTACTAAATTATTACTTGATTTAGGAATATTAAGAATATTCCTGTATTTAATCTAACAAATAAATAATTTGGTTAGTAGATTTATTTGAAGCTAGCGCAGTAGTAGTAATTTAACTAAATATTTACATAGAAGTAAAAATAAATATCGCATTTTATTTTCGTATAGCAGTTTTCTCCCCATATACTACAGCAGATGAGCAGATATACTTATGTGTAGTAGAAAAATTGTCGCATAGATGGCGCATCTTCTATTCCATTTCAGTAACAGATAATATTTCGCACAAAATAGGCTGGAAACTACGATCGTAACATACTAATCTGGTGTATTTACTAGAACAACATCTGACAGGAGTCATCGCCATTGAAAGGACGATTTCTTCGGCACACTAGAGTGTTTAGGAGGATGGTCACTGCGACCAACTCCCCAATACTACTAGGATTTACAACATTCTAACGGCAAATCGGTCCTTAGTGCATCGGTTTTTGGAGATAATTCATTTTCATTTCGATTAAAAATGATTTGGCATTTTGTTTTGTTTACGCTTAAGTCTAAAATGAATAAATGTTATAAGAAAAACCTCTTGAATCAACATGCTTTTCTGCCAATCTGCATAGTTTTCAAGTTCAAAATAAAGAGGACTTGAATCAACTATCAATATCTTTCACTTAAAAGAATAAACTGTTTCAACGAAAAATATATTACTTCCGAAGAAATGCGTGAATTTAAAATTATATTCCTTTTCAAGGAAACACCACATCATGAAAACGCAAAAACTTTTGGTTTAATGCAATTCTATTTAAAAGAAAAGGTTATTTCTTTCAGTGTACTTTAGCTCTAAACTCATTAATTTCCAAGATATAGGTATCTGATTTTCTAAAAATTATGTCGTTTGCACTATTTGAGAAAAGTGTGTGTTTGTTGGTGTTGGTGTTTTGATAGGCAATTTTGTAATTGTATGGTGTGAAAATTTGATTTATTTTTTTTGATAAGTGTTTAACATAAGGAATTTTTATAAATTTTGTAATTGTTTGACTGTTATTTATATTTTTTGTTGATTTATTATAAAAAAAAATCTTTGTTTAACTATTTTATTTATAAGAGAATTTGGATAATTATTTTGTTTTAGAAAAATTTTTGCTTTGTTAAGGGGGTTACTACATATCTTTATCCATATGGGAAAACCGCCATTGCGTATGTAATGTCGTAATATGTATGGATAAAGATATGTAGTAACCCCTTCTAATATCAGATCGAAAAACTGGACTTGTTAATGCTATTGCTCTGTCAGCTGAACTAATAATGATACTAAGTTTTTGTGATAAAGGTTGTGAAGACTTAAAATTTGGATAACGTCCAGACCATGTTGGTATAGTATATCATTTAGTTAGAATTTTGTGATCATTTTTAGTGAGTTGAAGGTCTAAAAAGGTAATGTTTTCTTCAATTTCAATTGTAAATTTTAATCTTGGGTGATAAGAATTAAATTTTTCAAGTAAAACTGAATGATTGCATGACCGCATTAGAAGAAAAAAATATACCAGTTTTATTAAGCTTTTTAGGTTTATTACAACTAAACTAAAAGAAAACTACATATTTTTGTTTGGTTCCACAAAGTTCTCTATTTCTCAATATGTATGCACGCATGTACATAATGGAAGATAAGCATCCGTTAAACATTTTCTTACACATGTGTTAGTATACAGCACCAAAAATTACCATAGCTATTCAAGTTATAAAATTAGCTGATAGTCCATCCTACACATTATAAGTACCCATATCTTAACATAAGCGAATAACAGCCGTATATTTGCATGTCAAAACAATGTGGGTGTAAACGTTTCAGATTAGTGCGGATAACGAATGTCACAGCAAGTGACCATGTTGCAATAATGAACAGTTGCTTTGTTTACGTAAGCACTTCATTCAATCCTTATTGAAGAATTATGCATGCGAACGCAGTGAGATCAAAGTGTCACTAGTTTGAATACACGTGATTCTACGCATATACAGATATTCCATCTCCACATTCTTATGTAAAATCTGCAAAAACACTGTTTTGTTCGAGGTAATTGATGCTTACTTTCCGGAGCCTCTGCACTCCAGTCTCGAACCTTGGGCTAGATTTTGGACAAACTTGACCCGATTGAATAAGAAATTTTCTGGAAATTTTCCAACGTTCGCGTTGGCGAAAAATGGCAACCTTGGCAATACACTTTATGGTAATGAATGCGATAATGTAAGGCTGACAGGAATGCAGATGATATAAAGCGACGCAAAAACTAACCAGATCAACACATTAAGGTTAAACTTTTAATAATTGTTTATTATATGTACCTACATAATATCAGTGGGAGGTCGACAATAACAAAACGTAGTGCGGGAAGAACGCAATATGCAATTTAATTTTATTAAAACAATATGCGCACTAATGTAAGTATATTACATCTTCTCCAGAAATGAGAAGCAATCATCATATTATGAGTTCTAGGATTTATTAAATAGACAAATTAACAAAGTGCCTGTTAATAACACAATTAAAAGGTAATTAACTAAAAAACAATTAATTTTCAAGTAATAACCGTGCTAAATAGCTTGTTAAAGTGCATCTGTTTTGGTATAGTTGCATCTGATGCGCGACAAACTGACTGTTGGGCATCAGACAATAAATGAACTGCTTCACTCACAATTACGAAATAAATATTAGTAGTATAATTGCTATATACAAAAATTGTAAAATACTATTCTAGTGCAACGTCCTAGAGTTCATTATGTTATTGTGCATACATAGGACTACAATCAGAAAGTGTTCAGAATCCCTGTAAAGCCAGCAGCATGCGTACATAAAAATTCAACGCCTTTTCACAGCCACAACAGCCTATTGCTACATATCACATCTACCTATCTATTCAAAGTTCGTCACGCTGCGAGTACTTACGATTGATTGCATCCACAATGGCTGTTGTTTTGAACAAATACAGGAACATAAATAATGTACATCCCCTCCTAATGACATATTGATACGAAGCAGTACCATCTGTAAGCACGCTTTGAATTTCCATGTGCGCATTGCTGCTAGCTTTGCAGTCATTCTGAAAACCATTTATGGAGCATAATTTAACAGCAAAACGGTGTAAATTTGTACACTCTAAAACAAGCAGGGGGACCTTTACCCACTTGAAGGTATAAATATGCATACAAAACTTTGAGTTTATTCCACGTTATTTGAAGGAAACTGGTAAATACCTTATAACTGGAGTAATTTTGCAAGCAAAATGCTTTTCTGAGTAGTCGTGAGGTCACAATATGGTGTAAAAATAATGGAATCAGGGAATTTTTACTTTTTGTTTAAAAATGTTTTTTAAACATTGCATCACCTTGTGTCGCTTGATTAAAAATTGATGCCGTTACGAGAATACATTACAAGCCGATGACTGTACAACGCGCATGCGTTCAAGTTACGCAGTTTGAATACAAGTGCAGCATTTAGACAGATGGCTGTCGAGTCTAACGCACATAAGAGCGGATGGTGTAATCGCCGGAATTTCGTTGTGTTGCAAATAAAAATTGAGGTAGGTTCACTTTATACGTATTTAGATGATTATTATACAGGGTGTATCAAATAAAAAAGTAAATTTTGCTTGGGTGTTAACTACACGACATATAAAGCACAAACCCACCAAAACCGGATTTCATCCTTAAAGAATAAAAAAAGTAAAATTTAGAGCCAAAAATTCTTTAGTCCGGGCCTGATGCAAGGAAACGTAATGTTAAGCACCCGCTAAACGTGGTATTAAGTATAAAATACATTGCACTCATTTAGTATTATTCTTAATGGTATGCCGTAAGTTCATTTAACGTCATTCTGAATAAATAAAGGCCCTTGTAAAAATAGAAAAACTGAGGCATTTTAAATTTCTTCTTTTTATAAAATAAACATTCCTAATTTGTTAAGAGCATTCTACATAAGTCTACAAAGTATTATTTTTAATATCCTGATAAGACGTTCGAGTTTCACCGAATATACGACTTCAGTAGTTACAAAAAACGTAAATATTTTTCTTTTGCTTTGTCGAATCAAGAGTTAGTTGTTAATAAACGGTACCACATGAATCTGAGTTATTTCTTTTGGATTTATTTAATTATATAACTCAAAATGAATTGAATCGAATTACACAGAAATAAATGTAGATACAGAAAATTTGCAAACACGCCTTTTTACTATGATATCGCGCGAAAATAAATCTATACATTCTCGCGCTTTTGCCGATGCATGAAGCTTCGATTTTCTTTATATGAAATCATGATGGTCCTGAAAAGGATCGCTTTTTCGATACGGGAAGAATTTAAATAAAATGTTCGAAGTGGCTTGCACTCCAAGCGGCGATCCACACAAAACTAACAGCGGTAATGGCTGAATGATAGTGGTATGTGGGGGTATACTCGGGACAGCATTTAGGTTGGGCACAGGTGCGGCTCTAGCCCACGATTACAGCTGCTACATATTATTTATATTTACCTCTATATCTGATACACTCTGTATAGGTAGTTAGCTGCAAGGGCACATATAAATAATAGACATATCTGCGTATGGATATGCAATACGATATACTTGCAACTTAACCTCAATAGGATTTGGCGGCATTGTTACTACAAGCTACAGCATATTTACTTATTTTCCATGTGCAAGTGACTCGCGGGAATATCAAACTTTTCAATTTAAACAACAGAAAAACTTCGTTTCGAAGGAGTAAATTCTTTTTTTTTTAAACTTTATTAGATTTTTGCAAATATAAAACAAACTAGTGCTTGCCGTTATTGGAGGCTATATTTTAGTTGTTAGTGATGAAGTAAAGTAAAGTAAGGAAGCGACTATTTTGGTTTTAAATTAGGATTTATTGAACAAATTTTCAGGATAATCTAAACGGAAGTGAATACACCTTTGATAATATGCTGAGGTATTCATAAAAATATATTTATTTCATCTGTTTTTTAAATTTGCTTTTCTGTTCTAGGAAATGTGCCGCATTGTTTAATGATCGGACAGCAGTTGTTGGACCAAGCGAATTTATTTGAATTTTCCCTGCAATCTGGTTTAAAGTAACGTAGTTTTCAGTGTAAACCATTCCGATTAACTACTAACTACTAATAAGTTTATTAAAGACTTGCATAAATATGTAATGTGTTCATAAGTTCGATAAGATTATACGCCAATATAATAACGCTCATTATTTTACTTCACTACATAATTAAACCTAATACTCTATTACTTAATGGAGGATGAACACCTTAATTATGAAATCTAGATCATAATTTTAGAGCAATAAATGAAAATAAAAAACCAAGACTGTCACTTGTATTTAGTACTTAATTTCTCTTAACAATCAAATAAATATAGGTACCGCATCGAAAACAACAAATTTCCCTAAGATTAACTATGGACTTGAATCTCTTTGGAAGAAAGCTCTGGCATCATTATCACCTAAAATAATAAATTAAAATTCTTATTTCAATATCTATTGCCCATGTTTGTATAGTTTTTTTTTATATTACCACCAATCAATATCTATTGTTTTGTTAATTTTTATCATTTTAGGTAAAATGGTCAAATATATTCCAGTTATTTGAAAGAAAACTAAGATTTTCAAGTTTTAAGCTTCCTTTTAAGCTAATAGTTATTTATAAAGTTTAGAGCGAGTATTTAAGCTAAGTGATAAAAATATTTGTCTTAAGAACAAGCTGGATTCTTCTCTTGAAAGTACTTCCATGGTTAAGGGATTGCAAGACTCAAGATACATCAGTCAAAAACATTGGAAGATAGAAATATAATATGTCAAAACCCTAATTAAATGGTATCGTTTCCTAAAACGCATGAGAAATAGGAACAAACAATAACTAATCATTATTACGGCTTTATACAAATGAAATTAAACACAACAGGTTACCATACTCTGCTATATATTAGATCATAATTTCAGGTGCTAAACAAAATTAGAAAGCAAATAAATATATCAAGTTCGATAACAACAAAATTCAAGCACTTGCCGCCATCTATGTTATACTAGATACAACTGCAAAAATCAACATCTATTTTTTTTGTCGTGTACTGCAGTAATTTACGCAGAATGGCTTACATGTACGTGTTTTTTTTTGCCCTCTGATTTCCACTACTAATTTACTAGTTTTTCCAAATGAATGTCCTACATTTACTAAATTAAAACTCGGAAAGTCAAAAGTACAGCTGCACGCAGTTGCTTTGTGCTTCTCTCTAGCTTATAATTATTTACATAATTATCCTGATTGCGCTATTACGGCATGATGAAGTATTTTACACGTAATGAAGCAGCTATTAAATTACAAGGCGAGTAAAGAACATAAATACGCTCTGTACTTTTACAGAGGTGCTTAAATATCTTTCTGAAAACCGTAATTACGTCTGTAATAATACAAAGCTTTGACAACCAGATCAATTTGCGGTCTAGTGATTGAATAAATTAGGAGTTTTAATATGTTGTTGTGTGAAACTAATTTTCAAAAAATGATGTTAACAAATCATAATAAAATCACCAAATAGAATGCATTCTACGCATATATATAAACAAATGGACTAAAACAATCGGCTATCTTCAATTTAGGGAGCAAGTTGTAAAGGGTCTTGTACACAAATTATTAAAAGCAATATGTCTGAAGAGAGGACATCTACTTTTCATTACTCGGAACCTGTACCACTTACAGAAAAGGACAAATCTGCTATGAAACGCTGCACACTCTAAAAAATGATGGTAAATTTACCTCACTGGTGTGTGAAAAAACATATGAAATATAAGGTAAAATTACACCAAAAAGAAGGTACCCATCAGATTATCACAAATTAGGTGTAATTTTGCCTGGTAAACCGACTTTGATGGAATACTTCAATAAATGAAGTAATTTTCCCCCACTTGAGGAAATTTGCTTAGTAGCAAGGAAAAATATTATATTTCGTGGAATATTACCCCTTATGTTGGTAAAAATGCAATATGGATAATACAAGTGACATGAAATTCTGACTATATATTATATTATATATGTATATGTATCTGTTATCTGTAAAATTTAGAGGGTAATGAGAAAAATCAAACATTTTTAATCATATCTGGAATATGACCGGATACTCAAAATTTCGATTTTTCTTTTTTTACTTATAATTTCTTTATTTTTAAAGATACGAAATAATAGTAAAGGACCTTTTTCATTGATATTTTATGGTAGATTTCTAAACACATTCTATAATCCCCCCAACTTCATTTGTTTCCGAGTTATGAAACAAACTTTTTTTTTAATAGAATCAGTAGTAGGCCATGACATATGTTGATAGAATTTTTGAAGTAGTCTTCAAATATATATACTTTTATATATCTATTTACAGCCGTTCTCAAGTTATAAAGAATTTTTAGTTTCTGGATAATTACATCCTTTATAAGCAGGCCATAGATAGATGCATGTGCATAGCAAACAAAACATATGCGAACAGTTTCAACAATATCTCTGAAAGTAGACGGCAGTTTATCTCAAAGGAAGATTATTAGAATATTGAAAGAGTTAAGTATAAACCAGCTCATTTTCGAATTAGATAAGAAATCTAACCAACGGATTATCAGAAGATTCAGAAGCGCCCAGAGTTTTGTAATTGGTATTTAAATTATGTGTCAAGAGAACAGAAATTTTAAAAATTTAATTGTATGGAGCGATGAAGTCTATATTAGCAGCGATAGTTTATTAAATAGAAGAAATAGTCATACTTGGGTAAATAAAAATCCTAATCAAATATTTCCTCGGCGTAGACAAGCGACTATTTGGTTTCTCCGTATGTTGTTTTTACAGTCTCACAAAATTTATTACTTTACATACAACGGAAATCTAACAGGAGTAAGATATACGGAACTTATACAAACGCGCCTACCAAATTATTTAGACGAGATAAATTTACAAGAAAGAAGTCAATATTGGTATCAACTTGATGGTGCTCCCGGGCACAATGCTGATATTGTTCACCAATACTTAAACAGAAAGTTTCCAGTTCTGTCCAGTATCGTGGCCACCTAGATCACCTGATTTAACCCCCTAATTTTTTTTTTTTTTTTGGGACTGTTAAGGAACAATTATATCAACAAGAAAATGCCAGTCTGAAGCAATTACAAAATAATTCTGCAAGGATAATGAGCAATATAAATCAAATATATATACGAAATTCCATTAGGTCTTTACAAAGAAGATGTCGAAAATGTATTGATGTCAATGGAGGCCATTTCGAATAAATTATTACTGCTCGAGTAACTATTATGTTATCAGGTTATGTTATAATATATATTGTTTTATTTTGTTTCTGCTTGCTATTTCTTTCACAATTAAATTATATTTAATTTTATATTCTAACTATAATCAAGTATAAGTAAAGCAATTTAGTCACTTTAACCCTAGTCTGAATGATTACGTAACTATCTACTTTACGAATTACTATCTGACAATTTGCATACGTTTTGTATTCTATTCACATGCATCTATCCACGGCTTGCTTATAAGGGATGTAATTATTCAAAAATTGCTTATGACTTGAGAACGGTTGCAAACAGATATATAAAAGTATATATTGCTCTGTTTTTCAGAACAAAATGTCCGAGATTTCAAAATTTTAATTTTGTTTAGTCCAGGGCAATTAAATATTATTTTTAAATTCAAGTTTTCAATTTATTTATACATTGTTTGTCCGTATACATTTTTTTTCTTTTTCTTTCCTCTTTTCTCAATAAAAAAAAAAAAAAACAAAATAATATAGTAGTTTTTATCCACCCAGCGACCTCTCTGATAAGTGAAAGAATACTGTGTAAAGTGACCTCCTATCTGCTAGGTGACACGGGACGCTTCTAGGAGCACCAAATCGCCTGTCGAAACAGTAATCCAGGCGCTTGCTAACGAATAGGCAGGCTAAATGTCGTTGTAAAAACACCAAACGTACAAATAAAAGAATGTTTTAACACGAAACAAGCTTAACTCTTTATTTCTTTACCAAAATGCCATGTTTTAGCACTTTTGAGACACACTCTAAGCAGACGAGCAGGTAATTCTCTAGGTACAGATTGGACTTTCGGCTCGACGTCGGTTAATAGCATGGAATGGTATTCCGGTCGGGATTCTTTGCAGGAAATTTTATAGGAAATTCTCGACAATTTTACAGGTACAAGTAAGAATTTAAATTATTCAGGAGTAATGTTTTTTAGGTAAACACTTCGTGGAACTTTGATATTTTTGATAGTGTGGCATAAAAATCGTTATAGGAGGTCAATATTAACCGTCGTTTTTCGTAACCACAGGCAGAATGAGGATTTAAAATAAATTACCAGTAATCAGCATTCGATTGTTATCGCTATCAGGCAAGCCAACATTAAATTTGAATAGATACCAGTAAATGACATTAAGATACCGTTACTTACTCTAGTTTGAGGAATATACAGCAAAAGTTACCAAATAGACATCTTGATGAAAAAAATCTTCCGAGCAAAATATAATAAAAACATAAAAATATACCAGGTAAATTTGAATTAATATAGAAAATAAAATTTACATTTATAATTAAGGCTATACTTAGTACCTATTGCTAAAATGGTCCATTTTTATAGTCATTTAACTTAACAAATTCAAAATTTCTTGCAAAGTAGGCAACCGAGTACGCGCTTTAACTTTCAATTACTTCTTCATTTGGCTTTGAAACCTGTTTTAAATGACTCTAAATTATGTTCCATACCCATGATTCCATAGCAATATATTTAAAAACTATCTAAAGAATTCTATCTATATATCAAATGGCCAACTATAGTTTCTATTTCCAAAACATAAGTTTGTCTCATAACTCCGAAACAAATGAAGATGGAAGGATTGTAAAATGTGTTTAGCAATCTGCCATAAAATATTAACGAAAAAGGTTCTGTACTATCATTTCCTATCTTTAAAAATAGAGATTATATATAAGTAAAAAAAGAAAACCGGAAATTTTGAGTTTACTTTGAAAAAAGAGCACGCAACATCTTATATAGTGTTCGTGTATCTATTGAAATAATGAAGTAATGTCATCGAAATTACCTCACTCTGTACAGTAAAGGATATCACTATTGTTTTTTCAAAGAGTCATTCTACAAACCCTACAAAGTTTCGTTTAAGATTCTCAATTGGCTCTGCTTCCTTGTAAGTGTGTAAGATGTATGTAGAAATTTATAAAAACTGCACTAAAACATATCAATAATAAAGCAGCCGGTACTGTATACGCTGCCTACTATTGATATTTTGCGAAACATCAATAGTTGCTAAATATCAAATTTATGTTGTGCCTCCTTCTGAAGTTTTTGTTATTACGTGATTTAGTGAACTACGCTCTTATTTTGAAAATCTTTCCAAAACAACATTTTTGTTTCTGTAAATCAAACGTCTTTTTCTGTAATGCTAGTATAGTTCTATATTTAAAATTAATACACGAGTAATGCACCGATCATAATTGGTATGTTTTAAAGTCTATCAGTTAAGAAAACATGAATAATTTCCATATATAATTGCTTCTTAAATGCCTCCGTCAATTTCTTCATTTAGTATTTATGAGAGATTCTGTATTGCGTCTATATTTCCTGCGGCTATTACTAGCCTCGTTTCCGTAACATTTCCAACCCAAAACAGTGACTATAAATTAATTATTACATGGTCAAATTAGAACATTAAACCCAGAAACGGTGTCATTTTCAAAATTAACCAATTCACTTGCACTATAATTGGATTCCCTTCACCTAATAATTATTGGCAAATATAATTTTTATTATATTACATTTATTGTATATAATCAAACGAGCATAAACTTTTAAACATGCGAAATTAATTAAAATTCCTACGTTAAACACTCCGTTCTCATTTTACTAATTAATATTTCAACTAAAACCCGTTTTTCTTTGTCGATAATTACATGCATCACGCAAAAACAAAATGAAACGACATAACAAATTACCTGAACGGAAAATTAATATTTTTTTACTCATAATCCTAAAAATATCAATAGTCAGTGGAAATAATAGAAATATTCAGCCTAACTCACGGCAACTGCAATACCTCAGTGTATGCATGGTTGCATAGGAAGCATAGATTCGAATACAAAGGCGAAAAAAAAGAGGAGGCGACATTGTAAAGTTTATGGTTTCTAAACACACTTGCGTGAGATAATTAACGTTCATACAGAAGTAGTACTTCATCTAAAAATAACTGTTACTGTGAATATTATGACTATTACGTAGTTGGTAAAAATACATGAGGTTCAGGGCTATGACTGTAAGCGGAAGTAATTTTCATATTTAGGTAGTTGTGTCAACTATGCATTCTTTTTGTTTTAATTCAACCAAGCTCACATGTTACAAATCTAGCCATTAAATTAACTGAATCTTGATTGGAGAATTGTGTTGGCAACACTGCTCTGTTAATGACTTTATTAATAGCTACCAATTCGTTATTTTAAACCTAGATTTTTTTAACATATTGTTGGTATAAATTTATTTGTGTTTAATAATTAGATACCTACTTAATATCCAGATTACATCCTAACCATTAAAATATTCTTTCTAAACCCAAGTCAGCCATAGTATTTTCCAATCCGCTCGATCTAGAAAATTATCACCTTTGGAACAAAGAGCTTCTGATGACGATATGATGTGCATTTTAATTCAACTTAGAGTCCAAAAAACCTTGATCCACCTCTGGTGGTTTCTCAATACTCTCACAACTATTCACGCCTATCTTATTCTCTTCCTCCCCAAGCATCGCAGCCTCGACTTCATTTAGAAACTCGAAAAAACTGTCTTTCTATAATTCCAGAACATCCACTTCCTCAACCTGGAACACTTATTAACATGTTTTGCTACCATTCATACCTAATTACGCAAAATACTTTTCTGTGAATTTAGTGCACATAGTAGTACATTACTAAACTTTCCTTCTTTTCTCAAATTTTAACACCATAGCAGGTAACATTTCACCATTATTAACAATTTCTTGAAAATCGATGATAAAACTTACTAAACCGTTTGTTTAACAGTACTAATCTTTTCGGTGAAAAACGGCATTTGCCTTCCAAAGGTGTAACTATATTTTTATTTAAAGTGGCAAATATTTATTTATTTACTTATTGTGAATATCTGGTGAAATTCCGGAAATCTAATCATAATCTAAATATTATAAAAGGATCATATATCGTCGACATCCATATTTATAAAGAAAACACGTCCGGATATGGGATAATTTAATTAAACAACTCTCCAAAAGTAAACTTAACGTGCTTGATTTAGGATTTGAAATTGATAACATGTAATCATCGTGCAAAATCCACATTTATAATGAGAAGAATCTTACGTTAACCAGACTATGATATGTAACACAAATTGTGTCAGCTGAAATTCCTATTTACTTCCCAGCTGCATGATTTGGCTAGCTTGAAGTGCATAATTACGTAACCAGCTCTGTATGTTTGAACTATATTCATGTAAAAGATCAAAATCTGGTCGACGTGTGCAATCGTTTAGCGATTAGATCACTACCTTGACCCGGTGGCGGGAGTTAGTCGTAATATCTTTACTGTTTTCAATTATAGGGGCACTTCACAAAGAACCGACGTAAAAATGTAGGCGGCGTGTGTCAACTTCTTTTGCTATGAGGTAATCTTATTGCGCCGTCGTTGAGAATGCAAATAGATCTCTGATAAATAGCAAAGCTATTACCATAAAACAATATTATATATGCAGATTTCGTTATTTTATAAATAGAAATAATAATGTTTAGCACAAAGTCAATTACTTTTAAACGTTCATTGATTACCTCAACCTTTACAAACTAAAAGTTACAAAAACTTTCAGGGCTTAAATTATTTCCAAGGGTATTGTGATGCAAATACCTTTGTTAAACATTCTAATTTTCAGGCTCCTATTATATAATATAAAATCAACAAAACCACTCAATGGGAAAATACATAAAATAAGCAATCTCCGGCCAGCTACCTCCTCTCCTCCCTCCTCCCCATCTCCTCTCGTTTTTTGTATTAATTTTGCAAAGTTTTGAATCAGTTTAGTTCAGCAGGCAATAATTTGTTACCTCGTTTATTGCTAACTACAATAATACCTACACAAAAAAATTGTAGAAAAATACATTACACAATACACAAGTTCTTATGGGGTATACGTATCTACTTAAATATAAATACTAACGTATTTCTTTCGAACTTGCATATATTTAGTCTTTAAGGTCTATTCACACTATAGATCAACGAACATGCAAGGCAGCTGTGTCGTCAACAGTCCAGTCAATTTTCAATGAATTCACACTGGCGATCTACCGACAGTCAGTTTGGTGTTTGCAATAGTATAAAAATGCTCTCCACTTCACTTTATATTAAAAATTGCGCATATTGTTTGATGAAGAAGATTAGTTTGTAAATATTCGTAATATGATTTCAATAATCGGTTTACCCGAATCGGAAGTTATGATATTCAAAATTAATATTGCGATTCCATATTCCACCAGACATACTCGTATAAGTTGTACATATTCGGATGATTTTAATAATCGAAATAATTCACACGGAGCACGGTGGAATATGGGATCATATTTGGTGTAAATCTCTATTAAACTTATTTATAAGTTTATTATTTTTTCTTAATAAATATTTACAAATTATAATACTGAGTGAATGTGACTGTGTGATTTAAGTGCGCACAGCGTCTATGAACAACAACACAGCCCGTCAGTCCAAATAATAAATTTCGAATGATCAAGTCAAAACCGGAAGTTGAGAATTTCCAAAATCACACAAACTATACGATACGTATACCTACCAAACGTTTCGCTGGATTCATTCAGTATAAAATCTTGTACAAAATTTTACGGAATTGGAATCATCCGATTCGGGATCATCCGATCCGAAATCGGATTCTAAGAATCGAATCATCCGAGTATTTCAATAATAGAAATCAACGAATATTTTAATTCGGAAACTACAACACTAAAGAAGAGAAAGAAAATAGGAAGGTGCGGAAGAGAAAATGTTTCTGGGTTAATCAACTATTAAAACGCCGAAGGAGAATATGTCACATTATGCAATCAACTCTTAGACAACGAAAGTAAATATTTCAAACATTTCAGAAAGTCACTCAAAAAATTTACGAACAATTAACGATGGTATTAAAAATGAAAATACAACATTTCGAAGTAAATTTTCTGTGTCGCTTCACTTTGGCCATAATTTTTAGCGTCAATTGACTGGCGATTGCCTACAGTATAATTCACACTGGCAGGCATTCGTCGGAAAGCGACGGGTTTGTGCCGGTCTAATATTCTTTCAAATGATCGCCGCAGTCACTTGCCCGTCGCACGATGGCCGGGAGACTGCAAGTGTGAATATACTACGTTATACTACCGTGAAATGCATATGTTTAGTAGAAAAGAAATTTTGCTTTGACGGTGACGGGCCCGTGCCTTGCAGGTTCGTTGGTCTATAGTGTGAATAGACCTTTAAACTGCACGTACATACATGAGTCACTTGTTTACATTATCCTACCTAACTAACGCAAAATTATTCAGGTGTTTTTGTAATTTTGTATCGACGAAAACATAACAAAACACAAAGCACATGAGTTATTTAAGCGAAGATCGTCGAGTAAAATATAATGGATATTTTATGCACAACCCCACGTATTTCTTACAATGAAAGCAAACACAACTTTTATTTTTTTTGTTTGTTTACCCAAGCAAATGGCTTGCTTCTTTTTACTTAAAACACTATAATGATGTATTTTTGATTTATTTATTTTATGAGAAAATTAAAGCTCCTTAATATTAATTTGTAATTTGGTTTTAAGCCGGCCGTCCCTGCTATAACACACAGTGGTACAGTCCTCGATATTGTTTTCTTATAATACAATGCCGCTAATATTATTGCATTTTTTAAAAGTAATGTCAGTGGATATTTAAGAAATGCGATATAACACACTTTAACATAAAATTTGTTAATTTCCAGGCACCTTTGATTTTCTAAAAAAAAAAAAATACGTCACCTACATTCTTTCAGAAACCCGATTTATTTAATTACCATTTAGAATAAATGAACCAAATTTTGAAATATCTTAGTAAAGACTTGCTTACACCTACAGATGTGTTTATAGTTCAACTTTAACATACTGAGTGTTCGTCACTATGGTGCAAACTTATTATTAGTCAACCTTAATTGCGCTTTGTTTTTTATTTTCTTAAAATGAATAGCCTGTAAATGTTTTCATTAATTTTTCATTATCATCAATCGTATTTAAATCTTAGTAAGTGACGATGCTAAAATGAAGGTCAAAAGATAAATATTTAACAAAAAATTCACACAAAAATAAACCAATATGTTAAACAAATAATAAACACTATCGAACAACATAAATATACGAAAACTAATTAAACAGATAAAATAATTTTATCTAACGCACTCATATAATCTATTTTCTAAAGATGTATTTACATTCAATAGCTTTCTTAACAAATACTGGCAACTGCATTTCTAATTATAATTTTCATATCGGCTACAGAAGTTGGAGGTGGACGCTAAAAAACCCTTGACATATTCCCACAGCAAAAAGTCCAAGTTAAGTCAGATCTGAAGATATTGCCAATACCTGTTGGAAAGAAGAATGGAATAGAATAAGAAAGATTCGAATTAAAGAATTAGAAACAAACCGATAGTTTTTGGAATCTACGATGACATTTCGTCGCTAAAAACATTTTTTTTTCTAAAACGTGTCCGTTTTCGTTTAACATATTAGGCCTCTTTCACACGATTTCTTTTCGTGTAGTCTGGTAAAACATTACTTTAAATGCATAATTACACACAATACGACACGAAAAACTTCATATACGGCTGTCGTATACCAGTCGGATGGTTCGACTGAAGTTTCACGGTAATGCTTTACCAAACTACACGGAAAAAGCAATAAAACCGGTCCGGATAAAATCCATAACGTGTGAAAGAGGCCTTAAACATACATAACATCACAAAACTAGGTACTTTTTATTTTGTAAAATGCTGATGATTGCCGTAAAGTGTATGACTTGTATTTTTTTTTGAATCTTAAATACCAAAGATTTTAAAACGTTAAAGTGTGCTAGGTAATATATCCAGGTAACATGATTTTCTTTAGCAATAGCAAGATACCTAATCCCACTTCTTCGGTAAGAGTATGGAAACCTTTATCTTTTTCTTTGTGGACATAACCTTAGGTACAAAGTCTCATAAATATATTATAAATAGTAACGATTTATGGTATTGGTTAGAATAATCAACAGAAAATAAATCAAGAATACTGCAAAGGCTGTTATTGCTCTTGTATGTCAGTTCATAATTGTTAAACCCTTTTTTCTGTAATGTAGATTTAATAAATAGTGATAATAGAAACTAATATCAAACTTTATTTCTTATCTATTCATATCGGTATTGACAACTAGCAAGAAAGGTATTTTGCTTTTGTTTTATCAAAAATTGCTTTGATTTGTATATTGTACAATTATATGTAATGCATTAACTTGCCCATTTTAAAACTAAACTCACGGTATATACAAACTATGATCCTAAAACAATTTCTAGAAACTCTTTTTTCCAACCTGTCACTGTTTGCGAATTATAAAGGAACTCTGCTAGTCTGTAGACCTACCTATCGTCCTGCCTAGGCTATTACTTACTTACCAGTTAAGAATGCATAATGTATGCTATTGTAAAGACGTACCTGTAACAAACGAAAAACAACACATTACTACTGCGTTACATCATTTTATTGCATATATAAAATTCTATACAGCTATTTGCTAATTTCAAGTTAACGTGAAACATTCTATTTCATCAACAAACATTACCTGTAAGTTCTATTGCCATTATTAATTATCACAACTTAACTGACTATAAATTATGTTGGGCAAGATATCGAGGTGCACAGTTTTTCTTTTCAATAACATAAAATAATGTAATTTAGGCTGCCAATTTATAACACAAGTTGATAACAAATGCATTCCTTTATACCAATATCATGAATATCTGGCAAATGAAGATGAATGGATTAATACTGGTGATTATTTTAATTGAAAGTAGCGTGCTGTTTTGCCGGAAGACTATTTTTTTCTTAAACACACTACACGCTTTTCGACGAAAAGTAGCCGTAATTAAATGGAATGCACCTTAGTTTTGATTAATATTTTATAATGTCTGCATAACTTCTGTTTAAGTATAAGACAATACACATTACATATTATATTGTTATTATTATGTACATATTTAACAACATATTTTAGTTTCTTTTAAGTATTATTGAATTATAAACGGTATTTTAAATAAAAAAAACCGGACGTTTTGGTTTATTTGCGTAGGCACGCATGTATACATTGATTTAAAACTTTTGCCTTTTTTGACCTGTATTCAAGCTGAGTGCTTTCTTTACGCCGAAGTATTTTAGTTTTATTAATGTTCCCACGTGGATAAGTCTGAGACACACAAACAATAATGAACAAAAGTGAATATTTTTCGGGCGAGGTTAAAGAAATTTCAGAGATAATTGGAATCTTTTCAGTTAATGCTGATTTACTTATAAGTCAAGGAACTTTACAGCAGTATATGGTGTTTGAAGGATTTAAAACTATTATACACGGGAAAAACGATCTCGTTCTTTTCAACCATTTTTCATGCATTTGGTTACAGTTACTAAATTATTACTTGATTTAGGAATATTAAAAATATTCCTGTATTTAATCAAACAAATAATTTGGTTACTAGATTTATTTGAAGATAGCGCAGAATTTATTAATTTAACTAAATATTTACATGGAAGTAAAAATAAATATCGCATTTTGTCTTCGTATAGCAGTTTTCTCCCCATATAGTATAGCAGATGAGTAGATATACTTATGTGTAGTAGAGAAATTGTCGCATAGATGGCGCATCTCCTATTTCATTCCAGTAACAGATAATATTTCGCACAAAATAGGCTAGAAACTACGATCGTATAACATACTAATCTGGTATATTTCCCAAAACAATATCTGGAAGGAGTCATCGTCATTGAAAGGACGATTTCTTTAACGGCACATCTAAGTGCGCTAGTAGGATTGTCACTGCAACCAACTCCCTCAATACTACTAGGATTTACAACATTCTAACGGCAAATCCCTCCATAGCACATGGGGTTTTGGAGATAATTCATATTCATTTCGATTAAAAATGATCACAGCATTTTGTTGTGTTTACGCTTAAGTCTAAAATGAATTAAATGTTAAGAAAAGGAAAAACCTCTTGACTCAAAATGCTTACGGTTTTCTGCCAATCTGTATAGTTTTCAAGTTCAAAATAATGAGGACTTGAATCAACTATCTATCAAATCTATCAAATATCTTTAGAATAAACTGTTTCAACGAAAAATATATTATTTCCGAAGAAATGCGTCAATTTAAAATTATATTCCTTTTCAAGGAAACAACAAATCATGTTGGTCATACCGAAAACGCAAAAACCTTTGGTTTAATACAATTCCTTTAAATGAAAAGGATATTTCTCTCAGTGCATCAATAACGTAAGGAATATATGGAAGTTCTAATTATAAAAAGTAATAATTACTAAAGGTGCTGTGTCAAGGTTTTACGCCTTTTAATATAAGCAGCTGACACTGTATTTGTGGACGAATTTATTTATTCAATAGCTACAAAAATAAGAAGAATGCGTTATCGACTTATTGTTAGAGCAACAAGTTTACTAACTTTTTTATGCAACCAAACTTTTTAATAGTGAAGACATCGGATCTTAATTTTTAGGATATGTGACCTTTTGTGTACTATAATAAAATGATAATATTTGCAAATACATGTATTAATAACTTAAAAACCAAACCTAACTATAATTAGATTTGGAAATAGAAAAGCCTGGCGCAAATTGTCTTTTTTTTTTGGGAATATAAAAATATTGTGAAATTTTGAACTTCTGATCTTAAATTTAAGAAAAATCAGAGAATTATATATCGCATTGTTTCTCTTTAGGTGTTTTCAGCTCTTAATTAGTGTATAAAGATTTAATAAGTTTGTTGTTTTATAAGTTATATTTGAGTAAAATATTTTTTTATCTTTCTGATATATGCACAAGATATTGATAAACAGTATACTCCGTGAATAACGTACATGAGATATATTTCCGGTTATTACGTGCACATTTCATTGGTTCTAGTCAAAATATTCTTGATTTTTTTATCGGATATTACGTACTATATATAATTTCTACTTGGGATATAAGGTCCAATATTTTCACCTATTCAGTGCTAAATTCCAGTTGTACCACATTATCCTGAGGCACTTTGTGCTGTTAAAACTGTTACTATTTGTCTACTAGGTACACATAATGTTAATAATAATTGGAAAAAAATCAACAAACAACATTTTTTTTGCCAAAACCGGCTAAAGTATGTATTTTTATATGTATTACTTATAAAGTTTTATGAAAGGTTTTAAAGAACTGCTTTTGGTTTACTTTAATTTCTGTCAAATTTTTATTGTGTTTTTCATAACGTGTCGCTTATAAAGTTCCCATTTTTTTGTCCCTACAGAATACTTTATAACCGGAGTTCACTGTATATTTTTGTGTTAATTTTTTATTGCTTAGTGTTTTTCTTTATTTTATGCAGTATAATGCTTGTGTTAAATAATTTAAAAAAACATATACGTATTTTATTATGTGGAAAGGAATGTTGAGTTTAATCCGAAAAGTAAATGTCCCATTTACATTTGCGCTGACATAATAAATAATTATTAATTTTCTACACACGCATGCTTTTTTTGGCAAAAATAATAACATAAGCATAAATTCAAGCCGCTACGCACGTTATGAGATTATTGAACTTGCATTTGAAATCAATAAAAATGCACATAAAAGTTAAAAACATAACTTATCAGCAATAAAAACTACTATTGCATGAAATCACTAAAGCCGAAGGAAATACAATAATAATTTCGTAATAATAAAGTGTAAAGTAATTTTCTGACGAAAATTGATATATTGAGATTTTTTGTCACACTTTCCAAGAAATAAAGAAAATGCCAATTTTGCTCATGGGCATCTAGAAGCTTTACTTTATTAAAAATTATTTTATGTTGCACTACACTTTCATACAATAAAAGGATTTCAAAAATTCCGGGAGAGGGGTTTTCTCCGAGAAAAATATCATGTAACACTGCACAACATTTAACGTGCCCTTTTTATTAGCAAAATAACCAACAACTACCCGTTTTTTTTTCGTGCTTTGCACAGCACAACACCGGTGTACAGGAAATCGTCGCTAAAGATCGGAATTAATTGCGGTGCTAGTTTTACGGCGGCAATTATTTCCAGATGCGAGAGAGCAATGCGTTCAACTGCATGTCGATAAGCGGTTTACGAGACCGTGCGCTCCGGCCAATATGCAATAAGGAGACAATGAATTGTCGTTCGATAGTGGAAGCACATGAAATTTATATCCGCACATTATCTCTGTGTTGTATTACGTGCTTAGCTAATCAAACTCCCATATTTTCCAACTGCGAAGTTCAGGAGCGCGAACATACTTTGCAGCAAACGATGTGGAAAGGGAATGCTGAAAATATCAAAAAAGTTAAAGAGTAGAAAACCGTAAGAACACTGGGAAAAATGTATGTAAAAGTCAGGTATCAGAAATAATAATCATCTGGGATATTCCCTGATTTCGTACATAGAAAAAGCAGTTTCACTCGAAATATTAAGGTACGATGGAATTTCATGTATAAAATTCATGTAAATTTGTCATTTTAACTGATTTAAGTAACTACTCCAGTGGTAAATTAATCAAACGATCGTAACATTTATGTCAATACGTTAAATTCATGTTGTGCTACAGGTAAAATCTCAGGGCGTAATAAATAGTAGCAATTTTCCAGAGCATGAGACTAGGTTAAATAATAATGAAAAGTAATAATAGGTTTATAAAAATTATTGTATAAATAAAATAAATGATCGCAAAGACCACAGGATGGGAAAGAAGGATAAATAAAACAACGGTTTATTATTTATTTATTTCCCACGCTGCGACTATCGGAGTCGTTCGGCCAGGGAGGCCGGAGAGAGTGCGGAGTGAGCGCCACTGGTTATCAGCTGTTGCTTCACTAGCCCGACGCTGTCGCCCGGTAAGTTAACCACAGCCAGAATGCGATTTACCAGTCGGGGAAACAAGGGATTGGGTACTTGCGGAATTTTTAATATGTGGTTAAATAGTTAAATTTAAATGAAAATGTTATTTAAATGACAAAAAAACAAACTAGTGCGCCAAGGTCGATTAAATTAAAGTAAATTAATAAAACGCAAAGAGAATATATTAACTGTTATATGACACTTAATTCGGTGAAGCCTTACAAAGTTACAATGTATAAATATATGACCTGAACTGGTGGAGTGCCGGGTTATTATTCAAAAAATTGTAAAATTATAAAGAAACAAATAACATCAAATCTACGTACTCGATCGAGCATGCAAATGACTACGACCTACCATTGGTTTTAAGGTGAAAGATAAAGAAAGCAACAATTAACAAATGATTTCACAAGTTACATTAAATTTTGACAATGACCGCAAAGACTAGATTAAAAAAAAGAGATTTAGTTAAATTGAATTATGATATCAAAGACCGAAATATAATAACAAAAAAACATTACGTTAATTATTAATATATCAATGGTAGTTCGTTACTACAAGTATACAAGCAAATAACTCTTAAAATTAACTTACATGTAACACAAACAATGCACGAGGGGTTGATAGTCACCACCAGGGGCGGGTAGAAATAGAAGAAATAGAAGCGTAGAAAGATGACGAAATAAAGCCCGGTCCAGGGACGACGTAGAGCGGCGTGGCTTGCAAAATCCGCGTCGGCGCCTCCAAAAAAAAGAAAGGCTTCGTAGTCAAACACAGGGACTCAAACGGCTTCCAAGGAGTAGATTCTTTACGACCAGAGATCCCCACAGGGGTACCAAACGGGTAAATTAGGTCGAAAAGGATTGCAGCAGGGCGACGCCTATTAGACTTTTACGTCTGCACTCTTAGCGGGCTCGAGTGTAAGTGAAAAATCGCAAGGGTAGAGGTAACTAGTTCCCGCGCTATGCCATTAAGTGGCCAATAGGATTCGAGTATTAAAGATAAACAACATGCAGGTGTGCGAGATTCTGCGAAATTCTAACGTTTCAAGTACAGCACGCACAAAAAGGGTGCAACAATTACAAAAAATGAATAAATTCGGACGCTAATTATGAACGGAGTTTAATGAAATTACGAATAACAAATGCATCTAAATATATTTAAAATTTGACAATTTAAGAATTTTGAAAAAGGTCACAAATAAAGCGGTACATTACAAAAAAACAAATTCAAGGTTAAACGTGACGTTATACAAAATACGTAAATAGCGACGGTAACTAGGAAAGGTCAAGGAACTTGGATAAATTCAGAAAGATAGGGTACAGTTGGAGAATATAAGAAAAGGGTGTTTTCAACACGTAACAATCCCCCCTTTTCTACCAGAAGAAATTTACGTGTAAATTTCTGATAAAGAATGAAACTAGCAAAGCCAGAGATAAATAAACACAAAAAAAAGTAGAGTTGGCCAAACAAACAAGGGTCCAAAAAACGTTAAAACAAATTTCGAAGGTTTTCCGATAAGGTGACAACAAATGTCATTCAAAGCAAAAAACTAAACAACACGAGGGAAAACCTTCGGCTGAACCGAAAACTAAACGAAGCTAAAAGAAGTTCAATCTATTAAACGGTCCACGTCGCAAAGGCGGTTAAAGGTATGGCCTACTTGGTTCAGTCACAACCCCACCCACGCTAGTGTTGCGTTCAACAGAAGAAGATACCTAACACAAAAAGCGAACCTACGTTCAAAACAACTAAACAAAAAGGGGTAAAATCCGGGAGTAAAAAGAATCTTCGCCGACATCGTTCAATAGCTTTGCGTCCACTGGGGAGAGATGGTGGTATCCTGGCGACATCAGACGGTCTTGGCTGTGGTATTCTGGCCCCAACAGCAGGGTGAACGTAAAATTCGTCACATATTTTTGGGTGTCAATTCGTTGTGTCACAGTTGGAGAAGTTGGTGGTATCCTAGTGACTCAGATGGACTCGGCTGAGGTATTAATGGCCCCCAACCAGCAGGGCGATGTTGTGTACACAGTTGGAGAAGTTGTGGTATCCTGGTGACTCAGATGGACTGGCTGAGGTATTATGGCCCCCCAACAGCAGGGCGATTATTCAGGCGGGTGTGCCTTCAAATCCTTTATATTCCATATCGAGGTTCGTCCGTGATTATCCCACTATTTCATACGTCCAAGGTGATACTATATCGACGATTTCAAATGGTCCGATATACTTCGGTGCTAGCTTAGCGGAAAAGTATTTAGTAGCGTCGGAGAGCACGGGATTTTTGCGCCACACACGTTGTCCTAGTGTGAATTTTTCCGGTCGACGTCGCATGTTGTACGGGTGCGCGCTCTTTACATGCGCTTTTCGGATTCTCTCCGTACGTCACGGTATAGCTCGGCGAATGCTAACTTACGCTGTGCGGTGTTGATTACAGGTGTTGCGGGCGTCAGAGGGCTCAAATTCTCATCACTACCTTTCAAGGTTAGTTCCTCGACCAAAGTTTACAAATTCGGGGTCAATTTAGTCACTTCATGTTCAAATGATCTTAATAGCGAAACCGATTTGAGGTAGATACTGATCCAAGTACGGTGGTTATCGTTTACGTACGCTGTTTAACATGATCTTAATGGTTCGATTAACTCTTTCGGTGGGATTACTTTGTGGAATGGTAATATGCGGTGAAAGCTATTTCGAATCGTATTTCTTAGCCATATCTTTGATATGTTGCTCTTAAATTGTACTCCGTTGTCGACAATGATAAATTTTAGGTGCTCCAAACATGAGAATGACCTGCTCTTCGACGACGTTTTGCTAACGTTAGCTCCGTGGCGGTTCGTAAGGGAAATAATAATGCGGATTTACTAAAGACATCGCACACGGCTAGGATATAAGAATTTCCTTTATTAGAACGTGGAAGTGGTCCCATTAAATCAGCACAGAAAATTTGCCAAGGTCGAGTAGCAGTAGGTGTCTTGCCTTAATAATTGTCCAGCAGGTGGTCGATTTCATAGGTTTTATACTGAGACAGACATTACAATGACGGACATATCTAGCGACATCACATGACAATTTCGGCCAAAAATATTCTGCATAACTCTAGCAACAGTTTTTGAATTTCCAGTATGTCCGCAAGTAAGGGTCGTCAGACAAGATTTAATGATGTCCTTACGCTGGATTTTGACGGGACTAATTTCCATTCTAATTCGGGTGTTCAAGTCGGAATAAACGTGGTTTGACAATTTATACAGCTTATCATTTTCAACACGCCACAAAGGATAACGATTTGGGAATTGTTCAACTTCATACTTCATTTTTTGTAGCTCAACGGATCGTTCGTCTGATTTTCGGGGTTAACATCAACAACGTCTGCTACAGCAGGTACGGAACGTGACAGAAAGTCGGGACGGCGTTTTCAGAACCTTTTCGGTGTATGATTTCAAAGTCATAAGGTTGTAAACGTAATGACCAACGCGCTAAGCGTCCATGCGGATCTTTGAGATTATGAAGCATAATAAAGAAGACAATCCGTAAGAACTCTAAAATGATATCCTTCGAGGTAGTGACGCAAACTTCGATCGCCCAAATCACGCTAAACATTCTCGCTCGGTAGGCGCTATACTTTCGTTCGTTGAATGTTAATGATCGGGACAGATGAACATAGTGACTTTTCGCCTTCGTCAAATTGTTGTGTTAGAACGGCACCTAAACCGTAGCAGAAGCGTCGGTTTGAACAGAGAACATACGTTTAAAGTCGGAATACTAAAAGTGGAGCAGATACTAAATTTTCTTCAGTTGTTGAAAAGCTTGTTCACAATCAGGAGTCCAATTCCAAGGAACCTTTTACGTGTGAGATTCGACAGTGGTGCTATTACGGTTAAAATTGCGGTACGAAACGTCGATACCATGAAGCTGTGCCAATAAATCTCCGTATTTCACGAACTTTTTAGGAGGTGGTACGTTCAAGATAGCCTGGACTTTCTCGGGTCAGGTCCTTAGTCCTAATTCGTCGACAAATATAACCCAATATTCAGCTGAGGCCTACAAAACTGACTTTTCTCGAAATTCACGGTTAATCCAGCGTCTCGAAGTCGTTTAAATACTTCGTTTAGGGTGTCTAAGTGAGATTGAAAGTCCTTTGAAATAATAACAATATCATCCAAATACACCAAAACAGAGGGCTGTAATCTGCAACCTAAGATGGAATCAATTACCGCTGCCAGGTTGCAGGTGCGTTGGTTAAACCAAACGGCATGACATTAAATCGGTATAATCCTTGGGGTACACAGAAAGCAGTACAGTCTTTAGAATTTTCGCTATAGGTATTTGCCAGTACGCGCTCTTGATGTCAAGTGAGCTCAAATATTAGCGTCTCGAAGCTTGTCCATATAGAAGAAATATAGGGTAACGGATATGAATTTTGCGAGTAACCGCATTCACTTCCTATAATCGACGCAAAATCGGTAACTATTATCTGATTTCTTCTGAACTAGGCAACAGACGAACCCAGGGACTCTTACAAGGGTCATGATACCGGCCTTCAACATTTTCTGAATTTCACCCTCGATTACCTCTTGTTTGATCGGGATAACCGGATAGTAACGTTGTTTGATGGGACGGTCCCAGGTAAAAGTTCGATTTCATGAGCAACGAGGTGAGTACGGCCAATAAGTCACATTACGACTTTGTTCGTCCACTAGTCGGATAGTGCCATTTGTTGACGGGGTCCAAAGAATTCTTTGCTCGAAATACTGTCGATGTTCGCAGTAGGGTTAGTTTCAGAAAATGCCAAATATCTTGTCTCAAATCAGAATTATTTTTCCATTTTTACCAAAAATCTACACCGGAGGATTAATGTGATGCGGAATGTCAGGAAGAACTAGAAACGTCGACTAATCTAACTTTTCTCCAAACGGAAGGGTACAGAGATGTAACCAAGGCTCATACATTTATCTCCGCTAGCCACAGTACATTCGATAGTGCAAGATATTAATTTTAGTCCAAGTTGTGATAAAATTTTCATATCCTCGAGGTCCAACCAGTGGTTCGTGAAGCGCCAGAATCTATAAAACCAATAAAAGGGTAATCTAGCACGGTGACTTCAGATAGGGTCTTTGATCTCCTGATACTCGAGATATAACGTAGTCTAATAACATTTGTTGTCAAATTTAGGATTTTCGGGTCGAATTTAAAACTCATAAGGAACGTTTACGACAAACTAACGCCTTAGATTCGAGTTTTTGAAACATTTTGGGCAATTCCGAACCGAAACTTCGGGGTGTCCACATTTATAACAGAATGTTTCAAGGACGAGAACAAGAACTGAATCGGTGGCCCATATCACCACAATAAAACATCTGAAGTTCGGTCGTTGAGGGAACTATCTCGACTATTCTCGCGGGTAGAAGATGCACTTGCTGCTACAAAAGCAAAGTCAGGCTCAACAAAGGTGTTTCGTTTCAGACAAAGGTGGTTTATAATGATCGACTTTAATTTCTTTCTCTCTAATTTAAGACATTCATCTTCTAATTCGGCCAGATTAGAAACAGAGGGTAAATTCATGGTGTATAAATGGGGCTAGGTTCCCTAAATAATATTTAACTGAACGTCTTCAGGCATTCTCATAACGCCGAACATAGACACATACAAGATATAGTAATCCACAAAGGATTCCGTCTGATCTTGGGTACGAGCTAGAATGTCCTGGTATAAACGAGTCTTGTATTCCGGTGGTTCGAAATGTCGTCGGAGAATATAGAAAGGCTTTCCCAATCAGAAACACGGTGCTTATTTGACCTAAACCACAAAAGCTTTTCCTTCAAATAAGTCATCGCCGATTCAAAAAGTAAGGTATCGAAATACCACGGGCGGGTTTTTAATTCAGTCAACGCGTTTCCAGAAAGTTGTGCAATGAAATACCTTTAGGTTCTCCACTAAATTTCAAATCCCACTTAAATACAGGGTAGACAGATTTTGGGGAAACAGATTGCAGAAACTGAGGTACTATTGGAGGTGAAGTTACTTTTATTTCTTCAGTTGACATATTGTACAGGGTCTTAAAGGAATCTAATAAACCCAAGAGAATTCCCTAATAGCAAGAACGTTGTTTCGATGTTGTTCAGTTGTTAAAGTGCGTAACAGAGAATTCTATTTACTCTATTCAGTAGTGGTGAAGACGGCTGGCGAACAGCATGGGAGGTTTACTAAGGATTTGCCGCACAATCTGAGTAATAAAGTTTCAATTCAGAAAATTTACCTTCAATTAATTCTAATTCCTCGGAGATGGTTTATTTTAAATTCGGGGTCAGAAAAAGAACTATTCTGCTTCTCTAAGCGAGAATGAGGCGGACGCAAACATTTTTCGAAGCTCATCTACAGTTTGAGATTCATTCAGAGGATAGCCCACGGAATTTTGCCTCATAATAAGTTCGTCTTTACGGAGGTGGTGTATATCAAATGTATAAGCCATGGTGACAAATATAAATTTACAATAATACCAAAATGTCCTTACTTAATAACAATAAACAAATATAAACAGAATACAATATAATTGAAAACGCGCAGCGTGTCACTCCCACCGCAAAATAAAAGTTCATACAAAATTCCGCAATAAAATATTAAACTATTTTTTTTTTTTGAAAAGTTAAATTTACAATATTTAAAATTTAAAAGTTTAAATTTACAAGTGTTAAAATTACGTTGGGCGCCAATTTGCTTACAGGTAAATCTCAGGGCGTAATAAATAGTAGCAATTTTCCCAGAGCATGAGACTAGGTTAAATAATAATGAAAGTAAAATGGTTTATAAAAGATTATGGTATAAAATAAAATAAATGATCGCAAAGTACCACACAGGATGGGAAAGAAGGATAAATAAAACACGGTTTATTATTTATTTATTTCCCACGCTGCGACTATCGGAGTCCGGTTCGCCAGGGAGGCGCGGAGAGATGTGAGTGAGCGCACTGGGTTATCAGCTGTTGCCTTCACTAGCCGACGCTGTCGCCCGGTATTTAACCACAGCCCAGAATGGCGATTAACCAGTCGGGGAAACAAGGGATTGGTACTTGCGGAATTTTTTAATATGTTGTTAAATAGTTAAATTAAATGAAAATGTTATTTAAATGACAAGAAAAACAACTATGGCGCAAGGTCGATTCAATAAAGTAATTAAATAAAACGCAAAGAGAAATATTAACTGTTATATATGACACTTAATTCGGTGAGCCTTACAAATTACAATGTATAAACTATATGACTGAACTGGTGGGAGTGCCGGTTATTATTCAAAATTGTAAATTATAAGAAAACCAATAACATCAACTCTACGGTACTCGATCGAGCATGCAAATGACTACGACCTACCATTGGTTTAAGGGAAAAGATAAAGAAAGCAACAATTAACAAAATGATTTCACAAGGTTACATTAAATTTGACAATGACCGCAAGACTAGATTAAAAAAAAAAGAATTTAGTTAAATTGAATTATGATATCAAAGACCGAAATATAATTAACAAAAAACATTACGTTAAATTATTAATATATCAATGGTAGTTCTTACTAACAAATACGAAGCAATAACTCTAAAATTAACTTACATGTAACACAAACAATGCACGAGGGATTGATAGTCACCACCAGGAGCGGGTAGAATAGAAAAATAGAAGCGTAGAAGATGACAAATAAAGCCCGGCCAGGGACGACGTAGAGCGGCGTGGCTTGCAAAATCCGCGTCGCGGGCTCCAAAAAAAAAAGGCTTCGTAGTCAACACACAGGGACTCAAACGGCTTCCAAGGAGTGATTCTTTACGACCAGAGATCCCCAAGGGGTTACAAAACGGAGTAAATTAGGTCGAAAGGATTGCAGCAGGGCGACGCCTATTAGACTTTTACGTCTGCACTCTTAGACGGCTCGAGTGTAAGTGAAAAAATCCGCCAGGGGTGAGGTCAACTAGTTCCGCGCTATGCCATAATGCCAATAGGATTCGAGTATTAAAGATAAACAACATGCAGGTGTGCGAGATTCTTGCGAAATTCTAACGTTCAAGTACAGCACGCACCAAAAAAGGGTGCAACAATTAACAAAATGAATAAATTCGGAGCTAATTATGAACGGAGTTTAATGAAATTACGATAACAATGCATCTAATATATTTAAAATTTGACAATTAAGAATTTTGAAAAAGGTACAAATAAAGCGGTACATTTACAAAAAAACAAATTCAAGGTTAACGGGACGTTATACAAAATACGTTAAATAGCGACGGTAACTAGGAAAGAACAAAGAACTTGATAAATCAAAAAAGATAGGGTACAGTTGAGAAATAAGAAAAGGTTTTCCACCGTAAGTTGTAAATATAAATTTATCTAGTGACCTGATTTTAGGTTGATTTGCCTATTTTTTAACAAATGAAGTGGAGCATGTGTTCATATTCGACTGCGTTTCAGTGGGTGTTGCATTAGAACTTAATTTTAGTAAGTATACTTTAGTTTATTACATATACATGGTAATGGCTAATTTGGAATTTGTTAATTAAAATAATATGCAGTAAGCTTGTTATGAAGGTGGTGCATCGAACATTATCTTAATTCAGTGCATATAAGAACACTCACTGGCGATAACCTAAAAAAAAGTGTAGGCCATCAAGGCATTTATTATTACTTGATTGTTTGACAATATTAACCGATGGCAATTTCAAATACCTAATAATGTATTTTTTTGTAGATTTACGAGGCCACTGTCAATATAAAACACTTAAATCCACACATGTTATACAGACGCGGTAAGATTTTATTAAGATATGGTTGTTACATTATTTTGAAAAAAAAAAAAATGGTTTTTTTTTAAAATAATGATTTTTTTTATAAAATACCGCCAGCGTATGTATAGAAAAACATTTAATTCATGAAGCAACTTCTCTATTAGATGCCCTACTATCATGTTTTGCTTTTTTATATTTGGGTTGAAATTCACCCAGATCAGGGAACGAAGAGCCAAGCTTACTTACAATCATCACAAGAACTTGACCTTATAATGTAGTATATATACATGTGAACTTTTAGTTTTCTTAAGTTTTCTAGCTTCTGGATTCTATGTAGGTATTCACTTTGTTGTATTAAAGTTATTTTATAAATTAATAAAACACATTTCCTCTAAATGCACAGCAAAACAAAAATCTATCCGTCCAGTTTGCGTAAGAGAGAAGACTATGGGCTATTCCCCTCTTGGAGCGGAAGTTATAGGTAGCTTCTTAATATTCTCTTACTCTAACTGAACACACAGTTGTTGCTTTTACAGTCCTTTCCTACTGAAAATCACGTATGAAATTTCTTACTGAAAATCACCTATGAAATCTGTAATTCTACATGGTAACTTTACTCTCATGTATGAATTTTACTAACATCGTGAAAATTCATGTACGAAAAGATGGTAATTGTGTTGCCATGCTTTCGTAAATGAAATTCACATATGAAGTTTTTACTGTGAAAGTGGTGAAAGATGCCAGAAAAAAAATAAATACATACTATAAATTTAAAAATAGAGTAAAACGATATAAGATTCGTTTTTTCCAATTCGTTATTCTTAAAACTATGCTACTTATAGTTTCTGATTATTATAAAAAAAGGATGGACGTAAATTCCCACCATATGCTAGTTATATCGAAATTGAAACACGAAATACCAATAAAGCCAACACCAAAAATACCAAGAATACAGCGGCATAACACGGAGGAACCTTCCAACGAAGACATGATAAAAAAATAGAAGAATTAAATAACAAATTGAGTACTACTGTGGGGGAGATATCCAGAAGGATTGGGAACAAATACAGAAAGCGATCCAAGAGAGCTTATGCAACATATACGATTCAGAGAATTCAAAGGAAGAAAGATTGTTCACAGAAAACTGTAGAAAACAGTAACGAACGAGAGAGGAACGCAACCAGGCAAGGTTACATGTGTAACTCATGGATAGACCAACTGAGGAAAATAGAAAAAGACACGGCGAATTGAGGCACATAGCTAAGAAAGTTTGTAGACAATAAAAACGCAATCACAAAAATACGAAATTGAAAGCAATAGAAAAAAAATTACGAAAACAAAGAAATCAGAAACTTTTACCAAGGCGGTAAGAAAATACGACAAATAGAACAGAGAATGATACCGTATTTAAGGAATAAAAACGGGGATGTAATATGAAATATCGAAGAAAAATTATACAGATGGGTAAAATACTTTGGTAAAGTCCTAAACACTTGAGATTGTGAAGAACATAGTCAGGAAGTAGGTGTACCAGATGGTGACGAACGGGCGGAAATAGAGGAGCAAATAAATCAAGAGATAAAAGAAGAATGTCTAAGAAATAAGAAAAGTGCAAGCAAAAATGGTATTCCCACTAAAGTCCTAAAATATTTATTAGCACCTTGATAAAGCGAATATGACACGAGGAAATGATGCCACTTCAATGGAGAAATGCCATGATGTGCCCAATTCCGAAGAAAGAGAGTAAAGCCGATTATTTCAGTAGTTGATGTCACATACAAAAGTTTTAGCGAGAATGTGTGGATGAACATTTTAGTTACTTATAGAATGAATATGTTGGTTGCAGTCAAGACTGTATTATCTAATAAAAATAAAAAGAACAATGGCTACAATACATTTTATACCCTAGTTGCATGTAAACTGCACAACTTTTCTGGACTTATGTGAGAAATGTGGTATCAATGTACCTGCTAAAAAGGAAGAAAAATAAAGGGGTCTATTTTTCTCAAGCTCTATGGTCTATCTTAGCTTTCTATTGTAAAATAGATTGACTTATCAAGAGTTTGGAAAATTCAAACCTTTTGCATCTACCCCAAATCAAACAAAATAAGAAAATCAAAGTATTTTTATTTTCATTAATTAAAAATAATATCTTTCGCTTTCCTCTCTATACCCTATATGAGACACCTATTGTGCTGTAGTCACAAATGAAAATGTAAGTTTTCATATTATATAAATAATTTGCATCAAATAAGAAAAAAAAATACATTTTTGAAACAACTTAGGCCGTTCGCCCACCAAGAAAACCAATCGCTTACGACCAAGCAACCAATCTGACAAGCGACCGTTACACTTAAAACTGTATTGTCTCCTCCACCTTCGTGCAATAGGTCGTATACGACCCCTATTTATACGATCGATTGGTTTTCTCGGTGGACGAAAGGCCTTAGTTTAGTGTAACGAATGTAAAAGCCTTTTCTGAAAACTATACGTAAGTAAGTACGCAATAAGAAAGGTAGGTTTAGAAAATCCGGATTAGGCTTTGCTTTTAAGATTCAATTTTCTAGAAAAATGACGAAAATACTTCGTAAACACACACGAAATTCGCTAGCATTGTAGAAATAAACGCGAACGCTATTAGATGGTGACAAGGTTGACAAAATAAATGTCAACTTAAAGATTCCTAAGTTATTCAATGTAGCTTACTTGCTTTCTAAACCAAATAAGCTACATTGAATTATATTAATTAATAATCGTGAATAAATTTGGATTTTAAGATTCTACTATTTATCGTATATTTACCATAGATGTATTTGGTTGTTTCTTTATGTGCTCCGCAATTACATCATCTGCCCTGACGAATTTGAGGTTTAAATCGAACATACCGTATTATTTGCATAGGGATTTTAGGCATTGTATCCCCAGAATACACGTCATCAGTGTACGCATTTACTGGCACCATTTAAACTTTATGTGGTTTAACTTATGTACGGAAGCAAATCATGAAATAACAAGACAACTGATTTGTTTAAAAAATTAAATCTTCTTAAGCTTAAATACTCTTTTATTTTCTCGTATAATTCTTCATTTTAAAATGGCTTCTAAAATTATCTACATCCATTTTTTTGTCGATTCGTTAGCAATAAACGAAGTAATAGATTACTACAAGTTGAGCTGAACTGAGTTACAAGATTGCAAAATTACTTAAAATGTGTGTGTGTGTGGGAAGGGGAAGAGGGTGTTGTAGCGCAAGATTGGTCCCATCACTCAATATTGTCCCGAGCCCCCACTGAACCTACAGCTTACCTACATATCGTCCAGGTATACCTTTGTATGCATCATGGCTTGTACGTGTTCAACATAAATCCTTTTAATTAGCCGATACTTCCCTACTTGTAATCAAAGCATAAACGGTGTTTCGTTCCTACACCTGTTTGTATCTCCAAAGCAAAGCAATTCTTTTACTAAATAAATGCATACATTTTCAAACTCCTGCGGTTCAAGAATGTGGTGTTTATTTCCTAGATTTGCAAGTTGACAAGACGTACTTACATATTTCCCTTCAAAAACATACAATTTACGTTAAACATTCCGCCGTGCACGAGTTGTATAATCGGCCACAGTTCCAGATATTCAAGTTTATGCTAATATTGCAAACACGGCGATAGAAGACTCTTATTGCACTCTTCAGCGTTTATTTAGGATTGCATTACGATCGTTCTCGGTGGACTTCTGAGAAATGAGCAAAAGCGGCTGAATATTTATGGAGCAGTTCGCGAGTTCGTCCAAGAATATCTTGTTTTCTCATACCTTCCTATACTACGTATTCAAATCGTGAGTAGGTATCTGTATGCGTGACAGAGGGACTTTGTGTTACAGTTGGAAAGATAACTTCGTCATAAGTATGACATAACATTGACAACATTCTATGCATTCACAGTTTCTTCCTGGAAGCACATTTCCTTTAACTTGCACTTCTTATGTTATTCTCTAAATTCTGTAATATAAATTTTATCTTCAGCAGGACTGCAGTGAATATTGTGGTTGATGTTTATTAAATGATAAAGCAATGAAAAGTAGGCATCACTTGGGCATCAGTTATTAACAGCAGATGATCAATCCATAGAAGAATAATGTTTTTTTTGTATGAAACTGTTACACAAACGGAGCCGTTTTACAGTAATCAATTTATATAAAAACTATAAATTCTAAAAAAGAAAAGTAGATTTCGAACAATTTTGTGCACGTCATGCAGATTATTATAAATAGAATTTCACGTTATTCTCTCACTTATTAGCTCACCGATAACTTTGTCATATGAAAGCTCATGCAATTTTAACAAAAAAAAAAAAAACATCCGTCAGACATATGTCCGATTTCAATTATTTAGAGGCAATAGAAGACTTCAAAGTTTTAATTGTAATTATATTTAAATATCCATTCATCTCTATTGTTATGATCTATTAATAACAAAAGAAAGTGTGTTTAGAAACAGATGTCAGGTATCAGTCTTCTCTCTATGTGTTTACTTTCAGTTACAACTCAAAATGGACTCATGTAGCACTGAAAAGTATATCGATATCATATTCGTGTGGTTATTGCAATGTACAGTTGCTCACGAAAGTATCCGGCCACAGTCCAGCTTACTGAAACGGATAGAATATTTCTAACATGAAAATGCAGTGTGACTAGTAACAAAAAATATTATTAAGAAATAGCTCATTATGGCGAGCAGCACAACTCCCGTCTTTTTGAAATATTACGATTTTTGTTAACATTTTGACATTGACATCGTTTTATGTAATTGATTGGTTCTCACTTCGTTTAAGTGTCAGAAGTCTCTCACTTTAATATTAACAAGTACTAACAATGTTTTACCAAAACGTATTAAAAAAAAATCAGTGAAATTATACAGGTTGTTTAAAAATTAGAGCATATCAAAGAATTTAGAAAGTTGCAAAACTTTTTTTTTTCAAATAGAACACCCTGTATAGTTTTGTATTTTTGGATGTGGAACTAAATTCTACACCGATTTCCTGTAACATTCCCTACACTGTTGAAAATTTTAACACTTTTTTGACTAATTTAACAGTCAGGAGAGGTCCACACTCTTTTCGTGTTATTTTGTCGACGAAACTATTAGAAGTTTAAATTTGACGAGCAAAGAATAGTCAAGTATTGTCTATTGCTATGGGGTTATTTTGTCCCAACCTGACAGGTGGAATTATAAAATACTTCTAGTCCACATTTTATTTGGCTAGACTAAACAAATTTACTAGCTGTTTAACTAAATGAATGCGAATCTATTGGGTGTTTTAACACATTTTCCTAAACACACGGAACGTCTTCTTAATATGCACTCCTATTTCTTAGTGCTATAATATTCTCTCTTTAAAACGTTTTCTCAATTATAAATATGCAAACCACTCATTCACAAGTCTTGGGTTTCAACTAAACGTACCATTTTAAAATGATTTTTTGAGAAACATTATAAAATTAAGTGAATGTTTATGCTATTTGATTCAAGCTAAACTAATTGCGTAAATAGATGTTCCCAATAGATCTTTAAAATGTTGAATATTTTTATGCCCACGGAATTAACGTTTAATAACACGAGGTTACACTTTGCAAGTCAGTCCAGTTTGGTGGTTTGTTTGGATATGTTAATACGGAGAATCAAACACGAAAACAGATACACGTGCAATGCAGGTGGTGCGTATAATGCAATACTGGTATTAGAATAGGTGGGATTTCTATATTTCTATCCGAGGGAAAAATTCTGATTGGTTGACGCTTCTGAATGTCTAGAAAAATAGTCAATCCTCATATCTGAACAAAGAATTCACACGAATTCTCAGTAATTTCTATTCTATTAAATACGCGTAGTCAACTCGTCTGGCAAATTTGGAAAAATCAACACTAAAATATTTGACTAGCGCAAAATTAACGCCAACACCGTAATATTTTCAACAGTGTATACCTATCTTCAGTCGTTTTCTTTTAAATTATTCGTTTCATTTATTACCGCTTTCAAATGGCCGAATAATTTCTATCTAAAACATTGTTAGTACTTGTTAATTTTAAAGTCGGAAACTTCTGACGTTTAAACGAAGTGAGAACCAAAATTACATATAACGATGTAAATGTCAAAATTTTAACAAAAATTGTAATACCTCAGAAACAGTTGAAGGTAGGTATAGGAAACCCTAGTAGTAATCGTCTTAGAATTTTATGGTGAATTAAAAAATATAAAATATGTAGGGTGTCCTATTTAAAATAACAAAGTTTATGGCGACTTCCGGTTAACCGGAGGTACAAAAAAGATAAAAATATTTTAGAAAAAAAGCAAATGTCAAGTTGTTGCAAACCCCAAATCTTTAAAACTAAGGAATTTCGTTAAGCCGGAAAACTTCTAACTAGCCACTTCTGTTGAAAACCCTGTATTTATCTGTTATTTTTACTGATATTGTAGTATTTTTCTGTAGATATTACGTTCTTTTCCTGGGCACTACTAAAAATTTGCAAGACGTTGCAAAATATTGCGCAAATTCGTCTGTAGTACCGAAAGGCTTCTGTTATTTAGGGTTACACTGCTTGACAGTAATAAAACTTGCCGACAAATGGATCGTTGTTTAAAGTACAGTCAGTTGGGGTAACTTTGTATATTAGGGTAACTTTACACCACTAACATTAGAAATCTTTAGAATTAAATATTTCTTAGAGAAATCTATATACATGTTTATCTAAGTTATAACGAATTTCAATACGCTACTGCATCTTATACGAAATAGTAGAAAGACTACATTGCTTGTAAAATTAAATATGGCTGTGTTTTGAAACTGCTTCGGACATGTTTCAATCACATTCATACTTCAATTACTGCGTCAAGTAAGAAAAACATTCAAAAAGATGTAAGTGATGCAAAAGAAATTAATTTTATTGCATGCGGTTTTATGCTTCAATACATTTGTGATGAAAGTAACACTTTAAATTTGTGAATAACCGAAAAATTAATTCGTGTTGTGTATTGGAGTAAACTAGGGTAACATTGGACCGGTTCAAAGTTACCCCATGCGGCACAATGTTATCCCATTCGGTGTAATGCTTTACTTGATATTAGAGATATTACATACTCAATGACCAAATTAAGTGAACAATTACAACTTCCTAAAGAATTAAATGCCGAGGAAAAGCTGAGGCTTTCTACGCGCTGGCTACGACGATGACATTACACATGCTTGTCTGCGGGAAATTTGATTGCGTGGTATCCGAAAGGATGCAGGTGGTACTCAGGTTTTTGTAGAGAGGTGGTGTATAAGAGAAGGTCTTAATGTCAACTCTAGTAAAACGACTATGGTTCCGTTGGAAGCTTAACAAATTTCTGGTCTTGTAGAGGCATGTTCGGTAAAACGTAGGGGCTAAAGTCTACAATGGTACACTGGCTGTATACGAAAGTTATAGTACGGTACTAACGCTTCGCTAGTCTAGTGGCACAAAGCAAATCTATGCTATGCTATAGGGTGCGCTTAGTAAAGTCCAAAGGATTGCCTGTTTGGGAATCACGGGAGCCATGTCCTCGACGCCGACGGCTGCTATGGATTGGCCACCATTCTTGGGCTTCCACATCATCAGTATCTCCAACTATATTGAACAGACAGTACCACTGTCCATAAAGGCGGATAAGATCTTGCCCGTTTTCAGCTTCTTTGGAGGCTACAGCGTAGATATCTCCAGCATGAAAACTACAATAGCGTACATCCGGAAACCAAATTGGGGGGCCGTCCCGCTGGTTAGTCGATGCCTCGAAAACGCGTAAACGCACAAGCATTAGAATCTGGATGTGGATGCCTGGAAGGGGCCTTCTTCACCATTTTCCAGGGCGAAATGGGCGTCAGCGAGCTGCCGTTCTTAGGTCCAGAATCGACATGTGGTAGCTCATATGTCAGTCTTTGTTGCCGGGGAAAGGCAGTTGCTGTGTTAGCTCTCAGCTAGATTGCGAACTTTTTTGATAGGGTACAACCTGACTGAGAGGGCTAAAATTGACATGAGGATACAATAGATCTTTCTGGCCGAGTTGCCTTCTTCGGGTTACACCCGCCCATGGTTTTACACATCAAATCTTAGCTGCTTTCTCTACAAAGAGGTCGTTTAGTGCTTACCAATAACTCTAATTTGTCAAAACGGGCCTCTATGTTCTGCATTCGTGGACATCAAATAATTGTATCATTTAGTAGGTATAACTAAATCGGTTTTATATTCCTTAAATAGATGATTATGCTCTAAAATTACCTTTCACATTTCGTATCGCTAGGATCGACATTTGTAGGTAACTTATTTTTGATATAGTTGCAGCATTTATAACGAGGTTATGCTGCTGTAGAATGTTAATATGAATATTAAAGTGTGGTCCAGGGTTACCCCAATAATAAAATATCGATTAATGTGGCCAAAATAATGTAAATTGTAAAAGTGGTGTAAAGTTACCCAAGTCATGTAGATAACTTTAGACCACCACTTTTTTGCCTCTTAAAATATATAAATAGACGAATTAATATAAAATATATTATTGAAATATGTGTAAAATGAATTACTTATATACTTAAAAAATTTTAAAAGTATTAGATGTGTAGTTTCTTGAAAAAACTTAAAAAACTATTATTATTGGTGCAAAGTTACCCCAAATGACTGTATTTGCCTGAACCCTAAAAAGATCATTTTAGATATTTTAATTTAAATCAGCTTGTGTCTTGCATAAAGGTCGATTTTCATATGCTTTACCATTAGTTTAATAATTATACACCTATCTTCATATAGATAAACCATGATTTATTTTAAGATTCTGAAACTGTGCGGGTAACACTTATGGAATTTGATCATGCATAAGTTATTGCTGGTTAGGTGAAATATATTTTTAGGTAGAAACAATATTTTATATGGAATCCCTTGTATCATTTAAGAGATTATACAGTGTGTGACGTAAGAGTTACACAAATAAATGTTTCCTCTAAAATCTATAAACTTAGTTGTTTATTTATCTAATAAACTATTTCTCAGTTACCTACCGTAGATAAAAATAGAAAGTATTTTTGCTTTTTTTATTTTATTTTTCTTCTTCCAGAAAATGCAGTGATGTAGTCATGCTAATGAAGAGGTCAAATCTAAAAATCGAAAATTAAAGAAATTTGAAAGTTTGTTTGCGTGTAAAACAATTTTAACAGCTGGAAAGTCTGTAAAATACGATAATAAACTTAGGATACAATATAGATATAAACAGCAATTCTCTATAAACTACGATTCTTTGTACGTTATAGAGACATAGGCAAATTACATCACTTCAAAAGTACATGCGATCTATTCACATCAGCCGTCAACTGTTTTACTATAAAATCCCGCAATGTCGAACTAAACAAAAGAATACAGGTAGACTTGAAAAAAAAATATCCGATATAATATACAGTTCTCTTTATACAAAGAGATGAAGTTACGATTCTCAAAAACTTTTGAAGCTAATTATGGCAAATCATTTACTACTTGATCTGATTGAATAATTTAAAAAAAAAGTAAACATTTCATCCGTTATTCCGATTTGAAGCAGGCAAATATTGGAATAATTAAGATCGTCACATCAGTTTTACCTATTCTATAGACGAATTATTTGATATAATTAATTGCTTACACATTTTTATTTAAAATTCTGTTACATTTTCTATAGGAAAGATGAGAGAATTATTGTAACTACTTCGATAGAGACACGCTCGTTGGAGATTGTTGGGAAAGAAAGAACCGCTATATTTCTGAAAAAAAATGTTCATTATTATAACGGACGATTTACGATTCATAATGGAACAGGAATCGACATCTGTTCTGAATAGTTATATATTCGGAAATAAACGTTAATAAGAGTGTTAATTAATACCAACACTATCAGATGTTAAATTTGGTTCGTAAGTTTTATTGTTGTGGTTGTAATAAATAATACTCCTTGCTGATACAACTAATTTAATTATTGACTATTTTAATATACATCTATCGATATCTATAAGAGATTGATAAGATGACAGCATGAGATTATTAAAAACATTTGCTATACAATTTACATGATATGATATGCTACCTACTGCTGTGAGTAACAGGCCTTTGAGATGGCGCTCTTGAAGATAACGTATAAAGCAGGACGAAACTCCGGTTTTTAATTCCAAATAGTACCATAAACAGTGAAATATAACATATTATATTAATATAAACTCTATATTAAATATTAACATAAGTTAATATCCGCAAACAACGTACATTTTACAGAGAACAAAATATAATAACGAAAAATACATTGAGGAAGGAAGCAATGGAGAAACTGCTTTTGAAGATACCTAAGTGATATCTTTTAATAAGTTTTAAGGAAAATATAAAGTTATCTGCAAGTGTGTAAGCATCTAAAATACATACAGATTTAGACACATATAGATATATAGGCGCTAAAATCCCACAATTATACTAAAAACTTTACATATAGCCTGTGACTATAGTTACTTAGTGAGAGACAGTAAAAAATGAAATTTATAAATTTTGTGAATTGTGTTCAGTAATATAACTATTATGTAATTATGTTCCAGATATCCAATTAACGATAAATATTGTATGGGTGGAGAGTAAAAACTCGTTCTTTCGTTCAAAAATATATAATGAGATATGATTAGTAGTTTCGGGCCTTGCAACAGCCATCTTCAGATCAACGTCAACAGGATTATTGTCAATTAATGAAAACATTAAATATTATATCCATATTGTATAGATAAGAATTTTTATATATTTTTATATACATAAAAAACAAACTGTTTGAAATTTTGAAAATTGGTACTGACAAAAAATTAACTGGTCAAAAATCAAATTTACTGGTTAACATTGAATTGAAACCAATTAATTATTTTCTTTTTTTACTTTTTTTTGAAGAAATACTTTGGAATGCGAATGGACAGCTCTAAGTACAGCTGGGCAGGTAAATCTCTGGATCAAGTTGACGTTCGATTCGGGGTCTCATACCATGGAATGGTATTCTACCCAGGATTCTTCTCAGGAAATTCTCGAGGATTATACAGGTAACAGTATGGATTTATATAATTCAGGTGATATATCAATACTTTTTAGGAAAACCCTTTGTGGAACTTTGACATTTCTGAGTGGGTTGCGTAAAAATTGTTATAGCAGTTCACTAACAACCATCGTTTTTCGTGGCCACAGGCAGAATAAATGTTTAAACTAACAGTAACAGTTATATGTCTACAATTGTTACCGCTGTCAGGTAGACCAACATCGAATTCAAATGGATAAGCAGTAACTGACATTAAGATACCGTTATTTACTCTAGTTTGAGAGGAATACAGCAAATTTTACCGAATAAACATCCCGAAGAACGAAAAATCTCCAGGAACAAAATATAATAAAAAAAATATACACCAGGTAAGCTTGTATTAACCAATCAAACAACGTTCACATTATATATAAGGCACCTATTGCTAAAATGGTCTATCTTTATAGTCATTTTTAACAAATTCAAAATTCGCCTGTAGAGCGGACAACCGAGTATGTACTTCAACTTCTTTTATTTGGCTTTGAAACCTGTTTTAAATGACTCTAAATTATATTCCATACACCTGTTTCCATAGCAATATATGTATTTGGATTGAGTATTTGCGTAATCTTTTATTGTTTAGTTTAATAGAATAATTTAACCGTAATCTGGCTATTGCAAAGAGCAACCAACGGCAATGGATTTAATATTGGGTACTAATTACGGGTATTTACTTTCCTATATATCTAATTAAATAACCTTATTATAGAAAATCTGTGTAAATTAACGCAAAATAAATTGTTTTTAACTATTTAATCATTTAATTTTCCAAATGTCGTCAAAAAAAAGTTGATTTTTTCAAGCTAATTTCAGTAATTTTAAGTTAGTAATTGGCGAAGTTAAACTAAGTAACTTTGCTGCACTAAAAGTATAGTAAAAGTGCTTAAAAGAGTTTACTTATGTGGACGAATTTTAGAGCAACTTGAATTTTAAATTTTGTAATTTTAAATTTCGAATTTTTAATTTTAAGTTTTTCAATTTTAAATTTTTTGAAATTTTCGCATTCGGTTGGGCCCCATGTGTTTGTGTTCAAATAGAGGGGTTTGAATAGGAGTGCTCCAATAATCCCGACCTGGCAGGGTTCGATTACCATCTCTTTGGCCCGATAAAGAAATTCTTGGCTGATTGTCCGCAGATGGTTCTACTCACAAAAGACTTCTATGCAAAGGGTATTTGCGCAACTTTGTACCAAGATGGGAGAAATGTGTTGCGAGACTTGGCGACTAATTGTAAGTGGAAAAATAGTGTAAAGATGTGCCTGTATTTTGTATGTATCCTACATACCTATGTTATACCTATTACAGAATACAGATCCAGTTAACTCGTTTAAATTCACTTTTGCATTACGTCTCAAACACGAGTGAACTCGTTTACACTGTAGTTAAAGGGTTAATAGCTATAAACTTAATATATTTTAGATATATAAATCTTGATAGTTTTCTTAGAACGTTATCTACATGTATATTCCAGCCTAAGTTTCTATCGCAACATTAATTTCAAGATATTTTATATGGCCGACTTCACTGATTGTTTGCGTATACTGTCGCCAAAAATTCTAGATGCGTTAGGTCTCGAATATATGACTGAAAATAAATATTTTTACGTTTTAAGTCAGTCAAATAATTCCCTGAGCATGTGTAACACCAATTGTATTTTTTATTTGAGTCTTTTTCAATCTTTTTATTTTCTGTAAATAAATTGTAACTGTATCAGCATCAACCAAAACTAATAATCTCCCTATATAGCAACATCGAAATTTAGAAGCTTATTTATATAGTATGAAAAGAATGAGGCCTCGTCAGTTCCTTCTAGGATACCTTAGCTATTAATTCCTTTAATTTCACTCTGGCTTGTAATCAATGCATTCACAATTTAAAAATGCACGTCTGCTCATAAATACATATAAAGAACCGGGAATATGATATTATCAAAACTAGCGGTTAATTCGTTATGTTGTTACATGTGCTCCTTTAAAAAGAACGGATTTCCTTATTTTTGCTCTGCCGCTGGTCGTTAAATTGACCACGACCATTACTATGTAGTAGTGGCTGTGCGAATTTCCGTTTTCGTTGTGATTATCGTCATTACATAAGATTAGAATGCAGGAATTGATGTAAGTATGGTACTGCTTGCTAACGACACACATCTTCTGCAACGTTGAAATACAGAGGTCACAAACGTTTACGACGCTGATAAGATGCTTTTAATAAATGTGCTAGTAAAAGTTTCCATAAACATTTGCTAAGAGTCGTCGTAAATCATAAAAGATGATTGAGTACCTCCCTAAAGTTAGTTTCGCAGGCGGCCTTTGGGAATTATGAAATATGGCAGGTACACAGGAAGTTATAAATAATAAATAAGCAGTTTCTGTGTGTATATAAAGCATATAAGAAGACCATATTGTTTTTTACATTAATCATTGTATGCACTATTTCCTAGAAATATCATATTTATGCTTCTTATTTTACCGGTATCTACCATACATGTGTTGTTAAATGAGCTTTTTTTCTTGATGCTGATGACCCATCTGATATGACTAACGACTTCTTAAAATAGCAACATGTTGATAATAAGTTTGTGTATATATAGTGCGCCGTATCGTCATGAATAATTAATTTTGTTTTCATTAGAACGTGATGATGTACCATTTCAACTTTTTACGTACAGCCTATGTGTTCGTTGGAATTAGCTATCGAGTTAAATAGATTTTAATTAACAGGCATAATTTTCAATAAACACAGACACGGGTGCAGTTTGATTTTATCGAAAGTAGAGGCAATAAATTTTGTTTACCACGCTGCATACTAGAGTTTATAATTATAATGTAAGTGTTAATAAATAAAATGATGTTCTCATAATATGTGTTTGAAAATGGAATGTAAAGCCATAAGACAGATGTGAGTATTTACTTATTGCAGTGTAATTCATTCTTTCGCATCTGAAGGCCGTAAATATGGATATTTACTTGTGACTTTCAAAGGTTTAATAAAAACTCATAGTTAAGTATGAATTTGAATCAACTGTTGCATTTTGAAGGTTATAATTCCCTCACAAATAAAAAATAGTCGATAATAAATAAATACTCACTTCTTAGTACCTTACTGAACCAACACAGATTGTATTACTATTGTATTAACACTTCATATACTTACATCTATGAAAGATATGTCGATAAAAACTACTACGTGTAACCTAATATCAAGATGAGCTGATTTCAATCATGTGTTATAAATTGGTTTATGTATACAGCTTTACTAAAATTGGGTATCTCTACACAGTTTTATGGGTCAAAAGTGATAAAAAATTATTCGTAGAGGTAGAACGAAGGCAATAGTGATTTATAATGTACAGTAGGACCCGCGAATCCGCGGCTTTCGCTCATCTGTTACACTTAGAAAAATGGTTGGTTTAATCCAACACAAAATTTTGTGTACCATTTCTATTGCAGCCCAAAACTAAATAAGATTAAAGAAATCCGTTATTGTGTTTGACTAAAGCATATATGTTGTAGTTAACATTTTTGTTTTAGTGTGTTTACACTGAGGAAGAGAAGGTGTTTGCAGCAAGTATGCGATCTCGCTTTCAGAAAAATTTAAAGAAATTACTGCTGAAAGGGATTACCGTTTTAAGCAGTTTTTAATTGTGATGGCGAAATAAAGCACCTGATTTTAAGACAATTAAGACAGATTGACGTTGATACTGTTGTATAAATGCAGCTCTGGTCATGTGATTAAACTTAAACTTCTTTACCGAGCACAAAATCCTTTGACTCTCTTTTGGCAATCCAAACTGAAAGCATGGGTCACAGCTGTTTTATTTCGGAAGATATCTGGAGAAGGAAGGATTAGCATTCATTCATTAGATGGTTTAAAGTTTTTCCGCCTGATTAGTTAAAGAAAAGTTGAAGAAAGCCAAATTCGCTAACAAATATAGTAAAGCATTTTTAAGTAAACTTCTTGCTCTATGCAATTCTACACTACAATTAGAAATCAACCCATATCGACTTAAATATACCACACAAAAAGAATATTTACATACATATATTTTTCTCTTAAATCTTCATTACCAGTTTATCGTGAAATTCCTACCTATGAGTAATAGCTCCCTATGTGGGATGACCCGAGTGATTCAGTATGAGGGTCAAGGAACTGTCTTGTTTCTCTCGTCTTTGATTGTGCAGTGGTCTCCACGGTCGATATCACATTAGTATACTCTACGTTATACTACTACGTTACGAGCTCTCGGTTCTTAATACCGCCGAGGAAAACCGGATTAGAACTGCAATAATACATAAGAGCTGTCTTCTGAATTTTATTCACCTTCGTTCGTATACCTAAGTTCATTAACTAAGAATAAACAGAAATTCAAAAGTGTAAGGTCGACAGTAGCACAAGGTTGTTGTTTATTGAATTTTACAATTTATAATACATTTTATATCTATTGACGTTAAATAAAGACCATTTTTGAAATATCTAGATATTTTTAATCTATGTTAATCACGTCAACAGTTACAGAGTTCCATTTTAATTACAGGTTATGTGGTAAAACGGTAGCAGCCAAACAGAATAGATTGTTGAAATCGCAGTAGTTGCGTTATAAGTGAACGTAATTTATGTTTCTGCAATGTCTATTTGTCGAAAGCCAACAGTCGCGGTTGAGTACCCACAGATTGTATTTATTTATAATTCAACAAATGAATACCTACCAACTAATAATACTTCCGCGCAGGTCAACAATATCTGTCCTTCCCAGAAATATTATTAAATATAGATATACTCCAGGAAAGATATACAGTAAAACCTCTCCATAACGGATAAACACAAACCTAGTGTGTATACAGCCAAACCCATGGAAACTCGATAATTTATTTAAAGAGAAATGATAGTAGGGATGTGTAGTAAAACAGTGTTCGCCACTAAGGTGTTCCAAACAAAGAAAAAAGCATAGATTCATATGCCAACGTTTGACTGAAAATGAGCAGTCACTTATCAATCGTTGAAAGGTCAGAGCTGAGATGACATTACAAGGTGACTCGTTGTTATTATAGAACTGTTCCAAAATACTTTCAGTTATTGTCTTGTTGTGAAAACTACATTCGCCCTAACTTCTCCTCTCATCGCTGTAAACCATTATCGTACTTCTTTGTGTTTATCTGTATGTTCGTTGCGGACGGGTGTTCGCTAAGGAGAGGTATACTAAACTCATCATTAAATATGTAACTAAAATGTAGATCTGTTATCGTGTCAAAATTAAACCTAGATGACAGGCAAACGACGAGATGGAATACGCACATTGCAAGCGATATTGAACCTCGTGCACAGATAAAAAGATTTCTTCAGATACCTATGTATTGTTGGAAAAATTTCTGTGAATCGAAGACATCATTTTAAAGCTAAAATAACAGATCTCCGATTAGAAAAAGTATGTATGAAGCGATGAATTCATCAGTCATGAAATCGATCAACTTCTGTATTAATTCAGTAATAATCATATTTCTTCATAGGTTTTGGAAAAGCTCGTCCGAGTTAGCCTACATCTGGCAATAGAGACTGCCGAAGGCCATCACCACGCTAATACGGATTTTGCAAAAGGCAGATCGACCACTGATTCTCTACGAGGAAATTTCGGAAGCAGTAAGTAAAGCAGAGAGGCACAATCATTTTTGATGTAGGGTGTTCTCCTTGTAACACTTGATGTACTTAACGAATGCTTTAAATTCGGCCATAGATGGATTGATAATGATGATGGGTGTTCAGAAATTCTTTCTGTGTACCACGTATCTTTTACGCATTGTTAACGTAAGAAGTTTACGTGATAATTATATGTGATACAAATGAAGATCAATGTAGGTATAAAGTGACATCCGGTGTTTCTCAAGAACTCAATCTAGGACCAAACCTTCGGACTCCTAAAGACTGAGATGTCTGAGGAGGTTGTCACGTTTCATTTGTCAACTAGGATATTTATTGGTAAATCCCCATATTACAGCGTTTGTTTTGGTATGTCACTGCCCGTCCAATGGGGTAATACTCTCTCTTTCTAACGCAGGAGTTCAGCTAGCATTTTCTCGATTAATATAGAATCAAACTGGGGTTGTGGATCGTTGCTAAGCTCTCTAATAGATGTTGTAAACGTTTTTAGGTGCAACTTTTGGACTTTGAAGAAGTTTTGGTTTTGAGTTTCTTTTTCAGCGCATCTGCTATAGGCAGGATTACATGTTGTCGACGCATTTTAGAGGTTTTACGTCTTCCTTCAAGGGATTTTTAACGGAACTCTCAAACTCTGAACGTACTGTTGCGATATTTTGTGTTATTTTAGCGAACATATTGTCTTCATTTTGGTGGCCGCACCACTATTTGCTTTTTATCACTAGAGCTGGGGCCAATTCACTTTATTTTCCTCTTACCAGAGAAATTAATAGTATTAATAAGAGCAACTAGATTATAAAAGAAAAATTCATATAGTTCATGCAAGCCCATACATTGTATCCCCACTCATCAAGACCGCAACGGTGAGGATACGCTCTACGGCTGTCTATAAATAGCGAAAAAGCATTTCTTTTTCTTTTACCTTATACTTGAATAAACCTTCTATGATCACAGTGCAATCAAATATATAGCCTAAAATGATCTATATACCATTTATTACAAATGGATTTAAAAAGGCTCCATACACTGTAAAAAATTACAGTAATTTTGCCATGGTAAATTAGGAATATTACATGTAATAACGTTGTGAATTTACCACAATAAATCATGTAAATTTTGTTTTACATGTTTTTGCTAGGATATTTAACATGGAAAAAAAGATTTCGGTAAAATTTATAGCTTTTTCATGTAAGTTTAAGATGTAATAAAAATTCGAAAGGAAAATGCAGGAAAAAAATGTACAATTTTATGTTTACTATCAAAATTTACTTAAAAGTGTAAAATTGACAATTTTTTTGGGTATTTAAATTTGGGTAAAAATTTGAGAATCTTTTATATTTATTTTTACTTGAATACGCCGCAATGTGATTGGTTATTAGGTTATTTAACTGTACGCGTTCGGCAAATATACAGTTCATATAAATATTACATACGAATTTTACAGTACAATCTTTGAAAAATACATCAGCATGTGAAATTTACTAGATGGTAGAAATTTTCCCTTATGAAGCAAATTTACCGGTAAAATTGTAGGCAACTTTTTTTACAGTGTACATATATCTCGATATGTTCAATAGTTTTCGTAAGAAGCGCGAAGAGGAACGAGAATTTCAAATAGTTGTAGAAGGTTTTCCTAAAAAGTAATAACAAGTTTGATGATATATGATTACATAACTTTTTAAAAAGACAATTTATTTTTACAAAATAATAAGAAACTGCTTCATAACAAAATTCATTTGCAAACACCCGTTATTATTTCGAATAGATTAGACATTAGATTTCGCTTCAACTACAAAACTTCAATCATCATTATACTCGATAAGTAGTTCGATTTTCCAATTCCCTCTTTCAGTTAACTAACTAAGCTAACACTTGCCCCGCGGTAAACGAGGGAACATAAAATATACGATACGATCTGAAACTCCAATCGCATTTACCAGGAAACGTATTTAACCCGGACATCGAGATGGGAAAAACGAATTGGAATAAATCGTTCGACCGAACAACACCACCTTTCCGCGATACAAATCGAATTCCACACGGGTTGAGATACGGTCTTCGCCTCGAAATGGAGCGAATTCCGGCAATCGCGTTACGTAAGGCCGCCAATAACTACTAATTTCGACGACCTTTGCGATTGTTGCATACAAACTGCGTGAGAATTGCATGGCAAGTGTGCCAAAACAATTGCGAATGCAGGGGAAGAATAGGAGCGGCGCGGCACGTAAACGGATTATTAAATCGAACGACGAACGCGATAACGGAATGTCAATGTGTAATATATGGCATTACATTAGCATCACTTCCATTGTCCATACAAAATAGATTTAAGCGGGATTATACCATTACCAACCTGCGAAAAAATATAAACAGGTGCAAGTTTTATTATAATTAAATGGTTTGAAACAGTTAAGATATATACATGACTGTTTTCACAATTAACAAAAGTTGGAGTGGAAACTTTTCGCAACCATAAAAAGGGTCACAATTCCTTCCAAAAACACGTTTACCAAACAATGGTTATATTTTGTCGCATTATTAGTCTGAATTGAATGACATGCAGAACAGATTTTAATGCTATTATAGGAAATTATTAAATAAAAGGGTCGGTATTTACTTCCGTCCTCAGGAGTATTAAGTACTGTAATTAAAATAAGGGATTTTAAAGTCAACTAATTAACATTCAAACATGTAAAAATCACATGGGAAAACAAAAACCAAAAGTTATGCAACGGCCCCGACAGCACATGTGTCAACAAAAAATTTGCAATTGATTAATTTTACAGAAAAAACAAACAACCTATAAATACTAAAAACTCAGTATGACTAAGATTACAGATTTCTAAAAATTTGAAGCCAAGTGCATCAATTCACAATTTTACACACAAAAAAAGTGCGGAATTATCAGTACAATATTGTACTTGAATACCAAAACAAAATAATACAGTCTTTCTTGTCCTTTTTTTAGTATTTGGCCTATAATAAAAAAACATTTGTCGCAATACTATAGGCGACATTTCCTCAAAGTTAAATATGACGTCGATCGATCTTTTGAATCCGATATTAGATAATATTAGATCAGGAGATCTGGGTGGCCATAAAATAAGACCAGCATTGCCTATCCATTTTTCTTGAAAATGTTCATTTGGCCATTCACAAACTTTCGAAGTCGAGTAGGCAGAACAACCGTCCTGTTAAAAATATGACGAAATTCTTGCTTCATATGGTAGTTCATTCATAAATCGATTCAAAATATTTAAATATGTATGCTGATTAAGTCTTCCCTCAATAATATACGGTCCAATAACACCACACCGATAAGAAATTGCACACCAAACGTTAACTTTTTTAAAATATTGAGTTTAGAATTTATTACATAATTGCTTTCTTAATTGAATTGGTTTATTAGTGGGAAGAATAACTTTTTTGTAAATTTCCAAAGCATGCCCGGTCTAGTTTAAATTTTGCATATCTACTTGCATAAATTATTAATCTGTACCACTTTTCTTAATAATATTTTGTCGTATCTCCTACAAAAAAAGTCACTTTATTAGCAAGAAAAATTACATTGTAAATTTCCAATCCATGTTTGATTTTTCAAAACTAAAAGTATTGCTGAAATTACTTTTTATCCAAGTAGGTTTAAACCCTAGAAGATGAAATCTCAATTCCAAAATTTTCAGAATTTTTTACCTATGCGTCGATCCGGAAACACACTGTATATACAGATTAGATCTACAATTTAAAAATGCAATTTACAGGGTGTTCCAAAACTTAGAAGTGCATCAAAGTTGCAGCAAATGTTCTTAATGGAACACCCTGTATTTTATGGCATTTTTAAAGTGTACACTAAAAACTGGATTAATTTTATTTAAGGTTCCCTATCCCTAATATTTATAGTTTATGGGATATTTTAATTTGTTTAAAAATGCAACGTTGCAAAAAAGTCAATATTTCGAAAAACGAATTAATTTAGAGAAGTGAAATGAAAACCGTAAATAGCAGATCATTTGGCTGATTGAATGCAGCATTAACGCTGTCCAGTAATCTACAGGATGTTCGAGTACCGAAGGCGAACTTTGTGAATTTCACTCGTGGATAACTTTGTATTTTAAATGCAACGAGTATATCTTTGCGTTGATAGATAGAAATTTTTATTGTTTTTAAACCGGTATTAGGAGTCCCTATGCCTATCTCCACTAAGTCTTAAGTTATTTGGGTTTTTTAGGTGATCTAAGAAATTTGTCAATAGCTTTGTTTGTTTGTGTGCTTGGAGCCCTATCTACTGACGTCATCAGAGTAACTTGAGAGCGTCTCAGAGTTGGACTTAAAGATGGTACAAACAAACGCGCTCGATATAACCTTAATTTTATTATTTACTATTATCAGATTGTCACAGCTATTATGAATAGGAAAAGAAAAAATTATTTTTCAAATTAATGAATCTAGACTACAATAAAAATGCATCATATACTAGTATTTATGTACCTACCAAGTCAAGTTTTTTAAATATAATGATCGTTCTTCACATCAATCACATTGGTATCATTATATTATCTATTTCGTGCATATTTGATGCAGTTATAAATCGGATTACATTTACAAACGACAGTTTAGTGTTAGTGCGATTAGATTATGTTGCACAAATTGCTCGTAATTGCTCGGACGACGGATCGCAAGCAGGAAGAGGAACCTCTTTGTGATCTGGATTTGCTTGCTCTAAACAAACAAACACGCACAAATCATGCTTTAAAATACAAACAAACGCGTAAAATTCCTTGGATCTGCTTAGATCAGACAAACAAGCAAACCTATTACCTTACCTTAATTTAATCTATAAGTAACTGGTGTTTTTTAATGTGTTAATTTGACGTGTAACCAGTTAGCACCATGAAAGCATACTCGTTGCAAGAAAGAACTGATATGATGTAAGTTACTGGCGGGTGTCAGGGAAAATTGCTTCCTTGCATCTCGGGTGTATGCGCAGAAGTCCCTTAATCGGAAACTTCCGGATAAAAGGGTATTTGAAAAATTGCTGGACAGATTTTGCACCACAGACAACGTTGCTTCCATATACATATATTAAAGTAAATACATACATACATTTGGACACGGATATTAGTTATATTCGCCTACATACATTATATATTGTATTATGTATTATTTACACAACATATGAAGAAAATAAATCCTTTTCTATAAGCGATCATTAGATCACTATTTGCACACACGATGATTAAAATAAAACGCTTCAGCACTGACCACAAGTATTACATATAACTGATCACTAGTATTAAAATGTTCCATCGATTAATCATTTACTTATAGCATGGCAATGCACAAAACATAAAAGTGTGGCAACGTTTTGTCAAGAATGGAATTCGACCTATAATGTACATACATGGTATGCAATTCGGATTATAAATCAGACAGTTCTACTGTTGGCATATCCAGGTCAAAAATCCTGAAGGGCACCACGAAACAAACACTGCACTTCAAAGACAATAACAAATAAGTATGTACACAAAACCAGGATAATAACTTCCAGCAAACTTCAAGTTGAACCGATATTTCCTTCGATATTTTTCCAAACGAAACCATTGTACGTTATCACTATATTATGGCGTTCGTAAATGAAATATTTGATACAATGAAACATCTATCATGCCAAACCCAACCAGAACCAAATCACATTGAGAAAGGAGTCGTACATAGAAATGCAGCCCTATGATCACGACTTTACCTGAATGTGCCACCAAATTAAGCAACTGGGATTTTTCAGGAGCACCAACTGACTACAGCAATTACAAATAAAAAAACTTTAACTGATCGTGGCGCCCTCTGACTGTGTCGTCTCGCCTTGAAAACACAGTTAGCAACATCTACAAAAGTGTATATTAAACAAAGATGTCAAACACAATATTTACATGAAGATTTCGATGTTTTTTGTGGACCTAATCGCACGTCTCGTATTGTCTCTGATTTAAACACATCAAGCTTATCTCTATGGAAGACGTCAGTAGTTGACTAACAATTTTTTTTATTCCCTTTTTGATTTATTTGCTTTATTTATTATGTGTCCTACAAAAATAATTCGCCAATAGCGTAGTATGGTTAGAAACCAATTCTGGTGCATCTCCTTAATAGAAAAATGGAAGAATAAAAAGAAAACAACTACTTATACCGAAAATTAACATTGAACATGCAGTTGTATTTAAAACAACCTCCATCAAGTCATCGTATACGTTGTGAAATAACAGAAATTTATTGGCCTCTTCAGACGAAACAAAATTGACGTTCTATTTCTAAAATATTAGCTTTCTCAAAATCGAATAATTGTAGGCACTTTTTTAATCGAATTTTGTCTCTGTATTTAGTATCCATACTTTTCTTTTATTTGTGCTGCCAAATTTGGACAATAGCTGTTGTATTTCTTTCTTAAAATTACTAATTGTCGCGCTGTAGCCCCGCTAATGCTTGAACGCAAACACAGTTGTCTTTTGTTTCCGCAGATGGTATTTTTTTGTAAGTCGCGAGGGCAGTAGCAACCCGCCCACATGACGCAGGTGCGTTCGTGCACCGTAAAAACTGGCGGTAGTAAGTAAAATTCTTTGAACAGTTGTAGGGGGAAGTCAGTGGACCGTAGATATCTGCTCGACTTGCTTTGCCCTTGCTTACTTCCGCTTTTTTTTTTGTTCTCTCTGACTAGAAGTAATCATCATACAAGATAATTACCACAACACAACAGGTATTTATCCTAAATCTACAAACATTGGTGCATCAGTTTATGCGCAGATGTTTGTATCCTAATACGCATTTCCACAAATGACGTAGATTTAATGGCTTTTTGCACGTTGTAGGAAATCCTTTTAAGGTGTTCACCCTTAACTAAATTGCTCTCAGCAGCGCCTCTCCAAATATTCTCTTTATTATTACACCATTTTGATCTCTTCAAGCTAGATATTATACTATAAAAGAAGTACAGCCGTAATACATTGAAAGTTACAGACCTGAAAGAAAAAAGCGGCAATATCTTTTATTAGAATAAGTATAAACGTTGGGAGGGAAATAGAATGCTGCAGAACGTCCAGGATTCAGATTTTCTCAATAACTATTCGTTTATTTTAACTTCAATAAAAAAATATCACCGCTTTTTCTATTCAGGTTGGAAACTTTCACAATGTCACGGCTGTGCTAGGCGGGTATTGCACTATAAGTTTTTGTCAACGGGCTATTGTAATGTAATTTCCACGTAACATATAATATATTAGTAAATGAAGTTAAGTTGCACTTCTAAATTCATTTTATTTTCCATACACCACAAAACATTGCACTATTGCGCTTTTATAATCAGCCTTCTTCTGGTGTTTTACAAAATTTCGCATATACCTGCTTGATGGTTAATGTGCAGTGTGGGAGCGGATAGGCCCACGACACTGCACAAAAAAAATAATGTTTTCTGAATTTTTAATCAATTCACCATTACAAAGTTTTATAAATTACCTAAATACACTCCAAAAAATGATGGTTAACAAAATAAGGTAACATACTACTCAATGAGAAATTCACTAGATTTCCATCAGTGTTGTAGTTCTTAACAACGGATTTTTTTTCAATTCTACATATTGGAAGTGTTCTATCAACCCAAACATAAAATATTGATTTTTCTGGAAAAAAATAATTAATTTGGACTAGTAACAAATTTATATTTAGCATTACTCCGCATTGTGTTAATCACAATAAATTACTCTTATGGTGAGAAAAAAAAGTTAAAATATTAATCTCTTTAGGTGTAAGTTTCCTGAACACCAAATTTAAACTTGAAAATTATCACTAGAGTGGTCAAACGTGTCTGCTTACACGGACCGCACTCACCTCGCGCTAGGCAGAACGTTTAGCCATAGTATATCTTCAAGGCGGTAAAATCACTTCCTCCGATTCGTGTGTCTACTATCTAGCATCAGTGTTAGTCGAGTCTTGATGCGAGATAGTACAATTCTCCATTAACGTTTTACGCATTGTAAATGTAATACAATGTCGGGCGTAGAAAATCCCAGAAAACGACCATTGTTTCATAATGTAGAAAAGCATATTGGTGAATTCCAGGATTTACATTATGGTGGTGCCAAAATAGTGTGCAATAAACAGTTATTGTGTTGGCCCTATACATAAAGATTATTTTAATTATGCGTGTGTTACACCCATAGATGTTGAACGGCCTTTTTCAAAATATAAACATGTTTCATCATTGCGACGAAAGCGGTTTAGTGAGACAAATCTTAAAACACTTTATGCCACAAACTTTTCAGCAATCTATATATATGAAACTTAGTACTGACCTGACGCGCAGACGAAAGTTGACCACTCTACCTGTTATTCATTTACTTTTCATTTTTTAATATCAAGCAGGCCTTTACAGTTGAACAAAAACTATTTTCATTTCAGGTAGAGTACCTTTTCTATAGTAAATATCACCTATCATTCATGGAAGCAGACTTCACACTATAAAATTCTTTGGACCTTATATGAAACTTAGGCCGGCGCACAGTGGTTCAGAACGCGAAAAACGCGATCGAAATTGTTTACTCTCTAGTTTTAACAAATTCTGCATTAAAAGTTCAGTAAGTATATGTTTTTGGGTATGCTAAATCTGAAATTATGCATAAAAAACCCGTATTTGTAAAACCTACCCTAAAATACAACCCTTAAATGCGAAAATTTGATATCACTTAATACGAGTACGAAGAATATTTTTTATATAAATTATACAGTTTAGTTTGTACTTGGTTAATAAAAAAAACAACCCTTAAAACATCCTCAAATTATACTGTAAAAATTTTTGTCCAAAATACAAAACAAAGCCTTTTTGCTTCAGTAAAATGTTTTTATACATGAACAGCAACACCCTTCGTCAAAACAAAAATTGAAAAGAAACAATTACATTTTATATTTTGTGAATAATTAATCAGAATCGAAAAAATATTCAGATGATATATCCAGTGCAGTATCATCTTCCCCAATAACATTTACTAACTTTAAAATATCCGAATCAAATTGCCGTTTTCTAGAATCAGTTAAATGTTGTAAACTTAAATATCAGAACTTAATATTAATCGACAAAACAAGTCCTCATTTGTATGCTCCCTTGATGATTTTCTCGTAAAATGTGTACGAAAACATCTTTGTTTTTTGCTTCCTGTGCTTCTTCTGACAATTCACCAATGGGTAAAATTCCGTTATTAATGACCGAAGCCCCATGAAGCAAAATTTTATGTACTGAAGTAAGCATATAGTACCAATTGTACAATTCAACGTATTTTTGTGCTGTATCTAAACAATATTTTTGAAAATTATTTACATTAATGTCAAGACTACTATTTATTGTTTTTAAAATTACTCCAAATTTATGAATTAAATCTTCATTGATTCCAGTTATTTCAAATGACATAGGGTTTGCAAAAAATGGTCTAGCTGTATTGCCATCATTTGTTGTAGCAAATTCTGGTTTAGGAATATCAACAGTAAGTCCCACTTTTTCGCGAAAAGAGTTTTGAATAGTTAGTTTCCTAGTATCTACTTTGGGTTTGTCCGCTATGGGCTATGTATAAGAAGCACTCAAAAAATCTTATGTACGCATATAAGACAGATAAGCCAAACTGAAATGTTTCTGGTTGTTCAGGCATTTCTAGCAAAAAATTTATTATGCACTTATCAGACACAAAAGGTTCTAATAAATCAATTTGGTTAGATATATATAAATTTTCATTTTTATCACGTATATATCAATTGCATTCTTAAAGGTCTGCAAAATTTAACAGAAGTTAAGGATTTTGCCATAATACATGATTTTCATTGTCAATTAGCCTCAATGGCACTAAAGAAGTCATAAATATGCTGTCATCTTTTACACCTTCACATTCAAATTTTTGTTTATATGCAGAAAACCGAGAACTTACCATCAAAGCCCCACTTGCAAATCAAAATGAAGTTTGCATTTTCAGGTTCCACCACTTTTAAAAGACTTTCACAAGTTTTATTTAGTAAATTTTGCAAACGCACTTCACATGTTTGCTCACATATTGTAATATTTTCAGGCGTTCTGAACTAGTCGTAATTCCGTCACGTAAATTCAGTGGCATAATTCGCGCTTCACTTATAAATGTGTATTTTTAATGCAAAAACGCAAAAACTGCCACATTAAGCGCAAATTCAGTCCATGTTAATTTCAAACGAATGGAATTTACGCAACGAAATTACGCCTAGTGTGGCGCTGGGCTTAGTACTGACCTGGCGCGCAGACAAAAGTTGACCACTCCAATTATTACCCAAAAGGGGTTCCCGTAACCGCTTACAATTTAATCATATAAAATTCAAGCCGTTTTTTTTTTCTGTGTTAGATAAGTACTCATAGGTAAGTGTACAATATAGAGCCATTAAGGCATTCAACAAATTGCCTTCACAAATAAGAAGATTAACGAATGCTAAACAATTTAAGACCTCAGTTAAGGCGTACCTTTTACATGAATGTTTTTACAGTTTTATTGAGTATTTAAACGCTTAAGCACTAGACGTACATAGTACATATATGTTTATAGTATTATATGTTGTAAATGTTGTGTAAAGTGTTGACAATGAGGTTGCTAATCTCAACTGAAATTCTGTTATTGTTTTTTTTTGTTTTTGACGAAACTGATGTCAATTGTGATCTATGGTAAATAAATAAACATTACATTACATTACATTACATTACATTACATTACATTACATTACAATGAAGCGCCCGCTAGTGTCAAAATACACAGAGCACTCACCTCCAAAAAAAAAAAGAAAACTAAAATATACCTAGATGAAGTATATGCGAATGTAATATAATTCAACAAAAGAAAAGCTAATTTGTAGATTCAATTTGTTTATACAATTTATATTTAGATTCTATATGATAAAAATCAGCAAACATTTTGGAAGATGCGTTAAAATACAAATACGGCACGTGTATAGAATGTGTAAGATTGATTCAACACCGTCACAAATATGACACAAACGCAAATATTTCCATCGGCGTCGAAATGATTAGGGTATCTTTACTTGTCAGTTTCACGGCATCTATCATCAACAAAAAGTTAATCCTAGAGGCTCTCAATTAGTTGATGAATTGAATGAAAGGCACCTGCATCATCGCAACGAATTCTGCTGATGATGGAATTCCATTAGAGAACACAGGCGTGCTGTACAACAAAGGAATTTCTTGCTCCTTTTGCTTTTATATCAGCACCCATCAGAAGATCGCTGCAAACGGCAAAACGTCTAACTATTGTTTGGGAAATAAAACGCCACGCCGTGACATAGAAAAATAATGTAAGAATGAAAAGGCTGGATATAAATAGGAAACAGTAGCAGCACGTTACGTATGTATACGTTCCAACAATGCTAGGTTTTCGTTCCCTTATACCGCACTCCACGAACCACGGATAAGCCGATATTTACATAAATCAATGTTTGGATGTACAAAAAACTGTATACACTCTCGGAAAGTCAACGTCTATCATCTGTTATAACCAGTGACGGAGCAAAAGCAAAGCGACTGGCGGGACTGATTGACGCTATCGTCCGCTACGTTCAATGTTACAAGGTTTATTTATTTATAATGCGGAACGTGTTTCGTCATTGAAAAACAAAAAAAACGATCAACCGGTAATATCTCAGTAAGTATACGAGTGCGGAAAATAAATGTATGATGCAAGTACAGTAATTACCAGAGCTGTAAATGAAAACGAAAGTTGGTAATTTCTAACAACAAAAACTTATTTTTAATCTGACAATAGGTAGAATTACCTATGAAAATGTACACGTGCCATGAATTAGTAGCGTACTATAAACTCAAAAATCAAAAGATAGGCTTGGCTTAGTGTAGATGCTTGTTAGAGATAAATTGATAAGCTTTAACGATCTTATTATAATTTTACACTCCTGGTATCATAATATATGTTGTATGTAGTGTTGGGAACGAAACTTTCATTATCATTGACGGTAGATCGCCCGCTTCATAATGCGACTTCAAGCAGTCTACTTCACTCATTGCGTGAATGAAGGGATTGTGCATGAAAGTAATCTTTCACATTGCTTTCACGAGAATAAACGTGTAGCAACCTGTTTGTATGTAAACAATTTACTATTTATATTATCAATAAGTTATTATTGCCCAAAAGCTAAATTGTAACCTATTATAAAAGCCACGCCGTGAACGGAACTGCTTGCTCCTGCCTTTCACGAAATATATCCATACATATCGTGAAAGCAACCTTGAGCCTTCGTTTCATTCGTTATGTGGCTTCGCACTGCAATATTTACTCATAGTTGTACAGGCGAATGCAACCACGTTCATCGCAACACTAGTTGTATGTATAAGCATAACATCTGTTCCAGACGCCTCGTCTTAGTTGTTTCAACTAAATTGCCTGGTTTACTCTCAACTAGCTTGTCATTGAAGACCTATTGAATCAGTATGTTCCTTGAAAACCGTCCGTTCAACTAGTGGAATCAACTAATCGCCTCGTCTGAAAGAGGCCTAAGCTTTCACTGTGCGTAGTGTAACTTATTGTGAAATACGTTAACTATTCTTGCACGCTTTTTAACGCTTATCCGCCACCAAAGAAAACCAAAAAACACCAACATTCATTCCATAGGGAAGGCACCTCGTTATAACTGATGAGATGGAAGTATTCCGCTCATATTTTATTTCTCATTCTCCCGGGCTTTTTATTATTATTATTTTAGGGCATAATATCTCTAGGTTTTCCCTAAAACTCATTAAGTTAAACAAACATTTTGTTAGAATATGTGGCTGTTTTATTAACGCTCGTGATTAGTTAACTACATTTTTAACTATTTTTTAGTTTTAAATCTACAATATTAAATTATACCAACCGCCAAATTATTATTTTTAGAACAGAAATTGCTACACAGAGAAAAATAATGTGATACAACTAACTGAAGGTTAGATGTAAACCTAAAATATTTAATCAAAAATTAGCTAAACAATTACAATTGTTGATATATCTATTAACAAATCGTTGTTTTTGTTACTATTGTTGCTATTTAACTTGTCTACAAGAATAGTCAAATATAAGCACTATTCTTTAGGCATTTTATATAAGAAAAGTAGTCATTTTGTTTATTATAATTCGACACTTTAGCTATTTCAGATATACATGTTTTATAAATCCATGTGAGTATATTTAATTCTCTCTGATTAATTCGGCTACAGAAATAGAATTTTTAAAACTAGAAGATTAGATGTATCACCTACAGTGAAAGCCGATTAGTTTGCTACATCTGTATAGCTACTTTAACTTTATATTAGCTAAAAATACTCCATTTAAGTCTAGATGATTTAACCAGGCAAATAGCGTAATTTGCAACTAATGGTGAGATTCTCTTCAGATGTATCATAAGATTATCTGCAAGCTTATAAATACAGACAATTACAGACTTACAGTTGAGCTTACATCAGGCATATGTAGCAAATCTTTTCTAGTCTCATCCACCCATTTCATCCGCGGTCTTCCCCTTCTCCTTCTTCCTCCATCGCCACCCTTTAGCACTCGTTTAACCCATCTATCCTCTGTCATCCTGCCTATATGCCCCAGCCATCTTGCTCTCTGCATCCTAATTACTTGGGTAATACTTGGCATCTTGAGCATTTCTGTTATTTCTCTGTTTGTTCTTCTTCTAAAAACTTCGCGGTCCTTGACTCCCCCATATATCTTTTTGAGAATTCTACGCTCCCATATTTCTAATTTGTCTTGTTCTTTCTTATTCATAGTCCAAGTTTCGCAGGCGTATGTGAGTGTAGGTCTTATTATTGTTTGATACATTCTTATTTTTACTGTCCTCGATACATATTTCGATTTGATCACTTTTGCTAGCATCCCTGCGGTCTTGCTTCCCTTTGCTATTCTATCTATTTCTATTTCTTTTTCTTCATCTCCTCTATCAGTTAGTGTTAACGCCCAAGTATTCCGTTTGCTTCACCTTTTCTATTTTATAGCTACTATTTCTACAGTAATTTATTATCATGTTTGTTTTGTCCATGCCTTTCATGGCCATATTTCGTCTTTTCCTCATTGATTTCCCAGCCATATTCTCTTGCCTTTTCTTTCAGTAACTTAAATGCATGTTGTAGTTCTATTCTGGATCTTGCCATGAGTACTATATCGTCCGCATATGCCAGACACTGATGTTTGTAGCCATATATTAAACCTTTGGTGTGAAGGATCTCCTTGTCGTAATCTTTTTTTTAGCGTGAATTCTCTCGATAACCCTCCCTCCAGTGCTACCTTATTCTGTGTGTTCTTCATTGTTATTTCTGCCAGTCTTCTCAGTTTTTTTGGTTTAATATATGTATATATAGGCTAAATATCTATTAAGTGATTTAGCAGCTGTTCGGTTATCTAATTTTAATTTACTATTAGGACTACTTTATTTTTCTCTCCATTTTAACCAGTTTGTTTGTTAAATCATTTGTTGTTAAGCCCCGGTCGGAAGCCCCGTCTGTCTGAACTATTTTATGTATAGTGCTTGAATAAATTTCTATTCAATGGGTTTTTTATTAATTTTTGGTATTTATCAAACATCATACATTTATTAATATAAACTGTATTATGTATCTATGCGGGTTTCTGCTTACAATAGTAATTTTACCTATACCAATGTGGCAACTATGCAACAAAATATAAGTATGTCATACGTGAGTGATCATCATTAATGACAAGATTCTCTATGCATATCTATAACAACGCCTGTGAGATCATCTGTAAGCCTGTAAATATCCATAAAATGTACTTACATCCTTACAGATAATCTTACAGGCACTACAGACTTGCTGAAAACCTAACCATTAGTTGCAAATTACGCTGTTTGTGTGGTTAAATTATCTAAACTAAATGGAGTTTTTATACGAATTTAAAGCGGCATGCGATTACATCAACAAACGTTATAGTTCTTTGTTAACGCATTTGTCAAAACAAATTATTTAAAATAAATCCTTAACTTATTCTTAGTTGTATACAAATGCTATGGTAAGATAGTAATTTAGCTAAAAAAGTGTACTTAATGTAATAAAGGTTATAGATGGTTATGAACAATATTTTTAGATCGCTGGATCTATTGATTATAAAATAAGAAAAATTAAATGACGTTACCACAATGTGTCCCTCCTATTTTCATGATGCATTGAGCTTTCATTAGTTTCATACATCAATCATTTCTTCAAACGGTAAAAATAACTCTGATGAATACGGTTACTTCAGAATAACTTTACATGAAATTATGCAAAGAAGATGAACATTCAATGCTCTGAAGTACGTATATGCACTGAGTATTAACTAATATCATGGCGATAATAAAATTAATGTAATGTTATATTTATTGGCCGTTAACATTAATGTGTAATTTTCTAAATGTTTAATGAGAATTAACTACATTATAAATGCTTGCTTTACTGACTTCCTCGACCTGTTATAATATATATATTTAAATTATTGCAAACTATACAATAAGCAAAACAAATGTCAAAAGAGAAAATGTGCATCATGCTGAAGATAAATGAAATATGTAGGTACTTCAAAAATGAAACGAAACCAATGAATAATGGAACAAATAGAATAGAAAATAGTGTACCTAGTTTTAAAAAATACCTTTCGTAGTTTAATTCTCTATTTACTCAAGTTAAATTAATTAGATTAAGGAGTGCGATGGCAATGTGAGTATATTTTCAGTACATACTACTCCTTGCTGTTTTAAACTGAACTACCCTTCATTCTTTAGAGGATGCTCCCTTTGCCTTTTGCGTTTTTAATTAGACCAATCGTTCTTTGTTTTGTATAGACTTTAAAAAAGCATTGACAGAGTAAAAATAAAAGGTAATTCGTATCTTGTATGTGGAGTTCCCTCACATACCGTAAAAACAATTAAAAATGTTCCCGAAAACAATAGGTATGTTCGTTTTGGCACTAACGTCATACAGCAAAACGCAGGCTTTCTCTTCGATTTGACTTACCGTTTACTTTCATGACGCTAGCGCCGGGTTTATGTTCGATGTGGATTCTATAATTTACAACTTGCTGTAAGTTCTAACGCAATATCGAAAACCCCGAAATTCAAAAAGTTGTGAAACTGTGGGCACATGTCATATACGTATTATGCATTTTTTTCTGCGGAAAAACACACTGAGTGGGTAAAATTAATTTTTGAAAATGGAGAATAACTCACTTACGGTAAGAGAAGAAACGCTAAGAGAGAAAAAAAATTATTTATTTGAATGAGTCTTATCAAACAGACAAGAAAAAATAATTTCTTTTGAGTTTGAGGTTAATAAGTATCACATTTTGATGCGGATTGTAGCGAAAAGGACCACAGGAACGATCAAAAAGGGAACTATTAAACATAAGTCACAATCTTCTAAAGGTGAGCAAATCTGCAAAAAGCCCCGGGACGATATGCTAAAAAAAAAATCGGTTTTTTGAAAAAGTTCACCACAATACTTTGCTGCAAGAGTGAGCTGCATCGCGACAATATTTTTAAATTGAGTGGAAATAGCATAAGATAGTATACGCATGACGTCAAAATGTCAAAAGGCGAACTAGAATGAAAATATATGGGCTTAGAATCAAATATTTCGAAAGCCTGTACAAATATCATAGCATAACAATAACACACTCAATAGAAAGATGCATCCATTTCAATATTGATGAAAACTATCGAAAGCATTATCATAATCTGTAAGAACCAAGGAGCTAGTAAGATGCTGAATATCCAATTAGTTCTATGATGCTTTGGGAATGCTTAGGCAAAAGAAACAAGGTTACCTTTCTATAGGTTCCGAAACGCACAGAAGTTGGAAGGAAACGAAATAGCAGATCATTTCGCTGTGGGACTGCCACATCATTTTTAGGGTCTGAACACCTATGCGGGATAAGCAGCACAATACTAGAGAAATTAAGAAGTAGAGCAGAGAAAATCCCAATATTGGAAAAATCTCCAGCGAAATAAGGCAAGCAAAAACTTTTCTGGGGACTTATAATCGAAAAGATTCGTAAAATGTATAACAGCTTAAGCAAAGCCAATATCCGCATACCATTAGACATCTAAATAGGCTTGGAATAGCAGAGGAACCAGAGCTTTTTTCAAATTACTTAGCACTGTGCAACTTACGCAAGCTATGAAATCCAGAAGGATGATTTACTTAACCCATATTCCACATTTCTTACAAAGGATTGCTTTGGGAATGGGCTTGACTATGCAAATTTTCACAAATCTGGATAGATACCGTTTTCGATATAAAAATTAAACAAATGTAATACATAGTCTGAAATATAGGGAAAACAAAGCTTAATCATACTGAGACTATCAGAACCCACCGCAGAATTCGTCAGCTTGTGCGTGAATGTCGAATCAAGAAAGTTTGAACTGGAATGTGCTAATATTGGCGTCCTTGAAATGATCGGGAAAGCAGTCGGTTCGAGACCAATCTGATGGAGCTGATACCATAGCTCCTTCCTATTATTAGAATTCATGTGAAAACTATGCTGAAAGAAAGCCCGTTTTCTCTTTCAATATCACGGTCTGTTTCGTTTCTTATCTATTTATAAAATTCGAAGTGGACAGGATTTTTAGATCTTCGAAAGCGGTGCAATGCTTTATTCTTTGCAGCGGTCATCTGTTTAATGTTGTACGTAAACCAAGGGATAGGGGTATTAGCAGTGATAATAACTTTAGCTGGAGCATGTTTATTAAATAAACTGATGTAATTTGCGTTAAAGAATTGACTTTCAAATTTACATCTGGTAGGTCAAACATATAGAACCATGGGATCCGATGTAAGTCATCTACAAAATCATCAAATTAAATTATTTAAAAGAACTGAAGAATGAAATGAAGCTGCCCCTTAATGATATGGGGCATATTAAAATTTAACACAGAATTTTGTAGCAACCTATGAACCCACACATTCGTGTCGGATGAAGCTATCAGGACGTCGACTAAAGTAGCTTGGGTGGGTAGACTGATCAATTAATTGCACTAAATTGTATTTATCAATTAAGTCAAGAAGGTTAGAAGCTCTACTTTCTGTAGGGTTTAAAAGATTGATATATAAAAGTTGTCGGAGAAGTTGAAAAGTTTCAGAATTCATTCTTACTGGTTCTTCTAGCCCTTGCGCGCCTTATGCAATTCCATATTAAAGTTTACGTGTAGCTATAGGTGAATCCAAAATTGCCCTCTATATACGCTGCCTTCTTCTATACCATCATAAAACGATAACACCATGCTCCTCAGAAGAAGAAGACATCACAGACACACACATGATACAAAGTAGTTGTTATACTGCTAAAACGGGGATGAAATTGCGTAAGATTAGTTGCATAGGTACAATTAGTTTCATAAAATTAATCGCATTAGTGTGAAAGCTGCCTAAGTACCACACTACATACCGTTACCATACAGTGGCGTAGCTAGGAAGGGGCTATTCCATTACATTTTGACAAACAGAAGGGCGCCCTAAATCTTCAAATGTCCTCGGGCGCTGATAACTCTAACAGCTTCGTCATTGACGGTACCAATTCCTCCTGCACTTTAAATCCAAAACAGATGTGCTCTCGCTATTGAACCACAACAATTACACCAATCTTCAGTAACGAAACTGTATCTATATTTGTTAAATTAAGCTACAGCATTCAAACACGTGAATGTCTTCATCAAGCAGTAGGAATGCGAATGAACTTGACCGTGACTATGCATTAAAAACGTGCGATGACTGACCTTCTTCTTACCAAACACAGTGAAAGTATTTCGTCACTCGCCATTACCTTATTTGATCCGCCTATTCTACATAATCACAAACGACATTCCAAACGAATTTCCTTATTCACTTATCTATTATTATAGCTTCATGAATAATTTTTCTTCTGCTTTCTGGAGTGCCCATTATGAAATCGCTTATCAACGGAGAATTACATTTTTTATATATCCCAATTAAGCTATTTACAGCAACACAAATGTATGTAAAAGTACTCTTTGTAACAGCACTCTGAAAGTCTAACAATGGATTTTCAATATAGAGGCTTCAGATACGCAATTAAATTCTATTCCATAGTAAAATCCTCATTACAATTGCATCGATACATCTTTCCCTGGGTGATAGTATTTTTTGCTATGCTATTCACGTTTAGAATCATCGTACACTTCCGCTAGATATTTCTCTGCGGTGAAATATGTAGATCCTCGTCCGACGATTGCGAAAGAAACGTGCTGACTCGTCTAATGAAAGAACCTGGGAACCTGGGAGTTTAATGGTGCCTTTGTTGGCGGATTTTCCCATGTTTTAACAGCACAAGAACCGGGATGCGACGGGCAATTTGTGAAACAAGAAAAAACTGCTTGCTAGACGTATTTATGGAGAGCCTATCGGCGTCCGAGAAGTTCACGATGAATCTTTGTGTGACAGTGAGTCGCAGTAGTGCGTTCGAGAAGAATTGAATATTCTATTTTTGGTATCCTTTCATGTCCCGTCGGTCGCTACTAGATGCACATGCGGACGGAGTAGTGAAGAGGCATAAATTTAAAAAGAAACGAAAGAAATAATACACAAAATACAAGTAAATTTACTAGGAAATATGTGTGCTTTTCTTTCAACAGATTAAGTTAGGGTTGGAGTTCTTACTGTCAATATTTCCGAATTTATTGTTAAACGCACATTATCCTAAAAGATAGTGTCTATAATCGTATGACCCCAATTAGACCTATTATTCTTGAAAACAGCTCTGTTATGAATCTTAATACAGTGTTACTACAAAAGAAATAGACACTTTCAATGTTTTATTAATTCAAAACTAATAACATTATTATGAATTCGTTTAAACTATTTTATAAAGTGATTCTTAAAGTTTACTTTGGGAACCCATAGGTGCTCAATATGAGCTCCTCCTGTCACACGGCACACATCAAGGCGATAGTCTAGTTCATTCCAAACCCGGTCTAACATATCTGCATCGACACTTTCCACAGCTCTCGTGATGCGGTGTTTTAGCTCATCTAAATCATTAGGAAGCGGAGGGACGTAAACCAGGCCTTTCACAAATCCTCATAGAAAAAAATCACACGGTGTAAGATCGGGGCTCCTTGGTGGCCACCGTAGGAAAGCACGGTTGTCGGCTGTTGCACGGCCTATCCAGCGCTGTGGAAGTGTTTCGTCCAGATAATTTCTAACGACACGGTGCCAGTGAGGAGGTGCTCCATCCTGTTGGAAGATAAAGTTCCCCCCGTCCTCATGCAGTTGAGGCATCAACCAATTGATTAACATTTGATGATATGTAGCTCCCGTTAAGCTCCCGTTGTAGCTCAAAAAAGACAGGACCATACACCTTTGTGCGAGATACAGCACAGAACGCATTGACTTTTGTAGAATAACGCAAATGCTCCACCAACACTCTCGGAGGTTCAGTCCCCCATATTCGGACGTTGTGTTTATTCATCTTGCCACTTACGTGGAACGTTGACTCGACACTGAAAATTATCCGCTCGCAAAACTAATATTCATTACATTGCAGCACTTCATTGCAGAAATCTTGACGTTTAAGCTTGTCATCTTCACGTAGATGCTGTACCAACTGCAATCTGTAAGGCATCAGTTTTAGTCGTTTACGTAAAATTTGCCACACAGTTGGTTGCGGAATTTGTAGTTCCAAACTTGCACGTGTTGTTGATTTTTGTGGACTTCGTTGGTAAACAGCACAACACGTTCCACTGTTTCTTCTAACACACGAGGTCTTCCCGGACTTTTGCCTTTACATAAACACCCTATCGTTTCAAATTTATTGTACCAATCGTAGATCGACTGTCTAGTAGGTGGTGGTTTTCCAAAACGTGTTCGAAAATCTCGTTGGACAACAGTTACGGAGTTCGTTTTCGCAAATTCAAGCACGCAATATGCTTTCTCAGTAGAGTTAGCAGCCATCGTAGCTATTATGCTTGCGCAGTACTACCAACTGTAGTATAGAAACTTCTACAGTTCCTCCCTTTTAGAAAATTTAATATTCTAAAAAGTAAGGTGTACACCAGGTCTCATGGAGATGTGAGAATCTCCAAGAAACCACACAGCTCAATGCATACTCTGAAAACAGAAGCAGAGCCATCTCTAAAAAGCAGATTTTCGCCTTTGAAATCTGCAGGCACGGGTGGAATATTCCTTGCTTTAATTTAGAGGCATTAATGTCACATCTCGTTAAAATCTCCAAAGCATGTATAGCATGGGGATATGCTCCAATTCTATGGTAAAAGGTGAGGAGAGTATACTTACCGAAGATGGGTAAAGTATCAGATCAAACGCCGAAGTCATACAAACTAATAAGTCTATCTACTCAAAACTCTCGAAAGGTTAGTGGATAGGTACGTAAGAAATACCGTGCTGAAAGAACACTCAGAGTCACTCAGTATTAAACAATATGCATATCAACCGAGAAAATCTACGGAAATCGCATTGGATGATGTCAACAAGCTAATTATAAAGTCAATAGAAGACTAAGAGATAGCCAAGACTACTTAGCTTTGACATCGACAATGTAACCAAAAATTCAATTGTCGAGGCTTTACGAAGAAAAGGCTTCGCACCGAAGCGTTTGCAGTGGGTAATAGCCAGCCTCGAGAGAAGGATAATTACATCCACAATTGATGAGGCTACCATCGAAGCGGGGCGGGAGGGGTGCACGCAAGGTGGAGTTTTATCTTCCTTGTTGTGGACTACCCTGGTGGACCAGAAAAGGGTGTCATTGCCTGAAATATGCTGAGGACCTTACAATAGTAGTTAGAGGGCGACTTACAAAGGTTCTGGTATGCAAACCGCTTTAAATACCGTTGACAAATGATGTAAACAAGAGCAACCATCAGTCAATGCTCAAAAACACAAGTAAACAATTAGTTGCGTAAGTGTGGATTCTAAGCGGATTGCGGGCTGGGAAGGGCACTCCAAAGGAAATTAATATTGGCCTGAGGTTCCTAGCCACTCAGGCGTGATGGAAATTGAAGCGGTGGACGAGCTGGGCAGGCGAGGTTCGTCAAGGTCATTCGTTGGAGGTGGCCCTTCTTTTAGCATTACCAAATCGCAAATGAAAAAATCCATCGACGAATGGATACATAATCAGTCTATAAATCATCCCGGAACAGAGATAGGCAAAAGATTTTCTAAAAGAACAGAGACCTGAATTTACTATAGAGCTACTGATTAAAGAAAGGAAGACTGTCAAAATGATAGTAGGTCTGCTGACTAGTCACTGTAGAGTAAATAGGCATATGTACAATATAGGCCTGATAGATAACGCTAGTTGCAGATTCTGCCAAGAGGAGGAAGAAACACCAGTTCATGTGCTGTGCCAATGTGAAGGCCTGGCGAGGACAAGGTTTCTAGTAATGGGCGTGGAGAACCCCATAGCTAAGAATTACACAAAGAAACCACTCTCAAATATGATAAGCCTAATTAAGAGGGCAAAATTAGAGAGCGTCTTCTAGGAAAAACGAGATCACAATAGATCTGAAAACGTCGCCGTGAAACAGGTCCGTAGGCCACCTGAATTAATCTAATTAGTAGCAAATTCTCGAAATAAAAAACTTTTACCACGAATAAAATCAGCATACATTTGTAAAATAAACAAATACAAAAACAATACAACATAAATAGATAAAATATTGAGAGTCTCATTAGTACGTTTGGGGTATAGGCTTCTTTTCAGAACATTTTTAATTATAATACCAGATGCTTGTATCATTTGAAAACTTGACGCTAACTATGTTCTACCTATATAGTTATGATTTAAATAGAGGAATTGTAGGTACGAGTAAACGCCTGTTTCGTTTCCACAACTAATTTAATATGTATAGCATACACGCAATATCAGCATATACAATCCATTCTCAATTATAAAAAATTACATAATTCTATATCATTAATAGCATCGTCATTTTCAACTTCTGACATAACTTGCGGTCTCCATTCTATCTGTATTGGGCGGACAATCGACATCATTTGTCAAGTAATTTATCACATGCCGTTCGGTCATCGATATACATACAGATAACCGCTCGATTCCATTGTGACTCCATGAGAGAATGAAAAATGATCCCACCTTCAATTGAAGCGATTTCCATAAATTAAATTTGAATTACTGGCTCTGGTCATCGGTCAACATTCGTCACTCGCTTCAGGTGAATATAATGCGATATAATTATGTCAACTCTATTTTTAGGTGGATGCCGCACTCCGGTAATGACAGTGACAAAATTAAATGCCCTAAGGTCCCATTATCGTCGTTAGTTTAAATGAACCTACTTCTAGTCAATTAATTGTGAATTTAAATTGGTGCTAGTGACATAATCGAGACTATTCAGCGAAGTAGAGTCAAATATATTGTATGCATGCGTATGTAATATAGATATACTCGCATCTAAACTAAATATACCAGTATATTTTTCACGTACAGAACGTGTCTACTCAGTCACCGCAAAAATGCATGAGTGTATCATTCCGCATATTTGCCAGTAATCCTGACATTGATTTTCTGCCAAAACCGTTTAGCATGCCAGATGCCTGTCTATCTATTATTTAATTGAAGATAAGTTTTGCCAAAATAAAAGTATTCAATATATATATATATATATAAAAACCAAACACAACACTAGTCAAAGTATAAAATAGATATGGTAATCTTGCAAAATAATCTTTAAATATTTATTCCTTTTCGATTTTGCTTTGTTCACACATACCTATGTAATTTACGCTAAGCAAAATACACTCCGTGAAAACTACGATCGAACTATTTCTGCATTAGGGACGCACTGATTATATATAACATTCTTCTTGCTTAAAAATGTAAATATAGCGCTTTTATTGTTGCTTATGTCTTATTAGCCTTCGGCGATTTGTTGACTATTTTTGCTACAAATAACGTAACGTCCGATCATATCAAAGTTCTCGAAATCTGTATACCCCATAACTTTGTAAAGCAGCTAAACCACTGACAAAACCAACTATAATCGTCCTATTGAGCGAAACGTCAATGATGAAGTAGTAGGGTATTCATATTGTCCCTTTTAGTGAAGTACACACAAAAAAATTAATTACTCAATTTGAATATAAATGCATCACATTGAATATAACATAACTTCCTATATAAGCAAGATGATGGATTTATATTGAGAATAAAATTTCTTCAGTTTTCCAAACGCGTGAATTTGTTAGACGTAACAATTTTTTAGTTCAAATGTAATCAATATACTAAAATCATTATATATCATAATATTTTCACCACAAAAATAATTATTTTAGATTTGAGTAAATTTTCTCAACTAGAAACTATCATATTTATGCCTTAATAATTTATATACATTTGATATATAGAAGTATATGAAATTATTATTTGAAGTACTGCCATTATTTGCTTCCAAAATATAAGAATATTGAACTGATAATACTTATCTACTTAATCTAAGCATTTCTACTATTCAAGGGTAATAATTAACTACTAATTTTATGTCTGTAACACCAAAAACCCCCGCTAGGGAAAGATTAATAAATAAAGAAATATTATGTAATTAAGTAAATTTACTGTCATTCTTTATAGTTTTACAATGTTTGGGAGAAGGTAGCGTATCGGGGTACTGTAGGAGTGCGCACGGGATATTGATGCGTACAGGTATAGATGTTATGCGTATCCGTCGTTGCGACCGGTGTTCTCGGGATAATTCCCACTCAATGCCTGGGCCTGGTATCTAGTCGGCGTTGGTTACTAATATAATTTCAATCAATATAATAATTTGCTGGTATTACCTATACTAAAAAACTAATAACTAGTAAATACCTACATATGTTTGTTAATATACACACCTAACATGTTCATATATTATCGACACAATGGCGCTGACTCTAAGTATTATTTCAAAGTTTTTTAAACCAGTAATCCTTTAATATTAGATAACGCGTACGTACTTACTTACCTTCGAATATTTGAATGGTAGCATCTGTGCATCAGCCCCATACTACCTCATTCTCTAAGTAGCTGCGAAACGGCTGGGGTATCCATTTAGGTTTACTTACACTCACAACTGACAACACTGTTCGCAATCAATCAATCAAAAAGTGACGCTAAGTAAAGCGTATGTATATGCAAAACTCCCTAAACCCCCCTAAAAAAGAGGGAACCAATGACAGATACGTTTTAGTGCAATAAATGGTGGGGTAAAATTCGTTTCAAATGTTTCAATATTATGGTAATTTCAATTTAATATTTCATGTTTTTGGTACAAAACATTTAGTAATTTTATATAGTAATTCATCATACCAAACGTATAAGGGATTTTATTTTGAATCTACAGACTTTCTCACTATATGATTGCATAGATTTATTCCTTACAACAATAACAATGTTCATTTGGAGGAAGTATACTTCATGCAAATATTTATACTATTTGTTCTAAAAGTATATTGTGTTTTCAGAGAATTTACTCTTATGTTCTAACCAACAAGATTTAGTTCATTTAAATATATATTACGTTTCGATTTCTGAACAAATAAAAATATTGAGATCGATAATAGATTTTTTTTGTGTGTATATATTTGAAAACAATAAATAAATGAAAACAACTGGCTTAGTTGGTCCTTCTTCACTTTATTTTTAAAAATCTTTAGACTACATGTTTCAGCAACAACTTGCCATGCTCAGGTCTAAAACCCGTCACAGCAAAATACAAAAAAAAAAAGAAAATGTGGTAATTGTTGTCGACCAACTAAACCAGTATTTATTAGTAGTTTATTGTTTTCATAATAGTGTATTGTGCTGTTAATTATAAAAATAAATGCTATCTATTACGATCATACGATTATGCCCACCACTAGTAAGTAATTCATAGCTTAACGCATAAAACCGAGGAGAGGTAAGCCGCACAATGAATAGAAATTACCTAATGGCAAAACTAATGATTATACTTCATAGGAGCAGCGCACTTTAATCATTTCTGGTCTGACTACATACAGTGTGTCCCCGGATGGACTTATTTGGGAATTAACGCAAAAATGTCATTATTTATAAAAAAAAATTGCATGTCTCAAAATCACTAATTCTGAAAGAAAAATCTACATTTTTTTAGCAACTGAGGAAATTAAAAAAACACACTTGGGATGAAGAAAAAACATTTTATTCAACGCGGTATCCTCCAATCTCTACACACTTTTTAGCTCTACGTGTAAATTCTTTATAAAGATTGTGGATCATATCTTGAATGACAGAATTCACAACTTCCGTAATTTTTTATACGTAACACCACAACCTTTTTGTAATACTGACTTCTAGTTGTAATTTTAAAATTAAAATTTGCTCTCAACCAAAATCTACAGTTTTATAACTTTCCTAGTACTTAGTTGTAAATGTCAATTTATCCGAAAAAACAATGTTTTTGCAGAAATTTCGATTTACAAACAGATTTTCTCCTAATACCCATAAGCGAAAGCCTAAATGAAAAGCATCATTTCTTAATTCATGTACAAAAATTGGTTTATAAGGTTTAATTTTGTTTTCTTTAGAAATTCTTTGTAAGTTTCAAATTTTTCCACCAAATTTTGTAAAGCATGTTCGCGCACGTGAACATTAGGAAACTTTTATTGTGATTTTTGAAGTCCAAAGTTCTAAAGTTAGTATTACTATTAAGTAAATCTCAGTAAAGATTCATAAATACGTAATGAAATTGACAAATAGCACGTAATTTGAATAAACTTATTAGGTTATCATAAAAGATAATTAGTATAATCTGATTTAAACAAAAGCATGAAGCTTAGAAACTTTTCTACTTAAATTTTTGTGTTTTTGTAATTTGCTCAGCTGCTAAAAGAAATATTTAGATTTTGATTTCAGAATTAGGGATTTTGCGACAAGCAAAAATTTTTGTAAGGAATGACATTTTTGCGTAAGTTCCAAACAATTTTTTTTCTCCCTTGTTCAGTCCATCCGGGAACACACTGTATATTGTTAATTCTACCAAAAATGTGAGAGGAGAGTGAAAGCCTATTCGTAATGGTATTATAATTTATAATGATAGGATCTTGTGTACAATTCCATCCAAATTTTACTGAATTGCACTGCAACTCCATTAGTTTTCGAGTAAATACGTGTGGGCAAATAGATGTGGGACACCTGTATATAAGTTATAAAATCAAAATTGTTATTACTGTCGAAAACGTAGTTGCCGTTATACAAAAAACCTTAAAAGATCTTAGTATGCGTAATTAAAACAAATGACCGTCTAATTAATCACTTTATAATTTTCGTTACGCAACGAGACATTTTCGCCTTTATTGCTGAGAGAAAACACTGATTGCACGAGGAAGACCAATTTGGACGGCAGCATCAAATAATAAAAAAAAACCGGTTACGTAAATTTATTCTTATATAGTTCTTTTTTTATTTCATGAAATATATCAACATTCTCGTTTACAGTTAGGCTGCAGGCTATAAGTAGGAATCTCTGTAAATACACGTGTATGTGTATTTGTATAACTTTGCTGGTTATATAACAATAAATTATTTCTTTGTTACAGTACAGTGAGACGTCACCTAACCGACCTAACGGAATTTTAAAATATCGCGGCCCGTAAGGACTAGAGGTGGGTCGAATTCGTATGATTCATCAGTATATTATCCCACATATGATTCGTACGGTAGGAATCTTTACTATTTATACGGATCCGTATCAGCCTATACGAATCATTTCGGGTTATACGTATCCGTATCGGAGCAAGAATCGTACCGCAGGCGCAGAGGGTTAGTTGATACGAATATACTAGTACATTTTAATATCATACTGATGTATGTATATGTGAGTTAGCCGTCCGGCGTATTCATATGATTCGTACATTTTATACAGATCCGTATACTTTATTTATGCCTAGTTAAATGATCAACTTTTATTATATACAGTGACCGGCAGAAAGTGTGCAGCATATGGGAAATTTTTTTGTCTTTGAATTTAGTAAATCTTTTTTCTTACAGTTTACCTTTGCATGTCTTGAAACTAAAATAACACTCATCAAATCAGCCGAAAATTTAATTGTATACGAGGGCAGGTCAAAAATATGAAATTACGCTAAGAGTAAAGTATCTCAGTTATTGAGTTTAGAAGATTCCTTTATTAATAAATATTTGTTCCAAATTTATCGCTATATCTAAATATGAAGTTTCGCTTAATTTGGACAAAAAATGAGATTTAATCGTTTTTTCGGAATCACCCTATATACAAAATTGATTGAGATCATATAGCTGAGATAGATAGAAATCATGCATGCTATGCTAAATTAGTTAGTTTAAACAGTTTTATAACCTTGAAAAGGAAAACTTTAAAATGGGATTATTATTTTTGCAGCACACCTTGATTTGTTTTCAAATGAAACAAAATAATTGCATCTAACTGATATTTTGTGACTTATAATCACTTTAACTTCGTCTTTCTTTTTAAATAGGTCCAAATGTTAATCACCACATGTAAAACAAAAAATAAAACGCAATGCATTTACGAAAATGTTAACAACAAATATTTATTGGCGTAAAGAAACACTAAACTTAATTTATTCATACTCTTCAAGAACGAGATCTACATGCTAGGATGGATTTGCTTATGGTTCCAGGGCATGAAGGAGGATGATGTACGTTTTGAAAAACGAATATTATTTACAGATGAGGCAACCTTCACAAGCACCGGCACGGTAACTTCCCAAAATTGCAGGTGGTGGGCTGACTACAATCCGAATTTTATAATTGAGTGTAAAAACCAATATTCGTTTAAAGTTAACGTTTGGTGTGGTATAATAAATACTCAAATCGTGGGGCCATTTATGTTTCGGGAGAATTTGAGTGCGGCTAAATATTTACAATTTTTACAAAATAAGGTGTAGTGAATTTTTAGATGAACTATCTTTAAATTTAAGAGCAAATCTCTATTTTCAACAAGATGGTGCACCAATCCATTCAATCTTGCAAGTAAGAGAATGGCTAAATCAACGATTTCCGAACAAATGGATCGGCCGCTATTCCGAAAAATCCTGACCTCCAAGATCGCCAGATCTTTCCCCAATGGATTTCTTTTTCTGGGATTACATAAAAAATAAAGTTTACAAATTTCGACCACTTAGAAATATGGACCACTTAGAAAATGTAATTAAACAATGTATCGCGGAAATCAATCCTGTTTTTTTTTTTTACGAAACGTTGCAAGAGAATTTAATAATAGATCGATAAAATGTTTACAAAACAGAGGGCGACATGTAGAAGTTTAGTGTTTATTCTTTACGCCAATAAATATTTGCTGTTAACATTTTCGTAAATGCATTGCGTTTTACTTTTTGTTCTACATGTGGTGATTAACATTGGGACCTATTTAAAAAGAAAGACGAGGTTAAAGTAATTATAAGTCACAAAATTTCAGTTAGATACAATTATTTTGTTTCATTTGAAAACAAAGGATATTGTGCAGCAAAAATAATAATTCCATTTTAAAGTTTTCCTTTTCAAGGTTATAAAAATGTTTAAACTACCTAATTTGGCATAGCATGCATGATTTTCTCTCACAAATTATACACAGAATAGGATATGACTGCTGTATGATCTCAATCAATTTTGTATACAGGGTAATTCCGAAAAAACGATTAAATCCCCATTTTTTGTTCAAATTAAGCGAAACTTCATATTTGGATATAGCGTTGAATTTGGAATAATATTTATTAATAAAGGAATCTTCTAAACTCAATAACTGAGATACTTTACTCTTAGCGTAATTTCATATTTTTGACCTGCCCTCGTATACAATCAAATTTTCGGCAGATTTGATGAGTGTTATTTTAGTTTTAAGATATGCGGAGGTAAACTGTAAGAAAAAAGATTGACTAAATTCAAAGACAAAAAAAAATCCTATATGCTGCGCACTTTCTGCCGGTCACTGTATATCTTTAGAATTTATAACAGAAATTGTTATATGCGTAGATGTAGATGTAGATAGAGAGAAGGGTGATGTTACACTGCGACCTAAAAGACCTGTTGTGTCCCCTATTCTTGCTGCTTTACAGCTGGCCTTCCAATCCTATTCCTTTCAGAAAGTGTAGGATGTCAGAGTGCCCCAGTCTAGGTAAGTTTGAGAGGAGGTGGATGGGTGTTTCATCCCGTTCCCCACAAAATCTACATTCAGATTCCTTTTCCAACCCAAGCTTACTCAGGTGTCCTTTCAGTCTACAATGGCCTGAAAGTATTCCTGTGAATATGCGAACATTGTTCTTACCCAGATTGATGCATTCTGTAAACCTCTTCTGGTTATAAGTTCCCAGAAGAATTTTACTTTGCCTCATTCCCTGGAGATTTTCCCAGTAACTGGATTTTCTCTGCTCCATTTCTCTTTTTAGTTTCTTCAGTATTGTACTGCTACTTAACCCGCAAAAGGGTTCAGGCCCTACAAAAAGCATTCCAGCCCCTTTTTTGCGAGGTTATCCGTTATTTCGTTTCCTTCCACTCCTGTGTGACCCGGAACCCACAGGAGGATTACTTTATTTCTTTTGCCTAGCTCATTTAATTTCCTTAGGCATTCGCAGACCATCTTGGAACTGATTTCATATGAGCTCAGCGCCTAGATGGCTGCTTAACTATCAGACATGATGTTAATCTCCTGCTTCCGATAATTCCTATCCATATTGCACTGAACACATTTTTCAATAGCGTGTATTTCCGCCTGAAATATACTTGGATATTTTCCCAAGCTTTCGAAATATGTTTCTAGGCCCATATATTCCTATTCCAGTTCCTTCTGCCGTTTTGGAGCCATCAGTATACCATTGGATGGCATTTCTATTCAAGTTCAAGATGGTGTTATGATCTCACTCGCTCCTGTTGCTGAGCATTATGATGAATTCCTTCACAAAGCTGGCTGAATTTTTTGGTTTGATCACCGTCAGGAGATTGAGGCCTATCCCTAATCATTCCTTCCTTGCCCATTCTGAGTGTGGTTCTTTTTGCCACGCCCTCTACTACAATATTCAGGGGGGCAAGATCCAATATTACTTCGATAGCTGCTGTTGTACAGGTTCTCATAGCAAAGTAAGTAATACAATAAATAGTTTTCATTTGTTCATAAAGCATAAATTAATAATGTAAACATTAAAAACGAAAAGAAACTATAAGGTGAATTACGTTAGAGTTTCAGAGTGTTTTCCATTTGCCCATAAACAGGAGCTTAAGCTATTCTTAAATAAATTTTCTGCATTTCCTAATAATTAAACAGTAACGGCTAAAAACGCATTTGTTATGCATATATACAACGGTAATTGGCGGCTTTGGGTAAGCAACTTCTTGCATTGAATTATTTATTGTCAAATAGCTACAGCTCCTCCCACAAAAAGGTTAACAATCTGAATCGCAATTTTGATTATATTCTTATGTTGAAGTGTACATACAGCTGTATTTACCGGAGGCAGTTTTATTCATGCCAACGTAACGTTCACTCATGTGTTGGTGAATTCGTACTTTATGTCCATTATTCAATTGGTAAATTGTTTATGAAAGTTGTGACGGCGACCGTGATTTATTAGTTTTCAAAATTCATTCAGTTTAAAGCGCAAAAAGTTTGCCACAAAAAAGGAAAGCATTTGTGTTTATCTGATATTCGCCTCTTATATGTATAAATAAACATATTTTTTATTGACACCTCGCATAACAAACACACATACAATTACGGACAAATGTCATACGCTTATTTTTCATAACCAAATTAATAAAATATTTGAATTAAAATTTTGCATAATTTATTTATTTTGCTATTGTGTTTTAATAGTTTCTAAATAGTTAGGTTTTCATGGCTTTGTTTTACTACATAATACTGAAAAATAAATTGCAAATAACTCTTCTCGGCGACTGTATATCTCAACACTAATATTTGGACTCTTATTTTTAATAGTAAAAAAAATTAGAACTTTGAATATTTCAAATGGAATCAGTAAAGCTAAGCGTCCATTAGGTCGGGCAAAGTAATCGAAAATGATGGAGTTGGGACACATTATTAGACGTTTAAAAACTGAAGAAATATATTTATGCAAATGTTATAATTAGATAAAACAAACAAAGTACCCCGTTAAGTTGCATTTATTATTGAAAACTATATAGTTATTTATATTCTAATTGACTTATTGCTAAATGTTACAATTAAAAAATTACTAAATTGAAAGAAACAAACTTGTCTATCCACTACATAAATCAATAAGAACATCCAGAAGCAGAAACTTTATTTTACTAAGAAATACATAAAAATATTATTTCAACGTGTGCATGTTTGTGTCTTGATAACAAAAAAATAAATTATAAAAACGAGAAATTCGGTGTCGGATAAATACACAATGATTTATACAAAACATCTGTCAATAAGCCGTAGTAAAAGCTATGGCCCCTCCTAAATGCGCTCGCCACATACATTTTCGTGTAGGTCGTTAACTTTTTTTTGGTAGGAACTGTACATTCATATATTATATATAACTCTGCCTAACTTTTTTTAACTTTCAAGCGTTAGTTGCTAGAGGAGTAGTAGGTACAAATAGTTGCGTATTGACATTCATAAACGTGAAATCTACAAAGCGGAGTCTTTGTATGATTTTGTAAACATGTTTGCCTGTATAAAAAGTGTGATTTTCGTAGAAGCCAAAATCCCTTTGAAAAGTAATAATTCTTATCAGCAGTGTTTTTAGCACATGCGTCATTGTTTGTTGCAGTCATTGTTTGGTATAACAAATAATATATTATCTAGGGCTTCATTATAAAATATCTAACATTTTGCAATGTTTTTGTAAATTGACATCTGTTTGTTAGAGGCAAGTGAAAATTAAATTAAGATGGTTACAAAATATATTTAGTTTAACTTGAAATTTAGTAATGGGTATAACATATTTTTCAGACTTACTATTTTAAGAACCTTACACCGGCTAAATATATTAGAAATTAATTATTAGGTAATTATTAAAGTAAATTATTGCAGCTTAACTTCGTCGTGAATAGGGGTAGAACTATCGTGTGGGATATTTTTACCAAATCTTCTAATGATAAGGCAAAATGTAAATTTTGCAGCGGCGCATTTTCCATGAAGGGCGCTTCTACTGCTAATTTACTACGACATACACGTCAAAAACATTCTACAGTCAATTTAGACCGATGTAGGACAAGCACAGAATTAGCCACAGCTCATTCATCTACACCAGAACCAGAAAAGAACACTCTTGAAAACGAGAATAATACAAATACCACTACTTTCGTTAGTTTTTCAGCGTCTGTATTTGCCAAACATCACTATAAACAGCAGAATATTAGCGAACATGTCAATAGAACATTGCCGTCAAAAACAAAAGCTGAAATAGATATGCAATGGTCAGAATGATCGCAGCCGACTTCCAACCCTTCAGTATGATAAAAAAAATCTACAATTTCGAAAACTAATACAAAGGCTTAATGGATTCTAATCACCCGTTGTTAGTACAAAGAGTCATGAATCATCACAAATCTATATGAATCCTTTACAATATTTCGGTCACTAATCTTTAATTTTCGGAGTCATTAGGATTCGAATCACTAAACAGATTCGAATTGCTCACCGCTAGTAAAGACTCATACTCATTTTTGCAACGGACACAAAAAAAAAATAGAAAAGCAGAAAATAATATTTAGTATTTGTTTCTTGCCGTTTAAACTTATTTCTATGTACACTAGCCACACTTTCTAATTGTACGACCTACAGGGTAAAATAGAGCCCATATCTTTAACGTGGATAGTAGAGGATTTATGCAGTAACTGGCCGCTTCGAAATATGTAAACACAGATGTGCGGTCTCTCTGTCGGTTATTTTAAAAAAGCTTAGACTGGATTTATTAATGTGCGAAGTTGAATGCATCTCTTATGTATTTGTTATCTTTGCGTAGGAATAAATTTATTTGATGTTTGAAGTATTTCGAATAGCTGTAGTGTTATTAAATGGTTTTAAAGGTATTTTCTTTTTACAGTTGAACTATGACTAGGAACTAAACCAAAGGCATGTTAATTATACAATAAATAGCAATATCAATGGGTTTATTACTTTTATTCATTTTATACGTATGCAAATAATAATGAAACTATCAAAATGGATCGCATGAAGACATTTAAAGTATTTAGCTATACTGAATCAGTAAAGCACACCTCCGTTATGAATGAAACACTTTTTTCTATATTACTGAACACATGAAAAAAGTGTTTCATTCAATCTAGTTAATGCATTAACTAGATTGCGACAGCATCTATGCAAGATATTAAACAATATAGTAATAAGGATTATTACTACTTTCCACTTTTCGTGAAGTGGGTGTTGCGCCAATTAATTTATTAAATGCAGAGAAATTTGTAGTAATTTCGTTATTGACAGAATGCATGTTTTTGTTTTCCTGCAGCGTTACCCAAATATGCTTATATTTTTTAATCTAATTAATGTCATGATGATCATATAATTTTTTTTAACTCGCTCCGGCTTCCTTCTTTAACATTAAATAATAAAGGAGATATGGCGAGGATGCATTCAAAACCATGATTTTTATATCAGATTATCAGATATTAGAAGGAAAAGCTCTACACTCGTCAAAATATTTTTTATTATATAGTAATGGTATGTTTCCATTAATATTATAATAACAAGATAAAATAATATTTCGATTATAAATTCCCTAGTTTCAAAGATTTTACCTCAAAAGTAGTGATAGCTATAAATACAAAATGCAGGTTTAAATTAGTAATTAATGATTAATTTATATAATTTAATTATTCATTATGTTAATATCGAAAAAAAGAGCCGGGGCGAATTAAAAATAGTTATGAAAACATCATTGTGAATCAATTGGATTAAAAACACAACATATTTGGTAAAGCTGTAGGGATTTGTAAAGAAACAAAACATCTGTTTGTATACAATATTTATTTAAGGTAAGTAAATGAAAAAAATTCGAATGTTGCTAACCGAGGTAGGTCGGCAGGCATAAGTATGCGCCTTGATGTATTTAATTCTCTCTATTTTATAAGATCAATGTTTTTTTCTATGTTTTATTTACTGCATTCTTCCTTACATTTAAAGTAGATTTACTACAAAAAAACACCGAGACCGCACATCTGTGTTTACATATTTCGAAGACGGCAGTGAATGCATAAGTCGTCTACTACCCATGCTACACATTTAGGCTCTGTTTTATGCTGTAGGTCGTACAATTAGAAAGTGTCGCTAGTGTACCTACCGAAGTAGTAAGGTAGCATTTTGTTGAACCAGCTTGGATAATACAAGGCAAGCAATATTTTGATTGTTTTTTTCTTTGGTATATTAGTTGATTAGGAAAAGTAAAAAACTAACAAATGTTTAATAGTGATTTATTAAGTTATTTACGCTTCAGATTTTTTTTTTTTTCAAAATTTCGTCTTTAGTATTCTGCCTCTGGAATACATTACAAACGGATATGTCTTGTACCTTGTTGGTATATGCGTTTTATTCAAGAAATTCAAGTTAAATTTATTTAATTTATATTCATTTATTGGCTTTCTTTTGAAACATTTTGCTATTTATCCGTTTTCAATTTTTAAAATGTCTCTTGTTGTTTTTATTATTAACTACATAAAATACTTTAATAATGCAATTCTATCCCAATATCTTTTCACTTATTTTTGTTTCAATAATTTTATGTTTTCTGGTCTGTTAATCTGAGAGAAGTGCAGCCGTGAACATTTTCCTTACAGCGGTAAAAAGATGTTTCCATATTTTTATTTCTTTTATTGTTTTTTAAACTGTTTTTTTTCAGCTTTCAGGGAACAATACTCTGATTTAAATAATATCATTATTATTATCTCCGATAAGGAATACCCTTTTGGGATTTCTTTCATGTGTGTTATTAAAGTTCGGATTTTTCTGTTTTATATCTTAATTTTTTGATTTCCGAGATACTGTTTATTAAAAAAAATGATACCTACATATTTTTTATTGTTTCTCAATACATTGAGTTAAATTCGAAGTTTCAAGAACTATACACGCAATTTCGCTTAATCAGGACACATGGAACACAGAAAGTAGTTTAATTTCATATTAAATAGAAACACATTTCTGGTAGGATCTATGTAATAAGAATATAAATGAACATTTAACTATAAGCAACAAAAAATAAATACATTTTTACATGTAAAAAAAAAACTAAATTTTAATTATGAAGGAATTCGTGTTAAGTTAGCTTGCCCTTTGTGTTCTATGACTGTTTCTGCGCAAAACGAGCACAGATACTTTCATCATTGCCTTCCTGCACAAGAAAACGTTGCAACATCGCGATGCATTTCCCTACTTCTTGGGTAATTACTATTACTGGTAGATTTTCATCATTAGAGTCAGTATCTTCATCCAATATTTGGCGTTTTGATTGATTGAACACCTTCAAACAATTACATCCTCACAGGTTTCAGTTCCAGCATAACATGGTAAATTGCTGATAATTACCAATGGGAACTTTCATTTCATGAAGGATTTTCACAACAGAGATATCCGTTGAAGCTTGACTGTCCGCTATAGGAAGGTTTCACTGTTCACTAAAATAAACCAGAAGTCGGGCGATAGATGCCAGTAACTCTTTGGAGAATTCTTTAATGCGTATTTTTATATTAGTTCGCGTTTTCTGTTTTACATCTTTATTACTTTATTTATCAATAGGTTGCGTTAAACATGAAATTTTAAGAAATGTATTTTGTACATAAATTTTTATACGTACTGCTGTGGACGGACACCTTGTTCTTTCGCAAGAGTTTCTTTTTTGCTTAGATTTTGTCGTGTTTACTCCGTTCAGCCTTTGTCAATGTTTCGAGAGAATTTTCACGGATATAGATTTTATTTTTATATAAGATTTAGTTAGTGAATTGATTGTATGATTTATTTAGTTAAGTGTTCAGTTGTTTTAAATTAATTTCATTCATTTATATGTCTAGCGTTCGCTTGTATAGTTTATGTTATTATGTTTTGAGATTTTGTCCGTTGGCGGACTGATCTGTGCGTTTGCTTTGTACGCAGCGGTCGTGATTGTAAGAGTTAGTTCCTTGGCAGACGCAAGCGTGAGTAGAAGTAAATTTTTAAATTCATTGCTGCCATTTTGTTAATACTTTTGATATCTTTATTTGATTCGCATAATTTGTATATATTTCGTCCATCAAGGAACTCGCTAAATAATAATTGTTATTATATTGTTGTGTACACATTTTAGATATAAGATCATTTATTATTTCGTGCAGGAAGATAGATTTTAGTTTTAATTCCCTCATTATAATTTTAAAGAGTTCATTTTTGGTTTTCTAGTTTGCTGTTTCATTTTTATTTTATTAATCACCTCGGGTTGGATGATTCAAGTTTTAATTCACGAGGGTAACTCTGAATTTAATTGTTCCTTTGCGTCTTTTAAATTCTTTTCCGGTGAGCTAGCTAATTTAATTTTTTCATTGTTAATTCATTTTGCATTATTTCTTTCAGTACACAGCAATACGTTCTGAGAGAACACTTTCCGACAACAGAGATATTAGAGTCTAACAAGGTTCGTTGTAGAAAGGTTTCACTGTTTAGGAAAATAAACACTCCAAGTAACTACATATCAAGTCAATGTGACAAAGTAATTGTCATTTATTAATCATTGTACTATTTTACTGGTTAGAATGTTTCAAGAACCTTGAGAAACAGAATAAAACAGCCGAATCAAAATAAACATATGGTAATACATAACAGCGCACTTATACAGTTTCAATATACTGAATCAATATTGTACTCTATGAATGAAGTAATAAAGTTTATTATACATGCAAACAAATTGTAAGCCACAAGTAGGTAGCTTTAGTTCTACAATATATTCCTTACAAAAACTCTAATGTAGATTTTGTAGATTTGTGGTATGCATAACTACAAAATAAATGGTAAATACAATTTCATTTCCACAAAATGATTAACTTTTTCTTAAGAAGCCTACCTGCAATCCTTAGAACTGCTCTATCAGCACTGTCAAGGGCAAGAACAGCAAGTGGTTGCTCACGAGTCCATTCGTATAACGTCGGATCCTTATCAAATTCCATCCTTCATAATTTGTACCTGCAACAATGATAAGCGCTAAAGTTAAATAAATCTTTTCACATTCGATACGATAATTGCTCATATATTCCTCTCTGCTGCGATATCTGCCTAAAGGGCTTAATAAGGCAGATTAGTGAACGGTAGGATTCAATGAAAAAATCTGTCTGCGTACACAATTGATAAAAAACTGTATACGGTTGTACATATACTGATGTCAAAAAATCAAAATACGATCAATCAATCGTTATACACTTTGTTTTATAGCAATAAAAAAATGATTTAAAGGTTTAAAACAGAATTAAATTTTATCAGAACTTAATGTTGTAAATTGTTTGCTAACTACGTTTTGATAATCTACTCAAATCGCTTTTACTCTAATAACTTCACGTATGCATCAAAATTTAAGGATTTGCGCCAGAGATTGTGAAACTTGAATGTATTAATATATTTTATAAGTAGGGGTTCCAAACAACGGTCGATATTTCTTTGTTACAGAATTTAAAATAAAAAAGCAAGAATGAATAGATGTAGTAATTAAATATTATTTGAATAATATTAGTATGAGGGATTACTTCATGCAATTGTTCCCAAATAATATATAAAAGTGTACCATATCACAAGAAACTAGAGTAACTTTTAATTGTATTTGTCATTTCATTCGCCAAATACATGTTTCCTCTTCAATTTTCATACAGATATACAGGATGGTCCACTAGGTGTGCAACAAATGAAAATTTCCTTTATTAGGTGCACAATTGTAAAATTAATACTAACAAACGTTGGTGCATATTTGACATCTAGACTGGGCTCACTTAGACTGCCTTAAAGTCAATTAGTTTACATGGCAGGCCAAGAAATATGAAAATCGTACAAGAGTAAAATACCCTCATTTCGAGGAATACAGCAAATGTTATTAAAATTAGTTCTTTAGAATTAAAAAATACACCCCGGGCCTTTATATCTGGGTGTATTTTTTAACACACAGCTTCAGAGAATAAAGTTTCAGAAATAATACTAATGAAGCACGAATCATTTTTCAAACTTTTACGACGCAATTACAACGCTGAATATATAACTAATTAGTCATGTATGCATATACCTATCTACTAATTAAGTAGGAAATTATCACCTAAAAGCATACATAGTGAATGAAATCCTAAGAGCGCGCCCCCTATATTAAGCGAGGAAGTTATAGCCACTAAGAGCCTTAAAACTTCGCAACCTTATAATGACCAAAATGAATTACACATCCGCATTGAGGGAAGTCGAAGACAATGGCAGGTAGCACTCAAGCGAACGTGAAAGGGGGTATTTGTAAGCAGTCCATGAGAATGAATACAAAAGCGCACGATTACATCACCGAAACTTCCAGCAAGCCGTATTAAATATGCATGTAACCGCGCGGACCTGGTTTAGAATATTAGTTGTTTACTTTCTCTTTATTTGGCGAGCTCTAGATACTACGGCGAGATAAGTGTTCCTCGTGGCGACGTTTTATTTATTTACTTTCGGATGACTACATCTCCTTGAACGTTGAAGTATAAATTGAATATTGCACACTAGTATTCATTCTGCTTTTCTTTTAATTAATCCAACATTTATTTGGTATATTCATACAGATACTTACTTTACTTTACTTCCTTACACACATTTACTTATATTTCATTAATTAATCTGGTTTATTCTATCTCTATTTTTCTATTAAAACCAGTGAAAGTATTTTTAACTTAACCAGCATTTAGTATTATATCGAATACCGCAATATCGTGACTCATCGTTTTGTGTTTTGATAGAATTCATAAATGCTCCAGGAAGTTTATAAGTTAACACTGGCAAACTAAATATAAACTTATAAAAATATTCTAATATTAATGCTTATTAGGCTACGATTCATTAGAACAAATAATTTTTGGCTTTTATAAAACAATTACCTAATACTTCTACCAGACGAAAATAAATATTAATAAAATTAAGAAGGAATAAAGTAGTTATAGTTACCAGGATGCGGCGGTTATATATTTTACTTTATATTATGTCACTGTCAACGTAGGTATTTTGGAACGATACGGCTTAACAAAAGATTAGATAACACATAATTCGACGTAAGTAGTTTTTTCTAATCATTCGTTAATTCTATCTCGGTATAAAGCATGTAATTCAAAAGAATATAACTAGTGAACTTAGAAATACAAGCTCAAATTGCCTACTTATAAATTCTTTTGTCATATATATTTTATTATCAAATTTATAACAAATTGAGAGAGTCAAGTATTGTCATAGCTTATGAAAAACATGAGTCGTTAGATTTTAGAATTTCATTGCCTAAAAATTTTAGAAGTAAATTCATATACAGCCTGGAAAGAAAGTAAATTTGTTAGCACTGATAATACTAATATATTGGAAATACAGTGGTCTAGCGATTTTAATTGCATAACGCTATTTACCATTTTCATCTTATTATATCACTTTTTTTTAGTTATGACGTTATCGACAATTTTTTTAAATGACAATCTATATCTTTTTATTACTGATTTCAATGGTATAAAATTTTCGATGCTACATTTGAAAGAAATTGAGAAAAATGCCTTAAACCACAAAAAACTATAACGATAACATCAAATATACAGATAATAGAAATTTTCAAAAATTACACCAATTGTTCAAAGTAGCGACTCTATACCATCTAAGAGTATCCAAGACGATTATTAAATTCATTTCTTACATTCTGAAAAGTTTCAGGTGATATTTATATACAGGGTGTATCAAATAAAACAGTAAATTTTGCTTGGGTGTTAACTCCACGACATATAAAGCACAAACCCGCCGAAACCGGATTTCATCATTAAAAAATAAAAAAAAGTAAAATTTAGAGCCCAAAAATTCTTTAGTCCGGGCCTGATGCAAGGAAACATCATGTTAAGCACCCGTTAAACGTGGTATTATGTATAAATGCATTGCACTCATTTAGTATTATTCTTAATGGTATACCGTAAATTCATTTAACGTCATTCTGAATAAATAAAGGCGAATCGGCCAGTGTGCCTTGTAAAAATAGCAATTTTAAATTTCTTCTTTTTATAAAATAAACATTCCTTTTTTGTTAAGAGCATTCTACGCAAGTCTACAAAGTATTATTTTTAATATCCTGTTAAGACGTTCGAGTTTCACCGGATATGCGACTTCAGTAGTTATACAAAAAACGTAAATATTTTTCTTTTGCTTTGTTAAATCGACAGTTAGTTCTTAATAAACGGTACCACATGAATCTGAGTTATTTCCTTTGGATTTATTTAATCAAATAACACAAAATGAATTGAATGGAATTACACAGAAATAAATGTAGATACAGAAAATTTGCAAACACGCCTTTTTACTATGATGTCGCGCGTAAATGAATCTATACATTCCCGCGCTTTTGCCGATGCATCAATATTCGATTTTCTTTATATGAAATCATGGTCCTGAAAAGAATCGTTTTTTCGAGACGGGAAGAATTTAAATAAAATGTTCAAAGTGGCTTGCACTCCAAGCGGCGATCCACACAAAACTAACAGTGGTAATGGCTGAATGATAGTGGTATGTGGGGGTATACTCGGGACAACATTTAGGTTGGGCACAGGTGCGGCTCTAGCCCACGGCATTTACAAAATATTTTTTTCTCGTTAATGCTTACAGATAGACCCCCTCTGCATTAAAACTTTTTGATTGTATATGATTACAGCTGCTACATATTATTATATTTACCTCTATATCTGATACACCCTGTATATTAATATCTCGAATTCCCTGTGCAAGACCTTCTAAATTTTTGGATCGATTGTTATGCACTTTGCTTTTTAAGTACTCCCACAGGAAAAGTCTAATGGCGTTAAACCAGGAGACCTTGGCAGCCATTCTAGCGGCTTTCTTCCTCCTATTCAGTTTCCGGTGCAAACTTAGTCCTAATGGCATCACACAGCAATAGAATAGTACCTTCATGTTATAACCAAAAGCGTATTTAGTAGATTAGGGGAATAGTGCAGCTAAAAGAGGTATCAGTTAAAACTGTCAAAGTTACAGGTATCTTCCATTAGCCAAATTATTTATAAAAAAGAATCAGTCACCAATTCCTGCCCATGCATTAACCTTTTGAGGATCTTGTGTATCAACTTCCTACATCCAATGAAGATTTTCCTTAGCCTCATATCTACAATTCTGTCCATTAACGGTTCCATTTAAACAAAAAGTTGCTTAATTCGGAAATAAAATGCGGTGGAAAACATTGGAACGCAACCACACATTTGCACTCATGCACTAATGAATGTTTAATACACTAAGTTGCGCATCTTTATTTAATACCACCGCACGTCCATTTTTCGGAATATTTCTTTACACCATATTCTCTAAACGTTTCAATCCTGCTTAGGGGCGGCTCCTCTTAAAGATCCACGGGGGTGAAAGTAGAAACATATGTAGATGGCCGTCGCATATGGACTGGTTTAGATACTTCCCCGAAATAAAAATTGTGTTTAAGAATATTTAATATTTATTAATTAAAGTAATAAAGTGTAGTATTATTCTAGGATCATCGCGCGCAAATTAATAACTACAGTATTTCAAAATGAACTACCATTCATAGCTTACTTAACGATAAAAAAATATGAAAATAATCATAATAGTGTTTTAAGTAAAAAACAAACCATTTATTTAAGTAAACACCAAAGAAAATAAAAGTTGTGTTTCCCATTCTTCGTAAGAAATGTGTCCGCTTACGCTTAGATTATCCATTATATTTGTGTCGTGATATGTTTTACAATTGCTTCAAAATTTGTCTACATTATTTTTTTTTTTTGTGTCGGTAGTATTTTAGTTAACAATAAATATTGCATGGATAAATTGCTCCAAGTGAGCTAACTGAGATTGCAAAATTAATACTATTTAAAAAATGGCGAGAGAGGCAGGAGGAGTTGGCCCAAGACACAGTATAGAAATAAATCAGTAATGACAGAACCCCTTTTTATGAATGAAATTCTTCGTTCCTATTTTAATGACCTTGATCACATTGATGCTACGGAGTGCCGGCGCACGCGCATCCTATGCGTCTACCGAAAAATGTAGGAACATTTAAAAATTTGATCTCTATGCTTTATAGCGGAGGTTATGTCAAAGTTATATCATATATTTATTATTGAATTGGTCGAAATTTAGTAAATGCAAGAGAAAGAGTCGCTGTAAGAATATTAGCTGTGAATTATAAACATGCAATGTGCATATAACCAATTTTTTTTGTAGAAATGTTTTAATAAATTGACATTTCGTTATTATTGATACTATAACCTATAATAATAACGCAACTGTAAGTAAACATTATAAAAGTGTAGAAGTGAATTATATTACCTGATCGCAAAATTTCCTATATATTCAAAATTTAAAATTGCATAAAATAAGCCACTTTTTATAGTGGCATTTTTGATTTGAAATTTAGTGATATACCTAGTTGATAGCACTTAATCTATTGAAAAATACCGATCTGTTAAATTTTCTATTGCTGTAATTTAATTATATAATTAACTAAAAGAAATTACCTATCATATGGAAACGTCGTTCTCCAATATTTTTACAAAATAATGTGAATTTTATTAAGTCTGGCTTCTCAGAAAAAATATGCATTGTCTGGATTAGAAAGCTTTCATTATAACAGCAATGCATACACGATACACTGGACATTTTTGATTGGGCTTTTGCCAGTTAATTTCCAGGTAAGAGTAAACAGGTTAATATTGAAAGACATAAGTAGTGAATAGTTTATATTTGCTATGCCTACAATATAGACAATGAAAATATAACAAAATATTACAAACAGAAAGTTTTCATTAGAGATTACATACAAATGTACTGGTCAACAATTATTCTAGCAACGAAAGTAGCAGTCGAAAGTTATTTACATATTGATATAATTGCCAACTTTATGAAGTTATATGGCTTTCTCACTCCATTTTGTCAAACTTTTTCTGCCGATTTCACACGTGCTTCTATTTAATGTGTACCCTGAAACCCAACATCTTTGAAATCAGAAACTTCAATGTGTAAAATAATCGCATTCTTGACATGGATGTTCAAAATTAAAGAAACTGAACTGGCCTATGAATTTTTTCCAAACACTTCAGTTGTGGTGACACTAATTCAAAATTATTCAAAAAATTTTCTCCAATATTATGACATAAAAGAAAGGTTTTTAATTTTCCAAATTTCTGCTTATTCGCATGCTCATATGCCTTTAAATGGCAAAATAACGTTGAATCGTCTAACTGATCGTGTTGCTGGGAAAATGCTTCACAAACATCACAATTGTGAACATTTAAACATTTCCATATTAAATATCCACAAACGTATCGCAACGAATTTTGCGAAATTGTAATTATTTCTCGCACTATTCTTGCAGTTGGGAGTATGCCAACGATTGTAACCAATGCAGGTAGTTGATCCAAATTCCTGGTTCCATCATCAAGCATCACCAATGATTGCTAGATGTATTGCTTACATTACAACCTTTAATAAAAACAAAAAATTAAATGTTGATCTCTCGGGTACTTTTTACTGTAAACATTGAAATGCACTTCATACTTAAAGCACCTTTTCATAGTATGTGGTGTTATTAGTCCACTAGTTGTAAGTATTTTTGACATTTAAGTGTACAATTATGATATTTAATATACTTATGAATGATCACTTAAAACTGAACACAAAAAACGTATGTAAAACTGTCTATGAAAAAAATAATTATAAAATGTGTGACTAATACACCGTACACGTAAACCAACATTCACAAATAAGAGATCAAGAGAACAAACGAAATTTAAAAATAAAATGGGGGTGAACATGATAGCGACATAACATAAGTGCCAAACGTGGTATTTAATTTATCGTGATTGATACATACAACATACATACGTGCTGCTATAAACACTAGCACCCGCCAAAAATTTCTGAATGAAATGCACGATCGTACACGATTCACGTGCTGCGCAATACGATTTATTTATGACCGGCCACGCTCATTTTACTACGATTCGAAAAACGGACGAGAGCGGGAAGCCAATCTGTCTCTACTGTTATCTTTCTATACTGTGCCCAAGATTCGCCTCACCACTGAATATTGTCACGAGGCGCCACTGGTCCTGCTAACAGTTGATTGATTGGCTGATAGCAAATTCTATTTAGATGAAGCAAATGACATTCATTCTATTTGCTTTCAACAGCCGTAACTAAGACTTTGTTTCATGCGGTAACCATTTTAATCCTGCAAATTTAGAAAAGCTTTTAATATTAGGTATATTAGCTTTTCAAGGCACTTTTGTTCTTTTATGTCTCTTTCAAATGTAACATATTAAAAATTGTATTCTTATCGTTAAAATCCGAATAAAAGATGCTACCAAAATCGATAGGTTGTTATTAAAAAAAAATGTTAATGTTAATGAATCGAATTTATCCGTTACTTTCTTCCCACGCTTGTATATGAGAACTTCATAATAGACTTATTATTTTTAAACGAAAAATTAAAACTTATTTTTTTGTTATACACTTAATTTTTGTTAAATATATATTCATCGTCATAAAATTAAGACATTTTTTCTTATCTCAAATGTTACTATAATAAACAGAAAGTAAACATTACAGATATATTATCTGTAAGAAAGTCATATAAGCAAGCCATTCTAAACTGTAATTGTTGTATTTAAGTCACTATCGGGTGTGCCAATGGAACATAAAATTTTATAATCTAGAAAAACCGTACCTTTAGAATGCAGTGCATCATAAAACATCGAACGAAATATAGCCGACACACATAGAATTCAGCCATAAAATGAATAATTCCGAAAAGGATTCATTTCATGAAAGACAGGATAAAATATTGCAAATATTTTGACATTTATGGGTATCTTGATGTATTTAGGCACGAATATCTATTTATGAAATGATATAATCAATGGCCTGAAAATGTAATTTTGGACATACAAAGGTTTATTAGGTACAAGTAAGCTATAAGCAACTTGCAAGTTAATTGACCTTGTTTTAAGGTAAAACTAAACTTACTTTTGTACTTTCTATTCATTCATATTTCCATTATTAGCATTTCCAAATGAATAGCTTGCAATAGAAACTAACCGAATGGATGTATTGACAAAAAATTAAAGAAAAAATCGTTTTTAAGATTTCTTACCTTGAATTTCAAAGAATATCGACCCAAAAAGCCATTAAGTCCCGGCAAAGATATTTTATAATAATTTTTAAAGAAAATCCATAGCTGGCGTAAGAATTAACAAAATCTATTCCAAAACCGTTCTGTAAAATATTGCTAATGTACATATATTTAAACCTATATAACTTCATTTGTTGCACAAATTATTTAATGTATGGAAAAGTTGACTCTGTGGAAAAAGTCATCAATTTCGTTTGGATTAGTGTTGAGACCGTTGCGGACATGAGAGCATGCAACTGTTCACAAACTACCAAAAGCATGTTATCCGTAGGAAAAGCGTACATTGTACAGAGAAAAAGAGTTCTTTAAATCAAAGCAATATTTCTTTGCCACTATTTAAAAGAATTATTTTCTTTAGTTAATGCATATTTTTTTCGATTGAAATCGGTATTATTTCAATGAAAGAAATGCGTGTTGACTAAAAGAAAAATCTATTAACTGAAAGAAATGATTCTTTTAAATATGGGCAAATTCTTTTTTTTTTTTATTTAAGGAATCATTTTTATCTGAGGACAGGTGTTCATTTATATTTTGACCCCTACCTAACAGGCTGTATTATTTAAGGTAGAAAAAAACTTTAAATACAAAAGTTATAGGATTTTTGCTCTCTTATCTTTTACGAATTTCAAAGTTGATATTATCTCATAAATTGGTAGACAAATGAAAATAATTTGCATTTTTTTTTAAATACAGCACCCTGTATATTATGAAAAGACCTCTGTTCACTGATTTCGAATATATATATAAGTTGTTGATATTGGAATAAGCCGTTTCTGAATTACTCGAATTCATATCATTTAAACTGTATCAGTGAAAATTCTAGATTGCCATGAAATGTATGAAATTTAATATAAAGAAGAAAAGAATATTTAGTTCAAAAACAAAACAAAACCAAAATAATAAAAATTTCAATATAATCACCGGCATTCTTTATACAATTAATAGCGTTTCTCATGAAATGTTTTGCAATTGCGTTTAAAAGTAAAGTCGGGTTTCTGTTTAAAATCAATATTTAAATTGACCAAATCATTGTTTAACTATTGATATTCCATTATTACTGGCATAAAAAAATTCTAATTATTTTACGGCTTTTTTCCGTGGAATATCACATATTTAATAAAATAATATAAAATATTTTATTAAAATCTTGTGTAACATTAACACAAGATGTCATGCAAAACGTCTGTTGTTTTCATGGCAATCTTGACTTTTCACTGACACATTTAAATGATGTAAATTCGAGTAATTCAAAAACAGGTTACTTATTCAAATAACAACAATTTATAGGTATATACATATTCGAAATCAGTGAAAAAAGACCTTTCTACTATCTAATAATACACAGGGTATTACATTTTAAAAAATGCAAGTTGTATTAACCATTAGGATGGTTAATTATCAAGTCTACACAGCTTTTATTTCTTTCATCCCATATACTGATTTTACCTATATATATTCAGGATTTTAGAGCGGATGGTCACGAGTAATAAAGATTTACTATTCCTGCACGTGTCATGGGTGTTTCCAAATAAGAAACCGGTGTTCCAACTCCTTCGTGCTATATAACATGAAAACTAAACCTTTTTATTTTGATATAGGTGGTAGATTGGTACCAAATATCCACTACCATCCACTATCAAGCACATAAAGCCAGTCTAAGCAATAGTAGATGATAACAATAGTAGACAACAGAATACAACATAATAGCTTAGCTGCAAGTAGCCGCCAATCTGCAATTTAGAAATGTTAACGCCCAAGTGTACATTTGCTAGTTAGCTGGTGCGATTTAATAACAGACTCAAAGTATGTTAACTAGTGCTGGTGTTCTTCTGTATATATTTTTTTTTTTCTTTGCTGTTCAATAGCATTCTTAAGCCATGTTTACACTTGCTAGTCAACTGGTGCCATATAATAGCATGCTACCTAATAGTCCTGGCACTTTTCTGTTTACACTTATGATTTGGTATGCTTTTCAATAGTACCTAAAGCACACAGGTGTTGACACTTGCGAGTACTCGGCCGAAAACGCATATCGGCCCAGCCAAACAGCAAATGTATACCTAGCATTAAACGCATACATTTTTTTTGATAACATTTAGTAAAGTTGAAGTCAGCATAAAGAACAGACACCTCTCCCGCCCACCCATACTTTTTATTCGTACGATTATCGCAGTCGGTCGAGAAAGTAGAGCCATCAACGAGTCACCTAGCTAGCGATTCCACTGATGCTTTTGAAAGTATTTAGGTGTTGACGCTTACGAGTACTCGGCCGAAAACGCATTTCAGTTGAACCAAACAACAAATACAGTGTAATGTAGCTTTACATTACAATTTTCAAATACGTGTCAAAGTTGTGGATCTTAATCCTGCCGTAAAAGATGTTATATCATGTTTTTGTGAATTCGATTTTATTTATTGTCATTCTCCTTGAACACTTAGGTGAATACCAGCGAACCAAAACAATATGGTGTTCCTGTACGGTCATGCTAATGGGAATTCTTTACAAACACGTCGCTTCTGTGCTGAAACGTTTCCTGATCGCCAACTGCCTTCGCATGTGATGTTTCAGACGGTGTTTCAACGACTAAGAGAAAATGGTTCGTTTGAGAAACGGTCTTCTGATACTGGACGGCAGAGAATAGCATGTACTCCTCAGATAGAAGATCGAATTTTGAATATTATTGATAAAAATCCCGAAGCTAGTGTTAGAAGAATTTCGACTCAAGTGGGTGTAAGCAGCAATCTTGTTGAACTCTTCATGAGCAACTCCTATACCCCTACCATATCCAACAGGTGCAAGCCCTTACTGCTCCGGATTATCAAGCCAGAAAGGCTTTCTGTGAGTGGTTTTTGCGAACAGCTGCTGATCGGCCAGGTTTCGCTGATAACATCCTTTTCACTGATGAAGCTTTTGAAAGTATTTAGGTGTTGACGCTTACGAGTACTCGGCCGAAAACGCATTTCAGTTGAACCAAACAACAAATACAGTGTAATGTAGCTTTACATTACAATTTTCAAATACGTGTCAAAGTTGTGGATCTTAATCCTGCCGTAAAAGATGTTATATCATGTTTTTGTGAATTCGATTTTATTTATTGTCATTCTCCTTGAACACTTAGGTGAATACCAGCGAACCAAAACAATTCACTGAGAAATTACTGGGTGTGATATCAATATTATACATTCATTTAGTGAATTTTCATCGACAGAACGAAATGTCATTGTTTATAATGTTATTTACAGTCTTTGACTAACAAGATTCATTAGTGAAATAAATTAGTTATTAGTCATTATTATAATAATCATTGTGGGTTAATCCATGGATAATATTTGTTATGGTAACTATATTTTCATACGTTCGATAAATAATTTTTTAATAATATGAATATGAACGAATATTATTCTTATTTTTACGTTTCATAAAATTATTCACGATATCAATGCAATAATGTAATAAGTGATACCTTCTTCGTTAGTTCAATGGCTTGCAATTTATTGCAAAAACTAAGATAATTAAAATAACCTTAATGAAAGCTGTACGGCAGTGATTGAGTTACCGATTTACGCCGCGGTCGCTGACTGAGTGAGAGTTTGGCGTGTGGCTGGAGAGGGCATACATCTAAACTTATCTCTTAGAAACAAATCGAGAATAATACTTGACACGATAGGTACAATTGATTAAGTTCATTATTTTAATTAAAAGTATACAGTGTAACAATAACTAAAATTGATTAGGATTATGAATAACATACATTAAGTCAACCGACTGCGATTAGCATATCAATATTCATTATATTGATGCCATTCTTCATTATTTTATTGGAGTTCATACATAAAATTGATAATTCGCCGTCATTCAATAAACCAAATAAAGTTAAAACAAAACTGCTGTTCGTTACGACGATAACAGATTTCTTTGAGCCGATTGAACTGCCATTTCACGTTCGATGATTTTGGTTTCATTAATACAATGAATGGTTTATTACTCAATAAATTTCTTCGTCATTTAATAAAATCTTTTTCACTGATTTGATTAAATTCGTTCTTTGGATCAATTTTTGCATTATTTCATGTGAACAATGATTCTTTTCATTGTTACAAGACCCATTTTTGGTTCAGTGATTTCTATAAAATAATTAACATATGTAGCTTAAAATACCTGTGTTATCCAATATCCTATACAAATGAGTTATCTTTGTGATGATCCCGTAAGGTAAAATCTTTCTCGTAGTCAACATTACCAAAAGTGCTTTTTTTCCTTATTAAATATACAGGGTGTTTTGGAACATCGTTTAAAGATTTTAAGGGCATGTAGTACAATCGAAAATAAGGTTAAAAGTCATAATAGACATATGTTCACAAATCAACCGTTTACGAGATAACAGCGAGTGTTCCTAGTAGTACAGGTGCTTATCAGCTATTGTTTTATGACAGTTTAATTTGACGTTTTGTGCAATTTGTAGCAATTACAATGGTTGCGTATTCTAATGCTGAAATGAGCGATATGGTGTTCCTGTACGGTCATGCTAATGGGAATTCTTTACAAACACGTCGCTTCTGTGCTGAAACGTTTCCTGATCGCCAACTGCCTTCGCATGTGATGTTTCAGACGGTGTTTCAACGACTAAGAGAAAATGGTTCGTTTGAGAAACGGTCTTCTGATACTGGACGGCAGAGAATAGCATGTACTCCTCAGATAGAAGATCGAATTTTGAATATTATTGATAAAAATCCCGAAGCTAGTGTTAGAAGAATTTCGACTCAAGTGGGTGTAAGCAGCAATCTTGTTGAACTCTTCATGAGCAACTCCTATACCCCTACCATATCCAACAGGTGCAAGCCCTTACTGCTCCGGATTATCAAGCCAGAAAGGCTTTCTGTGAGTGGTTTTTGCGAACAGCTGCTGATCGGCCAGGTTTCGCTGATAACATCCTTTTCACTGATGAAGCTGGTTTTACTAAAAATGGAATATTTAATTTCCACAACAATCACGTTTGGTGTCCTCAGCTACCGTTGAAGCCAGGCACCAGCAACGTTTCTCTCTAAACATCTGGTTAGGCATGATAGGGGAACGGTTGTTAGGACCGATTGTTTTGCCACAACGCTTAACAAGTCCTGCATACCTCGAGTTCTTGGAAAATACTTTACCTGAACTTTTTGGAAGATTTACCTATAAATCCAAGACTGAACCTCTGGTTTATGCAAGATGGAGCTCCACCACACTTTACGCGTGCTGTTAGGGAACATCTTAACAATGAATTTCCTGGTAGATGGATAGGGCGAGCAGGTCCCATTGCTTGGCCTCCAAAGTCTCCTGATCTAAACCCGTTGGACTTTAGTATCTGAGGTTATTTGAAAAGTTTAGTGTACGCAACACCGATAAACGATCTTCCAGAGTTGCGCCAACGAATACAACACTGTTGCCAGATAATACGAGAAAAACCCTTGTTTTTTGAAAGAGTGCGCGCTTCCCTTGAAAGCAGATGTAGATCCTGTGTCGAAATGGAAGGACGTCATTTTGAACATCTTCTTTAGTTATAATCTATTTTATTTTAAATTTCAATAACATCTCAATAAAAACCGCTAAAGCAAACTTATTCTGCAATTGCGATAAAATCGCTGTTATCTCGTAAACAGTTAATTTGTGGACATATGTTTATTATGACTTTTAACCTTATTTTCGATCGTACTACATGCCCTTAAAATCTTTAAACGATGTTTCAAAACATCCTGTATAAATGTAAACTAACCACAATACATTACGGTTAGTTCTTTACTCTCCGTCAAGTAGTGTTATGACAACATTCGTTTTACTTTAATAAATCGATAATTAAATTGACATTGCATTTCAATATAAAAATTACACATACGTCGGAAAGTTCCACGCCCACTTCAACAGGACTACTATATCCAACATCAATTGACGAAATTGGCTGCCAAAACGATTTCTTAATCTCCAGAGAAACAATAGCGGTGACGCTAACTCAGGCGTCAAAAATTACAGTAGTTAAGGTCATTAAAATAAATTGCGGTTTCAATCTACCTCTAAGGTACACCTTGCACGCAGCAACTCCTACTGGTAATTGCAGGTGTATTCAAATTCCACCTAATAAGATCGAGTGACACGTAGAAAAGGGGCAATGAACTCTTTATATTACATAAAAACAACAAAAACAATCCTCAAAGGATGTGTTTCATTATAATTAAGTCTGTTAGTCTAAATATAACTAATGTTCAAAGAAAAGGAAATTGTGTTCTCACATTGGCTATTCCATAAACAGCAGTAAGTAAAACGATTTCATGGGTATAAAGAATCTAGGTAGTTACTGAGAAAATTGATATTAATTCCTAATAATGCAAAAAATATATTATGTTAAGGCATATTCGTATAGTAGAGGTTCTGGAATGGCGTTCAATGTTAGGAATGTCTAAACAGGAAGTTCTAACTATCAGATAATTAGCGTCATAGCGATTTTATGAATATAATTTATGAAACATACAAACATAGGTAAATACGAAGTATATGCAAATAATGGAGGCACAATTTACAATGTAATTCATCGAACAATAGATTGCAAAAACAAGTTCCTTTTTGAAATTCATCATTACAGTGGCCAGCTTTCGTCTGCGCGCCAGGTCAGTACTAGAGTTTCATACACATATGAGATATTAACATTTAACACAAGTATACAATATAGTGTCGGGAAAGAAAACAAAACTATTTATGTATTTAACTATGAATATTATATATAATTTATTTAAGTAGCAGAAATGGTATAGGATTGCTGAAAAGTTTGTAGTATTAAGTGTTTCAAGATCTTTCTCACTAAACCGCTTTCGGTGCGATGATAAAACATGCTTATATTTTGAAAAATAATGTTCCACATCTACGGATGTAACGCATAATTAAAACAATCTTTATGGGTCGATAACGGAGCAGATGCACCACCACCACCAATGTGTAGTCTGATTTATGCCAGCACAATAACTGTTTATCGCACACTGTACAAACTATTTTGGCACCACCATAATGTAAATCCTGGAATTCACCGATATACTTTTCTACATTATGAAACAACTGTCGTTTTCTGGGATTTTCTACGCCAGACATTGTATTACATTTACAATGCGTAAAACGTTAACGGAGAATTGTACTATCTCGCATCAAGACTCGACTAACACTGATACTAGATGCTAGACACACAAATCGGAGGGAGTGATTTTACTGCCTTGAATATATACCATGGCTAAACGTTCTGCGTAGGGCGAAGTGAGTGCGGCCCGTGTAAGCAGACACGTCTGACCACTCTATTCATCATTCAGAACTAACACCTATACTCATTTCTTTTGCCAAGTCTGAAGAATTTCAAATACATGTTTTGAACGACAAACTCACTATTGAAACAGCCAATCCAGAAATTTAGAATTGTTTATTCATTATTACCAAAAAATGTTTTATATTACATATAGTAAACAGTTAAAAATATACCATAACTAGAGACCGGATTATATGCAAAGTGCATATATTTTATTTTTTGCATATCTTTAATTATAGTCTATATATAGACGTATTACACTAATTGAAGTTAATTTGCGATAATTAGTGATTGCATATATTGCATATTTAAGCTTTTTCTTATCCTTTCTATTAGTAAAAATTCCATGTAAATAACTAATGTAGATCGACAACCAACAATTTTTAGAACAATGAATCTTTTACATTGGTTTCTCTAATACTTTTTTCCAAGAACTGCACGTGTTCGCCTAGCAGAAGGGATGTAGTAAATACGTTTTATTATCATTAATTCCCAAATAAACTATTCATTCATTGAATATCTTTGAGCGAAACAGCATGTAATTGTGTACGTTAAATACTGTGCGTACATACAATGAGGATACCGAACAAAATTTCTTTATGGATTAAGCCATATCCTGAACTGGTAAAGGATGGCGACAAAATATTTTGTGGAGCCTGCAGTAAACTGGTAAGTTTAATTTTACTAAAAGCTTTACAATTGTTTTTAAATTCTTTAACTTTTGATATAAAATGACAATTGTTGTTGTAGGTGTCTTCTGAGAGAAAATGCCTGATTAACACGCTAAAACTGCATCACATATTGGAAAATGTGAAAAACTAAAGCGATCCCCATGACCGGTGTGAACTTGGCAAGCAACTTTATTAAAAAAAAATAAACGTAGTACGGTTGGATTGTACTTCGTTTGTACCCGTTTGTACCACCTTCAGTTTCGTTTGTACCTCAAAGGTTAAAAAAATAGAAAGGGTTAAAAAAAAATTCAGCAAGCAAGTACAAGATATTCAAAAACGGACAACGCCATTCGAAAGAGCATCGTTTGTACCCGTTTGTACCACCTTCGGTTTCGTTTGTACCTCAAAGGTTAAAAAAATAGAAAGGGTTAAAAAAAAATTCAGCAAGCAAGTACAAGATATTCAAAAACGGACAACGCCATTCGAAAGAGCATCGTTTGTACCCGTTGTACCACCTTCGGTTTCGTTTGTACCTCAAAGGTTAAAAAAATAGAAAGGGTAAAAAAAAAAAATCAGCAAGCAAGTACAAGATACTCAAAAACGGACAACGTCAATCGAAAGAACATCGTTTGTACCTCCATTTAAATCGTTTGTACTTCCACCAAACCGGAAGAAGAAACATTTGAAAATAAGTAAGTGGGCGAGAGAAATTTCACTAATTTTTGAGATATCGGAAAACGGCCAACGCTATTCGAAAGAGCATCGTTTGTACCTGTTTGTACCTCTTTTTACATCGTTTGTACTTCAACCAAACCGGAAGTAGAAACAATTCAAAATATGTCAAAGAGAGAAATTTGGCTATTTTTTAAGATATCAAAGAACGGCCAAGGCTATTCGAAAGAGCATCGTTTGTACTCGTTCGTACCTCTTTTAAATCGTTCATACCTCAAAGGGAACGGGAGTAGTGACATTTGAAAATATGTCGGACAGAGAAATGTTGCTAATTTTTACACAAACGATGTTCTTTCGAATGGCGTTGTCCGTTTTTGGATATCTTGTACTTGCTTGCTGAATTTTTTTTTAACCCTTTCTATTTTTTTAACCTTGAGCGTACAAACGAAACCGAAGGTGGTACAAACGGGTACAAACGATGCTCTTTTCGAATGGCGTTGTCCGTTTTTGAATATCTTGTACTTGCTTGCTGAATTTTTTTTAACCCTTTCTATTTTTTTAACCTTTGAAGTACAAACGAAACCGAAGGTGGTACAAACGGGTACAAACGATGCTCTTTCGAATGGCGTTGTCCGTTTTTGAATATCTTGTACTTGCTTGCTGAATTTTTTTTAACCCTTTCTATTTTTTTAACCTTTGAGGTACAAACGAAACCGAAGGTGGTACAAACGGGTACAAACGATGCTCTTTCGAATGGCGTTGTCCGTTTTTGAATATCTTGTACTTGCTTGCTGAATTTTTTTTTAACCCTTTCTATTTTTTTAACCTTTGAGGTACAAACGAAACTGAAGGTGGTACAAACGGGTTACAAACGAAGTACAATCCAACCGTACTACGTTTATTTTTCTTTAATAAAGTTGCTTGCCAAGTTCACACCGGTATCCCCATGTGTGCAGCAATCTATACGTCACCGTGTAGCATCAACTTCACGAAACTCAGAACAAGAAGAATATAATACGGATCTGTGTAACGTATTAATTTCGTCTAATATACCATTAGCAAGATTAAACAATGTTAATTTGAAATCATTTCTGCAAAAATATTGCAAACGTAATATACCAGACGAAAGTACCTTACGAAAAAATTATGTTACATCTTGTTACTAGCAAACAATAGCAGAAATTCAACAATTGGTAGGGAATAATTTTATTTATATCATGGAAAATGAGAGTACGGATAAGTGTGGCCGTTATATTGCCCATTTGTTAATAGAAATTCTTCATGAAGATATTGTAGGTAATTTATTTAATTGATTGTAAAGAACTTCAAAATACAAATAATGTGACAAGTGCCCAATTCGTTCAAGAAGGTTATCAAATTTCTTTTTACCTGGAAGTATACCTTGTGAAAAAATTTTACTAATGTTGTCCGACGCTGCACCATACATGATAAATGCCGCGCAAAATTTAAAAAAAATATATAGTAACATTATTCATACCACTTGTTTAGCTCATGGGTTCAATCGTGTAGCCGAAGACATTAGGAATCAATTCCCTTTGATTAATGATTTAATTAGCAATGTCAAAAAAATATTTTTTGAAGCAACTTTACGAATCCAATTTTATAAGGAGCGACTTCCCGGTGTTAAGTTGCCTCCTGAACCGATCATTACGAGATGTGGTACATGGTTAGAGGCTGCAATTTTTTTCGTCGATAATTTTGAAGAAATAAAAAATGTAATTCTTTAAATCACTGCTGACTGCATTGCTCTAGAAAACTGTAAAAAGATAGTAACATCAACAGAATTGCTGCAAAACCTTTTGTATATTGAGTCAAATTATAGCTTCAAGTTCCATTCGTAAACTAGAAACGTAAGGGAGGTCGCTCTCGGAATCAGTCGAAATGGTAGACGAATTTGATATGCTATGTAAGAAGGTTAAGGGTACAATAGGGTATTTCTATATACGATGAATTTAAAAAAGTGATAAATAAAAATGCGGGGTATTTGAAATTGAAGAAAGTTAAGAAAATATTGGAAGGTGAAACAGTAAACGATTTCGACTTTAATTTTAGTTTAGAATGTATTGCAAAGTTAAAAAATGCACCAATTACATCTGTGGATGTTGAATCTTTTCTATTTCGAAACATATATATGTCCTGATAGAAGACAAAACTTTCTTTTACACAATTTTGAAAAACATTTAATTATAAATTGTTTTAGAAATATGTTGTGAAAAAATTTTGTGCAATAAAGTTAATGTTTAAATTTCTGCTCTTATTTATTTTATGTAAAAATTTTGCATATTGTCGCAATTTTTTTACATATATACCCCAGGTTTATGCATATTTTCTCAAAAATCGGTGCATATATATGCGTATATATTCTAGCTTTTCTTTGTATATCGGTCTCTAATCATAACAAACAAAAACAAATTGTATCTAATAATTTTCTAAATCCCTACAATCACAAAGAGAATCCAGGAACTGTTTAATTTATTATTAGTTTTGGAGTAACTTTGTAAAGTGCTAATCATACAAAGATGGTCAGGCGTTTACTTTTTAAGGCCCAAAATAGTCTATGAATTATGTACCATCACACGAAACTAAGCCTGAAGGATTCCTATCAATAAACTTCCGGAAAGTGTCGTTCTTTACAGAAGATATTTTGCCCGTATACACAAATGCGGTTCCTCGCAGGAAACATGCCCACATTAAAAGCAAATACCAAAAAAACATTCAGTTCGTAAAATAAGGAGAAATATAAAAATATACATTAAGGGCGACCAAATGCATGGTCCTTTGATATCCTACCGGCTTGCTTTGGTGAACACAGTTCGAAATTTTTCAATTACGCTAAGTACAATACACATATAGATAAATTTCATATTTTAAGAAAACTCAACACAGCTTTCGGAAAAGTCATTCCACAGAGACGAGACGATCATGTTAAATTTTGGGCGATACTTGGAAAATGAAATGGATGCGGGAAAATATGTAATCGTAACTGTTGTTTCATTTGTCCAGCGCGTTCGACACCATTAACGTCCCGTTTATCACGGTAGCTTTAAGCCTTGGGCATTCAAGGAACTGTCAACGACCTTATGATTGCCTTTTCAAAAGGGTGAGTGTTTTAGGTGAAGGTCAATACTACTATGTTGGAAATGAATAATATTCATGTCCGTTCAGTGCTGCGCAGGGTTCGTCCCTGGGATCTTTATTATTTTTTTTTTTGCTATACATGAACAATCTTCACCCATCATATACAGTCTCTGTTATTTTAGCTGTCACGCCGGATATCTCAGCTGTTGTTAGAGATACGACAAAAGATTAAAGAAGAAAAGTTGTTCTACATCTAATTCCCTATTAGACGGCTTAGAATAAAAAACAATTGAGCGTCAATGTGTCAGATATAGAAATACATACAAAATTTTCAATGGAATGTACCCAATTGTAACGTATTTTAAAACTTTAAAAAAACCTCTTTTCAATGACATATAACATGTCATAGTTATACAACCATTTAAAAACATAAATTGAAAAGTTTGTTACAAATGCACGCTTAGACGAATTGAACACATTACTTAAAACGAAAGGCGGTGAAAGCAATTACTACCAGTGTCAAACTAACTGAGAAAATTAATACATATTACTATTTTCATCAAAAGCAGCAAGAAATGGATAATCATAATTCTAATGATGAACAGTTCGCCTTGCCTAATTGCAGCATTTGAATACATACTTTTGTAAACTAATAATGAATTAATCAAAATGGGTAATTATCTCAACTTCAATAGTGCTTCCAAAAGCAATTGTGAAGTAATATTTTAATTTAATTATAATAATGTAGCTTTCACTGTCTCAATCAAAACTCTCAAACAGAAAAGATGTCTACGTTGGAAGTTTGTTAATGGATACGGTATTATACCTTAGAGCAGCACAACATAATAATAGTAAACAAGATATAATAAGTTTGTTAATAAAACGTAGGCTATGCACCGTTGATTAAAACTAGTGTAGTTTTATTAAACTAGAACAGTGTTAATGGAAGAAAAGAATTTATTTTTCAAATTCAAAAATTGCATATTGTTTATTTTCTACATTACAAGCAAAAGTTTATTTAAAGCCTACGTTACTAAATCAGGAATTGCAAGAAGAAAGCACGGTAGATATTTAAACTTACGCAAGTATATTCCGATAACACTACTTTACAAGTAGTTATGTATCTATTACTGCTTGCATAAAGGTATACTGAAATACAAAATTCACGGCTTCCTAAAATTTCTTTCTGAACGAATAATACACTTAATATATGTAAAAAAACTTGAGCGCTGAATGAAACTGAAAGAAGGGTTACACATTTTAAGCAAACACAGAGCACCTTTATATCTACAAAATACAAAGAAATAATACTTTAGGAAGATATGAGTTTTGAATTTGACTGTACATTATCTTATCTTCCCTACAACGAATTAATACTTCACATACAAATAGTAGTATTTATATTTCGCTGCTTAACATACATAAATAGGTGTAAGAAGTAAACGATATGCCATTTAAACCAATATTGTATTTGTTCATTATCAATGATTCTATTTAAATATTTATAAACGTAAATGTGTACTGAGTTGTGGAGACTGTAACACCATAGTAGATACAGATCTTATAGATAAACTGAAATAGAGTGGAAGTTATTTTATGTGATGCTAAATTTGAAACAATAAATGCATGGAGTTCTCTAAATTCAGGAGTACGTAGCCAATGAATCGGCATAACTGTAATGCCAAGGAAAGTTCATTACCAATACCGAAATAAATTTAAATTCAAGGTTATTAAATCGGTATTAAATATCCTACTTGATAGTCAACAAAATGTTTTTTACAATTCTAGTTTTGTTTCAATGAAAAAGTAAAATGGTGTATTTATAGTACTTTTCAACAACTTCATTGGATTGATTATAATTTATTATTACAATTACGTAAACTCAATTTGCAATGTAAGCAAACTTCTAATTTTAAAAACTTACCTATAAACATAATTAACCTACGTCGTGGTATACAGCCTATGTGTATTCAACGTATTGAACAAACCCAGTAAAATATATCACACACAAAAACACGGTAAAGTATCACTTTTTCGGAGTTCTGTTTTCCGAAGGTATAAACTTTTAAAGTTTTTTTTTTTATTATTAACCATATATATCCCTGTAATAAGTAAAGCACTTCGATATAGACACATAGAGGTGTAGTGAAGGTAATTTATGTCTAACTCGCACTTCTTGTGGATATAACGTATCTGTTTCTACTTCATAAATAAATAATTCGAGTTCAATAACACCGCTAATTTATACAATATCGCACGGTCCACAGGCTGAGTATGTATATCATGTGGTGCACAAAAAGATGTTACACTGAACACACGTTTAAGTAAATTCGAAAAGCATGTTTTCTATTTTTTTCTTCAATTTTCAAACGTTCCAACGTTGTTTATATTTAACAAAATTCAAATTTGATTATTTAGGCGGACGAGATGCAAGATGAAAAGAAGGCGGCGTTATACAATCGCATGCACCGGCGGGGTGAATCATATTGTAGGTTAGGATACAAAATCAATACCGGGATCCAATGCTCTAGCGTTTCTTTTGAGTTTTGCGCGTGTATATCACTGGTGATGGTATGTTCACTGGAAATTTGAATTTTTCGAGGCGGCTATTGTTCTATATAACGGCATATGTCGGGTTTTACATTTTGAGTTTTTGTTTATACAAAAGGGAGCACTGAATGACACGACACTGCGCGACACGATCCTAGCACAGCAACACCGTCGTGTAAACTTGACTCCTGTCGGGTTCGGTCGAGACTGCGCTCCCAGCTACGGATGTGATAGTATAGGCGCACTATGAGGGTATAGCGGCCGGTTGCGCATACATTTCGAAGATCGAATGAAATCATACGGCGAGCGTATATGAGCCACAGGAAACTGCAAGCGTCCGGTTTTCACAATCAATACTGTAGAATATTTTACATACTATACACTATACAGGGCATTATATTACACTCAAAATTGAATTGCGTTAAAAGGTATGCAAGTATTCGTGTGTAATTGAATTTGTGTCTGCGTTTTCTCTTCTTTTATTTCGTTGAATCGTCTATTCTTCTTACATGGTGTGTTCTTGTTATTCCAGAAATATCTTTCAATAAGTAGTTTTAAATTAAACTTTATTTGTATAGGCTGTTATTGGAAAATTTTCATGATGCCTAAATAAATTACTAATTTACTTTAAGAATGATAATAGTTAAACAAAAGTATTAAAATTAAATACATTTAAATTTCATATATGTATCTTACTATCAGCATTGAAATCAAGTGCTCTTGCTCTCCATTCCATAAAACAAAATTGTTGTTGATAATTCTTAACATTAAATGTTTTCAAAACTTTATTTAAAAAACTAATAAAATTCATCTTTCTTTGTTAATTGTAAATTTAGTAAATCAGTGCATTGTTTCAATTATATATTATTTGAATTTACTCCTTTTTTAGGTAAATCATAGATCTTATAATAAATCCTAAAAGTTGAACAGAAAGTAGGGTATTTTATTAAAAAAAAAAGTTACGGGACATCCCCTGATGGCGATGCATTCATTTTTAAAAACTGTGATTGATTGTGAAATATTCAGAGTTTTAAGATTTTTATTCGTTTTCAACATATTGCCCTGTCCTTTCGCTCGCTGAACATCTTATATAATTTCATAATTATATACTTCCTATATGCATATATAGATATATATAGATTAGATAGATATATAGATTATAATCAAATCACTTAGTTAAATATTAAAAGTAGATACTGCTAAAATCTCCTTATAGCAGCTTGTCTATGTCTATCGTGACATACTTTTTCATTTGATGGCTAAATTTTTACCATATAGTCGATGGAAAATATTCTTTCACATTCGCAAAGCAATTAAGTAACCTAAAGAGACTGCACCCTTGTATATATACGAAATTCTATTTTTTCTTTGATCTTTTCCATTTTTGCCACTAATAGCCTCGGAAATGCATAACCTAAAAATATTTCTGACTATACAAAGTGTTTCAAAAGTAAGCAAACGCATACTTGCTATTTTAAACATAACACTCTGTATATTATTTTTAAATTCTATAGAAAGAGATAATATGGTCTTTCTTTAATAATAATGTCGTTGCTAGTAACCTTTTTGTGAAAAATGGTCACGTTGCAAACCTTCGGCTAAGGCGGCGTAGTTTCTATTTGCGTTTGTTTTAGATATTCATATTTTAAACAGGCTACGTACATTTATTTCGATACAGCAGTGAAATTTAAATTGATGTAATTAGATACATATATGTGTAGAGTGGTCAAGCGTGTCTGCTTACATGGACCGTACTCGCCTCGCGCTATGCAGAACGTTTAGCTATAGTATATCTTCAAAGCAGTAAAATCACTTCCTCCGATTCGTGTGTCTAGTATCTAGTAGTGTTAGTCGAGTCTTGTAAATGTAATACAATGTTGGGCGTAGAAAATCTCAGAAAACAACTATTGTTTCATAATGTAGGAAAGTATATTGGTCAATTCCAGGATTTACATTACGGTGGCGCCAAAATAGTTTGTACAGTGTGCAGTAAACAGTTATTGTATCAATGAAGATTATTTTAATTATGCGTGTGTTACATGCGTAGATGTTGGACGGTCTTCCTAATCTTTTTCATCACGACGAAAGAGGTTTAGTGAGAAAAAGCCCCAACTAACACATTTAGTTGTGATTACCACTGCTATAGACATAACTGCCTCATTTAGTCAATGTTACGTAATTTTTACTACAATTATCAACTTTGAAGGGATATCTACTTAGACGATATGTATCTGTAGTTGCAGCTACGTCGCGGCCGCCAAATAAATTACTTGAAGGTTTATTACTTTATGGTGTTAATAAAACAGCAATTGTTACGTTATTCTTACTTGTTGAATCACTCTAAAGTTAATTCGTGCATATAGTGACAGATTAAAAATTGACGTTACTAACATATGTTACCAAGTTCTGACCTTATTGTAATCATGACCCGCTAGTAATATATTCGGTAAAATTGAGGTGAGCAACGTAGGTGAGGTACGTAGATATTATCTACCAAAGTTATAGACATTTCTTTGTGTTACAAATACGCATCATTACTTCCTACTATATATACCTTTAACCAAGAAGTTACATTTGACTACCACCTCAAAGTAACCATTCCAAATATATAACTTCATAGGAAATTAACTACAAAGTAGTAGAGTTTAAAGATATTTAAATGAGCAGTGGTTTTGCTATTGGATGCAATATAGGCGCAGTGGGTACTAGGGTTTAACACAAGCTAGCTTATTGAGGCTTCAATACACTTCGCATACGTCATCGATCTCGCTGGCGATACAAATATGAAAACTTATAAAAGAAAATTTATCACCTCTTTAAATTAAAAAACTACATTTTCCTATTGTTCCTTAACGGAAGTAATAGGTATCTGTCTCATTCGTAAAACTCTAGTAGGTACCTAAATATTTTTACATATTTTAATATAAACTTGATCTCTATAAGATGAATGTCGTCTCAAGAAAGAAATTTGAATTGAATTTGAACATGTTGCACTGGTATTATATAGGTATAGGCTATATAGGTCAATCACTAATTAATATAACTTTGAGGTTATAAAAAAGCTAAAAGTTAGACACGGAACTTGAAAGTGGATTCAGTTACTTTCAAGTTCCATTATATTACTTCAATAGTATTAACTGCTACCATCTAGTAAATATCACTTCAAAGGATATATTACTTTGAATACAAAAACGTAAATAAATGCCAAGTGAAACAAAATGGATGCGCCATTACAATGCAATTGCCATGCAACAATATATAAAATAAACAAGGCCTTAATCCAACACAGATCCAAATTTTCAATTTCACTATTCATATTTTTAGTTAATAAGAACAGCGTAACGTAAGGGAGGGTTGGGAAATGGTGCGCAGTTAAGCAGAAAATGTGTTTGTCTCAATAAGAATGAAGGTTTTCTAAGTTTGAGGACAAATTCAGAGTCACTGATTCTTCTACTTTATTGTAAGTAAAACAATATTTGCATAAAGTATTGACGTAAGGAGTATAAATTTGAAATATGTGGAAATGCATTTGCGCACATTTACCCGACCAGGCGGTTATGATGCGCATGGGTTAGGAATGGTGCGCACTAAGCCTTGATTGAAAAAATTACAATACTTTTCACAAATCAAGTTTATTTTCTGAAAGTTAACATGAAATCAAAATTGTTTTATGAGCAATAGTCACACTTATAGTTTTCTGCCGTGTCTGCACCTGTGCACGCCGCATGGTTCCATGAAGCACACAACACACAGCGGTACCATACTTCGTTTTTGCCAAATTCCCCACATATGCCACACATTTCAATGGGGCTCGAAGGCATTGGCAGCGGAGGAGGTATGAAGCTCAGTTCAACATCGTCCAGTTCGTCGTCGTCACATATGTCAGACAAATCTTCATCCACGGAGTCGTCTGATGAGTCAGATTCTGCATCTTTCTTCAGTCTCTTTTTCCTTTTAGCTTATTGTTGCTTGTGTTTCACTGCTGAAGCACCTGCGGACCAATTTCTTTTTGTCCGTTTTGTTATCATTTTTTCTTTTCAGACTTTCTTCCCTCAATCTCTTTTTTTCTTCAGCCGCTTCTAATTCTTTCCCGATAGGGTGCTTGTGAGGATTTTTGAGTTCTGCTTTTGGGTGGTTTCTTTTTATTTCTTTGTTGACCTGTTTCTGTATAGGAGCTAGGGCCAGAAAAGAATTATCTTTGGATGTACTAGGCTGAGACACTTGCAAATTGATTAAAGAATTTGAACCAATATCGGGCAATGAATTAGCAGCTTCAGCTCTAGATACAGCAGAGTCATCAGCATCAGCAGAACAGCCTTCTATTGCGTATTCTCTTACATGCTTGGAAGGAGCAAAATCGTCTTCTTTGAACTTGTCCGGATCCAATGGGCAGATTCCCGCAGTGCGAAATCCTGAAACGCACTTCTCCATCGTCGCGACTTTCATGTAGGCCTTGTTCAATAGTTCAGCTATATCATACTCTGTTATTTTTTGGTGGCCAGTTGTAGAGAGGTACAGATCATATTCTCGGTAAAGAGCGTTCTTCAATGGACTGAAAAATGTCAAGTCCAGCGGCTGAAGGTGATCCGAAGTGTGGGGTGGAAGAGACACCATATGGATATTGTTCTCTCTACAGAAATTATAAGCGGAGATCGAAATGTGGCTTGAGTGGTTGTCTAAAACCAAAAGTATGGGGTCGGTAGCTGTAGGTTTTGAGTGCTTTGCCATGTGAGATAACCAGTCCAGAAATAGCTCAGAATTGGTCCATCCATTCTTCGAACATCGATAAAGGGCCCCCATGGGGCCGTTTTTTTGAAGAGTTGCTGGCATCCTTTTCCGAGGATAAATAAGCATAGGAGGGATGTAATTCCTGCTGCACTGGCACAAAAGACACCCGTTATAGTTCTTCCTCGTTCAGCAGAAATAGCCGAACCAACTTTTTTTGCTCCTTTGGCTCCGTAAACCTTTGGACATTTGGCTTGGACTGTTGTTATTCCAGTCTCGTCCATGTTAAATATTCTGCTTGGTTCAAACTTGAATTTCTGCATCAGAATCTGAAGATTGAAGTAAAATAGTTCCACAGCTTCTTTATTGAAGGATGCGATCCGATTCAAACTGGTGCCCTCCGGCTGCCTAAGTTTTATCACAGGAAATCTTTTCAGGAAACCATAAAGCCATGCTTTTCCAGCAAGACCCGTTTTTCGATTAAAATTGTGATTGATTGAGTGATGCTCTGCATACCTAAATGCTAGCCTTCTGAGCCCACCAGGAGTCAATCCGTAGAATAATTTAGAAAGCAACAGAATATATTCCTTCAACTCGACTTCAGTATCTTGGGTGAATACAGTCTTACGGCCTAGACGAGGTAGCTTCAGATCATCTTCTGAGAGTTTTTTTCTCAGCGTCGATTCGGGTATTTTAAAACATCTTCCCACTTCTCTGATTTTCTGCCATCTTTTCTTATTGCATCCAGGGCGTTTTGCAGATCTTCGGCTGTGTAGGAAAGGATCGTTGTCTTACGAGTGTATTTCTGAGGCATCTAAAATCAAAATAAATATTTGCTATTATACAAAACACACACAGAAGGGTAATCGTGCGCACTATTCAACTAGTGCGCACGATTACCCTTCGGTGTTTGTTTTGCATAATTGCTAAAATTTTCATAGAAAAAACTACTTTAATTGTAGTTGGACAATACTAAAACATTCCTCAAACACTACATTTCAAAGACATACCTCATGCGAAATTAATGGATAAAAATTGTGGACTTACCGCCTTATTTTCGAGCACCCAAAAATTACAAAAAAAAGTAAACAAACCGACCATGTGCTTTCACCTCGGTCGTGTGCGTACTGGCATCACGTCCGATTGCATTCGGAAGTCGTGTGACGTGTCGTACCCTGCGGCATCGCTCAACTGACCTGTATATGCCGCGAAATTCAAAATAAGTTGGAGCGCACGATTACCCGCCGCGCACCATTACCCAACTCTCCCTTATTGCTGTGCACTGATTCAATTAAATGAAAATACAAAATGAATTTTAAGATGAAAAAGAAGAAAATTAGCTAGCTCAACGGATAATAATACCTCGAAGATCTACTGAATACCACCAAAACAACATAAGGAGCTTTGGACTTACGAGTGCAGAAATCACGCGATGCTAAGGGGAGGACAAAAAATATGTGAAGAGACTAAACCTTGATTTAAATCTCAGCTAATGGGTAGAAATAAACTAAAAAGGGTTATAACATAGGCTATACCGATAGATTGATTTATTGTTACAGTATTCTATTTTGAACAGATAGAGAGCTATAGCGTATTCCAGTCATTTGGGATTTTATTTTGTTTCCATATTTGTTGTATAAGTTGATATATATGCTTGGCCTGCTGTTGTCCCCCATACTTTAGTATTTCCGCCTCTACTCCCATCTTCCCCTTGAGCTTTATTGTTACAAAGATTTCTAATTTCTTCTAGCACTTCGATTTCTGTAGGACATTTAACCTCGTTTTCCTCTTCTTCCGTTAGTGTATCCTCCGTTTTTATATATATTTCTTCTTTTTCGTTTAGGATTTGTTGGTAGTAATCCTTCCATATATTTCCTATTAATTGGGGGTCGTATTCGATTTTGCCGTCTCTAGTTTTCATCCCTCTTGTTTTTATTCCAGCTTTAAAATTCTGACACTTTAACTTTTTATAAAATTGTCTTAAGTTATTTTTATTGCCTTCTCTATTTATTTCCTCTAACTTCCTATTCAACCATTCATTTTTTTTCTCTTATATATTCCATTTGCCTTATTTCTTAGTGTGTTATAAACCTTTCTATTTTGTTCGTTCTTTTTGTTCATCAATGCTATCTGCGCTAGCGTTTTTTGTTTTCTAATTTCTTCACATTCGTAGTCATACCAGTCCTTTTCTGTCTGTCTTCTTTCTTTTGTATTTATCACTTCCTTCGCCGTTTTTATTACATTGGTTTTTAATTCTTCCCAGGATTCATCTATTTTGTTTATATTTGTTGGATAATTTCGTGTGTTCCTAGCATATTTTTCTTCATACTCTTTTTTAACCTCATACTTCTTTAATTTTTCTACCTCCCACCCTCTTATATTTCTTTTGGTTACAAAGTACTTTATTACCTTCGCATTTTTTATTCTAGCTATCACTAGATAGTGATCTGTTTCTATTTATTGTATTTTGACTAATTCTCTTAGAAGCTAAAATATGGTCTATTTGGTTTTTTATGTTACCTCCCGGAAGTCTCCAAGTGACCTTATGTCGTTTGGGATGCTGGAATTTAGTTGATAAAAATGATAAGTTCAGTATTTCGGCCATTTGACACAGCCTATGCGCATTGCTGTTAGTGACGTTATGGATAATGCCTTTCCCATTACCTACCAGACTTTTTAAATAGTGTTCCCTACCCACCTGATCATTAACGTCTCCTAACAGTATTATTTCATCTTTCTTTGGTATTTGCTCACAGATATTCGTTAATAACTCATAAAATTTATCTTTCTCATCTTCTTCTGCCATTTCTGTCGGTGCGTATATATTCACTATTGTTACGTTTTTATCCTTTATTTTTATTCTTAATATTGGCCTAAAATTCAATATAGTGTGCTCTAAATTCTTTTTTATGTAAAAACCTATTCCATTTTTCCCGCTTTTTTGTTCCCCACTGTATAAAAATATGTATTTATCTTTCCTAATATCTCCCTTATTTTTCCATCTAATTTCTTGGACAGCCGTAATGTCTAATTTATATTTTTCTATTTCCTTTGCCGATTAATTAAAACAAAAGAACCATTAATCTCAGAGTTACTCTCGCGAATTAAAACTTGAAAGTAACCACGAAAAGTAAATTGTGAGTGAATGAAATCAGACTTTCTTAAATTATCCGAAAAGGTTCAAAATAAAATAAAAGAACAGAATTTTTAACCCAATGACGCTAATTAACAAATAATTTATTTTACAAAATGGATTAACTTACAGATGTGCAGAAAAAAAACCTTGAACTGAAGGTTCTGGCCTAAAATGAAAACTGCACTTGACTCTAAATTAAAATAGGACAATGCTATTTCCTATGCAAAGCAAAAGTTTTGTTTCTTCAGGAAGATTAACCAAAATACACAACCTTAGAATTTCTATCCATAATATTTCACAAATTAAAATCAAAGCGTGGACAAATGCAGGAAATTTACAAAAAACGAAAAGCTAAAAGAAAGAACAAAGCTTCTTCTCACCCAAACGAGGTGATTGAAAAATAAAATGAAACAGCAAAATTGAATAACAGAAAATCAACTCTTTAAAATATAATGAGAGAAAAAAAAACTAAATCTTCCTAAGCAAAAAAAAAAAATAATTGATCCTATATCTACTACGTGTACACGTCAACACATTAACAATTATTACGATAAGAATTCCTTGATTGACTAAATAAAAGACAATTAATTTTACAATAATAAAAATGGATTACAAAAATGGCAACAAAGATTTAAAAATACATGTACTCACGTCAATAGTCGAACAAGGAAGTCCTTAACAAAATTCTACAATTGTTTTTCCTACAAAAATCCCTCTGTCAAAATCGTACAACGCAGTCGTATAACATTACAACGACAATATTAAATAGAATACGCATTAAATCAGCACAAGCGAACAATAGACAAATGAATGAATGGATAAAATTTAAAAAAAAATTAACACTACAAAAATAAAATCATATAAATATATATAAACTCTTAAACTAAACTTATTCAAAAGAAAAAATAAATTTGTGAAAATTCTCGGCAAATTGAAAATCAGCTGAGCGGAAAAATCAAAACAACCAAAATATGCAACATGCAACTTAAAATACACTCGGCGGAAATGGGTTGTCTAACCACAGCAGTATATTTTTTGGCCTACATGCTGAATAAAAAAAAAAACATTGCTAACACTTATCATTTTTATCAATTTAACTTCCATAGCATTTAAGGCGAGCGTATTTTAAGAACTATTATATTAATATTTGCCAGTAAAATGGTATGCGTTTTTAATTTTATGTCGTCATTGATACAAAATTCACAATTCAATAGTGGTCTAACCATTATATTATTCATTCTAATAACAGTTAGAGTGAATATGTTATAAAAAGATGTAAAGAAGAAAAAGGAATAGTAACAATGAATTTCAATGCCATATAAAGCGAAAATTACTTGCTCGGAAAGTTCCAGCTACGTTGCAGCTACTAACCGCCACGTTATGACTGCGTAACTATTACATCCTATAAAGGTAACGGTTAAGTCGCCACAACGTAATTAAATAAATAAAGAAGCTAATATTTATTCCACATTTTGGTAGTAGTTATGGATATATCACGTAATTAGAACGTAACAGCTACTAGTAATTTTTAATTTGTGGTAACCTTTAAGGTAACAAATACATCATGGAGACTAATATGCTACTTGGGTAGCTTTAATGTAGTTATTTAGTTGAATCTCGCTGCTAATGACGATAGCTTTGCTATTGAAACGTGCATCCGGTGTAGTGTAATTTGTGGTACGATTTAAAAGTGTATATTGTAATCAGCGCCACATATTTTTTGTCATATTTTGATACATAAACTTCAGTTAAGAATAGAGTTTTATATGTGCAGATGCTAGATATTTGGCATGCATGTACAGAATAAATCCATTCCTTCGCTTTTGGATGAGATTTCGCTGGAAATCAAAGAAATAATGTTTCTTTTCTGGAACAAAATGTATTCAAAACGCAGCCTTCACATTTTCCTCCCTAACACCTAGAATTTTTATCATTAAATAGCTCCATTGCAGCAGCAATGGGATCGTTAAAGTTGCATCCACCCCTCACACGTACGTGAAAGTGTGTCAGTATAGATGTATTGCATCGATGTCATCGTCGAGACGCCGCCACACACAGCGTCTCCCTAATATCGACTTTACTGCCCCGACGGCGTTTGACAGTCTTGTCGCACTGGGAGTTTGCCTTCACGTCCAAAGTCGAACCTGACGCAGTTACAGGCGTCGCCGTAGGAACAAGATGGATGGCGCCAGTATATCACGTTAGTTAATAGTAGAATGCTGGGAGCAAGGTCAAGAGCCTTTCTCACTACTCTGAAAAGGGAATTACCAAGAAATCGTGGGCAGTCGCATATTACTTAGGTATTTCAGTAGGTAGGTGTAAATATGTACTTACGTAAAAAGACATTTTTATAAACCCAATCCAAGTACTTATTAATACACATAATAATAATGTGTGCATCACAATATGCATCTGTCTCTCTTATTTGGGTGTTGTTAGGACGCCATACCAGTTTTCTCTAATCCTGAAATGTTGAAAATACTTTTTGGTCGGAAAATATAACCGCATCCCAGTCACGGTTTACATTTGCTTGCACAAAATTTAGGCAATTCACAACATGGCGCTCCAAGAACTACTTACTTTGCTGAAAGGCGGCAGTGAATCTATAAAATAAAGTTTCTTACCAGGCGCAGGACTGATGGGCAAATGTATTTAGGATATAAAATACAAATACACTCTTTATTAGAATTTGAAATACCAAATATAAAATGCATTCACTTCGTGTATTTAAAATACAATTGTATTAACTATAAAGTATTTAAGTAATCTGTAATCGTTTGTTATGGAGGAAAAGCTTTATGTTTTCCTTTATATTAATATAAGTAAAATAAATGTAATGCCTAATAAAAAGATAATAATAAAAATATTATATTTATTTTTCTATTTTCAACTGAATTAAAAAACGAACGAAACACATAAAAATTTGAACACTAGAGAAAACATTTCTAACAGGGACTAAACCCACATATATCAAGGTAGAGTTTTTGATATGCGAATATGGAAATAAATTTTAATAGAAATACTGAAGAAAAATAACATAAGATAATAACAAAAATATTTTTCGTTAGTTATAATTAAGATCCGTTTTTATAACTTTAAACGTTTGTTGAAGGCTTGAAAATGTCTGAAAAAACTGGGAACAAAACGTCGCTCACATCAAATACATTTGAAAAACAAATTATGTTAATCTTTTTGCCGACCTACATTCCCAAAAGAAAGAAAGTAGAAGATCACTAAAGAAAGAGAAAAGGAGTTAGCACTGTAACGGGACCGGGTTTCCTTATTTGGAAACTTTTGGGAATGGCCAGCCCAAATTCAATCAAAACAAAGCCAAATACCATCTCACAGATAACCCCACCTGCTCTTTGGAGCGACTAGCCACTGCTGGAAAGCAATCTTTTTGTTCGGTAGCGATTGGTTTTAGAAGTTTTAGCCAAAGATGCTCTCCAACAGTGTTTTCCTCGGTCAGTCGAAGCAGGGCCGTTAGTTAGCCTAAAGATTGTCGACTTACCCACCTCGTCGGCTTTCTCCTAGCTAAATCGGAGTCCACGAATTAATTCATTTAAAACAGCAATGTCAAGAATTTTTATAAACTTTGGTTGTGACGTCATTCCGTATCGATTACTAGTTCAGCTTCTCTTTACAGGAGGGCGCAAGTATGATCGAAGGCGTTATTTTTCTGAACTTCAAACGCTCTTCTTGAGAATAACGTGGGATCCGCTGGTCAGCATTTGTAACAAAGAAGCAGATAACATACAAAATAATACCATATTATCTTAATTACGCGAGACTTTTAACAAAATATTATTTCCTATGAAGTAGACGCTGCTTCAGGGAATGCCACATTACTTATCATCTACGTCTTAATAAAATGATTTTAAATATTTTGTATTATACTGCCACGAATCGGCCTTCAAGAGTGGGGATAGCGCTAAGCTATATAATTGTTGTAGTTTTAGTTAATTAAGTTAAGCAACCCCCAGTCGCGCACCACGTGACAATACAGGATAGAATTTCGAATTCTTACAGCACTATCCGTATAAATACACTGTAATTTTGATATACGTTATTTTCAAGTTACGGTAACAACGTACTAAGGGCACTAGTGAACCCCAAGATACAATCAAGACTGCTGGTTTTGGGAATGTGTTCAATAACTGAATAGCCTGACAGACCGCAATAAAACCACTTCGCTGTGGGTGCCTGGACATTCAGCAATGGAAGCAAACGAAAAAGCCAATGAGTCAGCGGGAAAACCATCATCCGTTTCATATTATAGGCCCAGAACCTCTTCTAGTAGTGTCTAAAAGCGCAGCACGAGAGCAGGTAAGGAGATGGGTCAAAGGAAAACACAAAGAACACTGATATGTTGCAACTAGGCAAATTCACGGTAAGACCTTTATTCAGGGACCAGAAGGTTGAATAACTATTACTGTTGGTTTCAACTGAAATAGAACCATTGTAGAATATCTATTTAACTCTACTTCATATACGCACTCCATGCATTCCTACCTCCTGGCGTGAATCGTTACGAACATGCAAAATCTAATGAAATCTAGTGAAAGCTAGATTTTAGAGCGCTACCTTACTGTCTTCAGGGGTATTTTTACGTGGTTATTCAGAATATCGATTCACCAAATAATGAACGAGTGGCTGTTGTAAACCTTTTGCTGTGGTTTGACGGCTAATTAACCTGATCAGCTGTATCAGTAAGTACTGTAAGTAGGATACTGTCACATATTTTTTAGGATTTAAAACTTTCGCTAGTCATTTGTGACGGTGGAGTTATAAATTGAAGCAGGTTGTTTAAGTCGTCTGATGGTTACACTAGCATTTTTAATGTTTGATTTGGGGCAACATGTGCTAAAAAGAAGGAGACAAGTTTGAAATCTTGAGATCCTCAATGGATTTTAAACGTATCCATCCGAAAACGTGGTTTGCTGTTAGCAGATATGGAAGCAGCGAAGGAAAATCAACACTACGTTTACGTACTGGATCTAAGGAGAGGGCAAACTATTCCCGACTTTATATAGTTCGTCTATGTGTTCGCAAACGATATTACGCACATTAAAATATAGACGCCGAAGTGATTTTTTTAAGGATTTACGAAAAGTTGGAAATAACGTAAACTAAAAACAGTAAAAATTTAAGTCAGCAGACACACAGATTCAAGCGCTAGAGTAGGTACTACACTCCCGCAAGATATTCCGAAGGTGAGGATCTTTCGCGGTTAACAACAATGCAAAAGTATTAAAGTATCATCATCAATCATATGGTTTTAGAAAGTATAAGGGTGGATCCGCCAGCCGAGGAAAGACCAACAGAATGGAGCTGGGAATCGTCGAGAATTCTAGCAGGACTGACGAGTTCAACAGAATGGTAAGTGCAATCGATTTGCAAACCTGAAGCGACATTCCGAAACATCCTTGAGGATATTGAGAATTTGATGAGCGATTATACTGCTAGGGATTATGTAATTATACACTGAGAAAAATAGATTGTAGAAATTAGATTATAAATTCCATTATATTAATTACTAAAATAATTATTGTCTAAAGAATAATGTGTTGTTTATTAATAGTAAAATAATCATATTTTAAAATATCTATAATAGGAGACATAATCTCGATTTTACCACCTACATTCAATGAAAATAAATGTTAATATACTCTATTGCTGAAATCCTGCCTAATAATGTGGATTATGTAGATAGTAGTATTATTGTCTGCAATATTATCTGGTATTAGACGCATATCCACTTTCTACAATAAATTTTCGTAGCGTGTTGCCCACCCCTTGCTTCATTCATCGTCGAACTTTACCGATGAAACCGACCAATAAGACGGCATTATTTTTCCGTTTAAAATTATCGGCACATGTTTATTAGTACGTTCTTGCTGATTCTTGTTTGTGCCTGATTGTTGTGTATCTAGCGTGATTTCAATTATAAAAATAATTATATATAATCTTATAAAAGTTGCATGGGTGTAAACCTGGAGTAAAATGTTAATCGATTAGAGTTTGCCACAATTAGTGTACACATATTTAGTAAGTAATAGATAATATAATATATTTCGTAGTGGATGCTTATGTTTTGATAGAAAATTAACCTCACACTTGCCTACTCGTGATGGTTTTATTTTATGTTAATGAGATAATACACGTTAGAATTTTGCAAATTGTGTTATTAGTATAACATTAAGGGTTTTCAAAAAGTACAATTAGATTGATCCAATTGTGATCTTAACGTTCGTAAACGGTGCTAGATCAAAAGTGTCTGCGTTTGATTCAATGAATTCACGTCAACTATAGAGTAATCTGAAGGATTCTCGATCACCATGGGATCGATCAGATTGCAATTTACGAAAACGCCGATTATAAATTACATAGTGTACCTTCTCTAAACCTTACGTTTAGTTTTCGTTTTCAATTTCAGTTTATTACTTACTTATTATGCAGTGTTAAAATAAGCACACTGAGAAGTGTGGGGGGCTTTGTGCTAAGTAACGTATTACTTATGACTACTGGTACTGTACCTAACTACAGCACATGCTTAGTAAAAGTAACAACAATGCTGATGGCTATTAAACTCATGTATTTTCTTAAATAGGTAACAACTTGCCACAACTATGATTATTTGAGTTTTGCTGCCACCCCGTGATTGTTTTACTGTTCCTGATTGGCTAATGCGGTGGAGTAATTAAATACGGCTACGCGCGCAGGCGAACAGAGCAAGCGGGCTAGCGTCAAGCATGGGGTACGGGCGTGGAAAAAGGTCGTCGAAAAAGGGTGTGCAAGGAGGACGGCCATTGTAGGCCAGTTGGAACACAAATATATTATATTAAAAATACCGGGTGGGTTAACTCAAGGCCCCCATCCGTATAAAGAATCCCAGCGAAAGAAGAAACACCGAGCCTATAAACAATCGGATATTTCAAGATTGCAGTTTTAAACCACGTGGTGGGATATTTGAATTCCCTATCATTGTGATGATATCTGCGCCCGCTGGTGAAGTTGAAGTGTGGATGCCGTCGCTAGCTGAGTGATCCCACAGTCCAAGTGCCACCTGCAGTAAGGGATACCCCGACGAAGTAGCCGTTTTTGAGGCGATCACCGGACATAACCGCCATATACGCCGACAGAGGATCAACGCGTTAGATTTAAATGATTTCAATAACTAAAAGGATCTCCATTTACCTTAGCTTTTATTATTGCTTTTGTTCATTTTTTTCATTATGAAGCAATATATTTGGGTATTGTGAAGAATAGCCCGGCCGCTCTGAGGATGAAAATGTTGGACTGGATGAGTGTAAAATGACTCCAGAATCACGATTGAGTGTTTACTTTTTCACGGTGACCACGTCTTTTACACTTTTTTCTTAAAAAAAGATGCGATTTTCAGGTTATGTCACCACACAAAACACGTCGAAATCTTGAAGGAAAAAGCGCATTTATCAACCAATAAAACAAATGCTTTGTTCACTTATACTTATTTTTTTAATGTTACCTTTGTATCCAACGGATTTATTTTAAGTTTTTTCTTTCTTCTTCCATTCCTTATTTGACAACATTTATACAGATTTGTATATTTGATACAAATGTTAATCCAAAGTGTGTTCCATTGAAGCGACATGTTAGCCGTGGTAGATAGACTATTTTCAGCACAATGCTTGTGACTTTCAAGTCTTATATACATGATCATATAGTTGTGGAGAATAATGTAAGAAATTTTTTAATAGGGAAAGTACTTGTTGGCAATAATAGCTCTAAACAGAAATAAAAATAATAAAAAAATAAAATTAATATCGACGCATAGCGTCCGTATATGATATATTATATTATTACTTATTATCTACTATTTTAAATACTATTATCTTAATACAAAATAACATTATAAACATTACAAGATTATATAGTAAACATGAGGTATGAGCATCATGTATTGCACACAATAAAATATTACTTTACAGAAAGTACAATAAAAATTTTAAGCGTTATTATCAAAAATTTATTAATGCTATTGGACTATTATAATTAATAGCATGAATGCTAAAATTAATAATACGAGTACTATTAATAGTAGAAATTTATTGTACAAATATTCTCAGTGGTAATATAAAATATGATTGTCCCTATAAGACCTATAAAATATATTACAGCATAATATCGATCATCCCAAATTCGTTTTTCGGTCTGACCAGCGGTGTTTGTTGTTCATAGACGTTGTGCACACTTAAATCACACAGTCTCATTCACTCAGGAACATACAGTATTAGTAATCTGCAGATTTTTTATTAAGAAAAAATAGTAAACTTTTGTTGTAAATAAGTTTAGATATAGAATAATAGAGATTAAGTTACTATAAAATAAACACGAAATATGATCCCGTATTCCACCGCGAGTACCTATATGTCTGGTGGCATATGAAATCGGAATGTTATTGCATATGTTTCATGGAATATGGAATCGGAATATTATTTCGAATATCTTGATCTTCCGATACGGGTATTCCGATTATTGAATGAATATTTACCTACACTGATATATGAGATTAGCATTACCGCAAGCGTGAGCACCTGACTGAGGTGACGAGGTAGCGTTATACCCCTTCTTCGTCCATTTAACACGCACGCATATCTATGTCACTCATTCTTGTATCCGTTAAAATGCTATCCCTAGTCAGCCGCGCATCAATAGTGTATACCCAACCTATATATTTTTTTATTGAAAGTTTTTATGATCAATTTTAAATTATTTGTGATCTCTACATAGTATCTGTTTGATATAAGATTTATTAATGAGGGAATTAATTATTTAAATTTGCTAGGCATTTATGTATGTATCTAAGCAAAAAATACTGGGCTACTTTAATTTTACGCTAACTATCTGTAAAAAGAGAAAAAACTCTTGGTACCATCTTTTGTTATTATGCACCCATTGCTATTGTTATACACTTCAGGACTATATTTATGCCTATAATTAGTCACTCAATTTTCAATAGAATAATAAGGCTGTGGCAATAAGCTTCAATTTAGTTTTTTTTTTAAAATGGCCTTGAGCCTTAACAGTTCCTTAATATGTAATCAGCGGTTATGTGTGTAGAAATAAAAGCTGGCCCCCAATTTACCGAACAGCGTAATGAGTGGTCATTGAATCTCTTTTTATTATTAACTCAATCAAAGCTATTTGTCATTTTTTTTGTTACTTATTAGGCTTTCAGAAATCAGTAACAAAGCATTTCGCGTTGCAACACTGCTATATTACCTTGACATCAAAAGCAAATTAATGGACGCTATTCTAAGCAACACTACAACTTAATTGAAATGATTGTATCCGTAACCATGCTGAAAAGTGTGTAATTAATTTGTATTAGCAGCCTAAAATGGATTCAATTTTAGTTTTATTTGTGATTAATGAATAGCAACCAATTGAGAATTAAGCGAATTAAAGTTAACGTTATTGGTTTCTATTCAGTTCATAATTCATTGATATTACAAATTGCCTTCGTATTGTCCTCTGTTGCTTGCTCCCGTACATACAAGATACTTCAAACGTGAAAAGAAAAAAAAAAACAAAATAAAATAGAACTTAATTTGCGTTCCTAACTATTAATCTAGGTTTTTTTTTTAAACACCTAAAAAATAACTTCCCGTATGGATCATTATCAACCTTGGTATTTACCATCGACCTCTGGTTATACAATTTCTCGTTAAAAAAAAATTGATATACCTACCTATTGTCAAATGAGTAATGATACCTATTGGAGATACATTTTATACTTAGATTTCCATCACAGTGAACCATAGTTTTGAGTAATGGAATTAATTTTATTGAATTAAAAAGATTATTTATCATTATACATAACAAGGCTTGTTCGTTTACATAATGAAAGCTCCAAGCCATAATTCAGAAGGATAACAGACATACCTAGGCTAATTATTGAGATTTAAATGTTGCCCAACCCATAAAAAACATGTTTAAATGAGGAGTAAATGATTATTCCATTTACCTTAATTCTTATTTTGTCTACCCATATACAGGTGGGCCACCACATTCTCGTCGGTTTGTATAAGAAAAGTGGTAACATATTTCCGAAGCATTTGTGTTAAGGGGTTTATAAGAAGAACATCTAAAAATTATTTTGAAAAATTCCGAAAAAAAGTTACACACCAAAGTTGTGAAAATATAAATGGAACACCCTGTATATTATGATATATTTTGATAGTATAGACTTTTTGGGGTGCCTCGAGGGATACGACTAGGATCTTCTTGCTTCAGAAGTCTTGTGTGCGGAGCATTTTTGGACTAAAAAAAAACTGATTTTAACAACAATGATGCGTAACTGACAAGTTCTGTTACTGTCACATGACTTTTGTGTATAATGAATAATAGTGACGCATTTATCTGAGCCTACTTTTGAAAAAAAAAAAAATGGATACGAATTAATATTTGAAAGAGAAAATTCTAAATTGTTAATAAGAAACTTTAACAGATAGGTACGGGCAAAATTAATACAATTTTGAAGACCGTTAAAATTAAAATCTAATATAAGGTAATAAATACAGGCTGTTCCATTTAAAATAAGAAAGTTACTTGCCTTTAAAGATATCGAAAATTAAAAGCATGTTTTTGTTCACCCTGTACATTTTTTTGCATTACTTTTATTCTATTATCAAGTCTAATTCTTTAGTTAAAAAATAAATACAGTTTAAAATATCTAGCTTAAATATGCATGCTAGATAAACCTCTTAAATTTTGGTCTACATTTTGAAGAATAGTTAATTATCTCATAAACGAGTTGAGTTAGGTATGAGAAGCCTTGATGTTAGGTTGCCTTTATTTAGTCTGTATGTAGTCTGAATATCATAATATACAGAGTGTTCTATTTAAATTTTCACAACTTTGGTGTGCAACTTTTGTGTGCTCTTTTCAACCTGCATAACCCTTAACAAACAAAAAATGAAAATATGTTACCATCTTTTGCATATAAACCGACGCGAATATGAAAAAGAATAGGCTTAAAGATTTAAAAGATGTACAAATTAATAGATTACGAAAAATTCATTGCATTACTTAATTAGAAATCTAGTTTTTTAAAGTGTATCAGAAGTAATAAATCTTTATTTGAACTTTCGAAGCAATCTTACAAAAAAATGTATTTGAGCATATTAAAGATAGTATTATCAATTTTTTCTAAAATAATGATAATCAGGTTTTTTTATGTGAGATGTAATGGTGTAAAAATATATTTTTTTCTTTCTTTAGCATTGTTTGTACGTCCTGTGTTTTTATTCTGTATTTTTTTTTTCATTTACAGCAATTCAACTTTATGTTCTAAAGCACCTTAACAGTAAATAAGTATACAGTTGGCAGTTGGTTGCGATTAGTCATTTCAGATTTAGTTCAGTTAGTGACTGAAATATAGGCAACTAATTTAGCAAATCGTAAGAAAAAAAACTAATTGAAGTTTAATTTCTTGTTTCCTTTTTACTTTTCATATGTTTTTTTACACAAACGTCGATGTACAAAACACTAATCCCTTGTACGGTAAAAATTGAGTTTAAAATAAGTTAATACTTGATAAAAAAAAATTAAGAAAAGCTATAGTGTAGAAGTGTGTCATAACTAATCTTATGTGAGCGAGAGCAGAGTGGCGCAGTGGAAGCGTGCTGGGCCCATAACCCAGAGGTCCGTAGATCGAAACTACGCTCTGCTAGATTTTTTTTTAATTTTGTAAACACTTTAAGCAGTTTTTATTTATAAACTTTGTTGTAAATAAATCGAATAAATCTACCTATGGCATAATAAAAATCAAAGACTGTCAATATGTCCTACCCCGTTATTTATGTTGTTTTTTTAAATAGATCTAAAATATAGATGCTTACATGTTGTGCCAGCTGATGCGTATTTTCTTCATAAAAAAGCGTGATTTGTGTATTTAGTTTTTATTACGAATTTTTATGGCCGTGGACCTAGTCTTGATGTAATAATTTTTGGGGTATTTATTCATGGAACCACCATTTAGTCACATTAATTCAGGTTTAAAGCAAACAAATCGTTTTATAAACAATTTATTAGAATACAGAAAAAAAAAAATTATTTTTATTATTTTTGAACATTCTTGTCTCTGAATAACAAGTAATGCGGCATAGGTATCGAAGTATTCTCCACGAATAGTAGATTCTTTTCTTCCTTTTCTCTTATTATCCGCCGCAGACGTTCGACTTCGTCGTTATGCTCCTTTTTCAACGTACTTATCAGCGAATCTTGTTCGTGTATTCTCTGTTCCACGGTTGTTAGTTCTTGAAAGGCTTCCTGTTGCACGGTCTGCGACGATATAATGAGTGAACCTCACGTTTGCAAGAAGACAGATTGTTTACTTAAATACTTACCTTCAACTGGGTCCTCAACGTGTCCATCCTGCAGGCGATATCAGATCCCAGTTTCTCTACGGCTTTGTTCTCTCGCTGCCTGCGATTTAGAGCCTTCAGGAGGCCCTCTTGCTCGGAAACTAGATCCCTCGCGAAGTTCATGGCTTTGTGCAGTTGTTTCCTACAGGCGCTTCTTGATAATTGAACTTCGTTCAAGGTGTGTTGCAGATCCAAATATTTCGTTTCTATTTTCCTGTTAAACGTTAAATTGTATGAATGATATAAATGAAATCTATTGATTAGATTTTGTATTGTCAACGCAAATTAGTAAATTATCGTCAGCATCGATAAAGAACGTTAATCACACGCGAGTATTGCGAGTGGTTGTAAGCCGACACATGTTAGATCGAAATTAAATGGCCAGATAAGCTTATTTTCAACGCGATCTTTTCACGCCTGTTGTAATTCCCTTTATTCTGAAAGACACTCTAGTCTTGCCCTTTTGATTAGACTTGTGGTTCTCTGAGCCTATTAATAAAAACTTTTGCTCGTCAAGCTATTGCTATGACTCGGAATATGGAATAGGAATGATCCTCATTTTAGCAGAACTGCAACTAGCATCTTTTGTTAGGCCTATGGTGTATGTACACTTCTCGCAAGAAAAATGGGGACACCAGCAATTGAGAATTTTAAAATTTCTTGGCTGTAAATGCAGCTTTAAACAGAAATATAAATGTATTGAGAAAAAAAGGTTTATACACTGAATAAACACATTGGAGTTTCGGCGGTGGCGTTTCCTTTAGAGATACCGAATACGGAAATATTCATGCAAAAAAAAATACGTAACAACAAAAAGAACTCTTGAATAGACGGCTTCATTTAGAGAATATTATACATTGTATTTAACTTATTTGATGTTATTGTAGTAATTCATTTTAAGAAAAACTATGGTGATTGGATTTTAAAATTATATTATTGTTAGTGCTGCTTTGATATTAGTCACTTAGTTCGATTTATGGGCGCAAGTATAACTTTAGCAATAGACAAAAAAATCAGCCTCCTTAGTTTCGGGACAATGTGATTTTCATAGATTTATTGATTACACTATTATTGATGTATTAATTATTATTGGTTGTTAATATTCTTAAATATTGCATTATTATAAAGTTTTTATGTATTAAAAAATTTCCAAAAATAGTTTTAAGGTTTTTTATAAAATTCTTGAAGCAATTAAATTCGCAAAGAAATTATTTATTTTATTAACCCTGCATTTATTGTATATTCACGAAACATATTGCAGCTATGGTCTGTGTAATCCAATGTCGTTCTATTTTCTTGAAATATGGCCAACGCTTGGTCTGTTTACAAACTGACTTCATGTAGCACAGGTTTATTAACAATTATTTACAATATTATTGCATTTATATACATAACAAACATCGTAAGAAAGCATATTGTTCGTCAATCTCAGTTAGTGCTAAAATATTTGTTTTTGAATTTGATTCATTTAATGCTTTCTCATGTCTACTGCCTGGAGCTGTGCTACAGAAGATATATTTCTTGAAAATACAATAAATGGACAGTTAATACAAAAAAAATAATTTCTTTGCGAGCTTAATTGCTTTAAATCTTAAAACTGTTTTTGGTATTTTTTTTAATAGATAGACGAAACGAAAAAATTAAAGTAATAGAATATTTAATAATACTAAACAATAATAATAAGTAATTGCATCAATAATAGTGTAATCAATAAATCTGTGAAAATCGTATTGTGCCAAAAATGAAGAGGCTGATTGACATATTGTCTATTGCTAACGTAAATAACTAATATCAAAGTAGCACTAAAAAGTAATGTAATTTAAAATCTCATAACCAATGTTTTCTTACAAAAAGACTTATCTCTGCATAACATCAAGAAGTTAAATACATAATATACTATATTTCTAAATGGAGCCGTCTATTCAAGAGGCCTTTTTGTTGTTATCAATTTTTTTTGCATAAATATTTTCGCATTCGGTATTTTTAAAGGAAACGCCGCCGCCGAAACTCCAATGTGTTTATTCTATATAAAACCTTTTCTCTCTATAGACATTTATGATTCTGTTTTAAAAGTTTTAATCTTAGCCGTTTAATCACATATACAAGCACACAGACGAAAAAAAAGTCATTTATGGCTTTTATAAGTGAATATATCCTCTGAAAGCTGCATTACACTCAAGAAATTTAAAAATGGACGGATTGCTGTGTCCCCGATTTTTTCCTGCGAGAAGTGTACAACCGGTAATGAAAGGGGGGATCAAAAAAGAGGCGGTGTCTAGGGTAAAGAGGGCGATAATTAGATATGGGCTAATTTCGGCTAGCGTAGTTAAAAATGCGTTTAGGGATAAACTTGATAATGATTGGCAGGGTAGGTGGGATGTTACTGTGTTAATGTGGAGGTGGGCTAGAAAATTTATCGGTTGAGCTATACGTTTTAGAGAAATAAGGGTTAATTTGTCGAATCAGGCGGTAGAATTAATAACAGATCACTGTAATTTTAAATCATATTTATGTAGAATTGAGAGGGTTAATGATTCGCATTATGAATATGGTATAATAATAATTTGCCGGCTATAAGTAACTAGGTCTGGGACTTCTTCCCAGATTCTGCTCTCAGAGTAAGGTTTTTGCCAAATAATATATTAAATAGATCACGGTGAATAGAGGTTCAAAAAAATCTAATGATCCAGTTCAGTGAGACACCCTGTATTTTTCTAAAAAAAAAAAATTTAAATTTATAGCGAGGAACGCTATTGGTGAAGATTCAATTTTCTTGTTGCCATTTAATCATCCAATGAATAGGTATCCCCAATCAAAGTTTGATTAAAATCGTGCTAATGAAACGGAGATACAATATGGAAGTTATAAAAAGTGAGACATACTGTATATATAACGAGATATATTTTTTTTTTACCAGTGTTTACCCCAAAACGATGAATAGAAGAACCGAAGTTCTCTTTGAAATCAGATTCAAAGTCGAACAAACAAAATTTTAATCAGAACTAATCGTGCTCATTTGAAAGAAAAAAAAAACTCGTGCTCTAATTTCGAGTCTAATTTGAATTTCTCAAATACATCTCTCCGCATTCCAAATAAGTAAAGCAAAGTTCGTGACGTGAACTTACTTAATTTGCTTTTCCGCAGCTCTGGCTTTCGCTTCCAAATCCGCCTTCTCCCTATTAACGACCCCAATTTTCTCCGTCATTTCCGCTAGTCGCAAATTGAGTTGGTTAATATTTTCCTTCAGCTTAGCTTTCTCCTGCTCGTACTGGTGCTTTAATTCCTCGTACCACCTATAAATCAAGGAAAATATTTTACGACGAAACTCCGCAACGAAGACCAGCGGGTGATTACTAATACTTCTTGCATTCGTTCACGCTAGCCGTATGGACCGAAATGGGAATGTACTCTTGTCGCTCGTTTTTGAAAGTGTCCTGGACTTGAAGTAGAGATTTATTTTTCTCCTTTATGGCGGCCATTTCCGCCCTACTTTTGCAATACTCCTCGTGCAAGACTCTGTAATCTCGTTTGAGTTGGTCAACTGGAAAATAAATAAATAACTTCGGGATTTTTCAATTTCTTTCCGTTTTTTTTTATTTACCCCTCTGTTCGTAACATTTCGTAACTTCATCGATCTTATCTTGTTTCAAAGCGCACTTTTTTATCAATAAGTCGTTCTGTTCCTTCGTGACTTTCAGTTCTCTTTTTATTCCGTCCAATTCCGCCGACAAAACTTTGCTACAGTCCTCGTCCTCGTTCAATAACTTGTGCAAGCTCTCGTTCTCGCGGGCAACTTCTCGCATCGTCTCCGTAAAGGCGGCCAGTTGTTGCTCGTACTCTTGAATGATGGTCTCCTTTTCAGCTATGGTCTCCTGGTACGCATCCAGGAGGGGACCGAGGGTGTGTACGTTGACTCCGCCCCAAGAGATGGGCGTGTGGGGATGACCCCTGTGCGCTTCTGATAGAATATTCGGGGTTTCCATTAGAATTTGAGTGGAATTTTCCGGGCTCTTTGTCAGCCTCGTTTGACTGACGCCGCGGTTATTAGAGAAATTTAAATTGCTCTTGTGTAGTTTTTGTTGGTAGCGTTCAAGCTGAACGTTGAGCCTTGAAAAGAAAACAAATAGCAGAACTGAGAATTAATTTCGGCACATTTTTTAAACGCCAAGCTTTTAGGTTTAGCCGCACTCATATGCAATTTGTTACAAAGGGTAACTGAAGCACACTGACATTAACGAAATATTTTTTAAAAGGATTTTGTTTTACTTTCTTACCAAAAGTGGTCACGCAAATTGTCAAATAATATATTGATGGTAGTTGAAATAGTAATTTCAAATAGATTACACCTTGGCAAATATAAGAAATAACTGACTGATAAGTAGCTCCTAAATCTAAAGCAAAGTTCGGCGATTTAGAGCAGTAAATAATTACGTTTTTTTACATATATAATACTTTTGGAAGGTAATAGCTCTTAAATGAAAATAAAAAATAATACAGGGTATTCCACGTAAGTGGTTCATTAAAAGTTTATGATGTTCTATTATTTACTTATATTTGAGATTTTGGCACCATTATATGTTCGATATGGAAACATAAATTTAAAATACTTTAACCAAAATATCACTTCCGGTTGACCGGAAATGGATGTCAACTGTGTTATTTTAAATAGAATAATATAATTTTTTATTCATTTTTGGATTCTACGACCATAAATACGTCAGTCTTTATTATAGCTACATGTTGCCGTTTTTGAGTTATTTAGGTTTTTCTTTTTTTTTTTTTTTAATCATAATCATTGTATCATTGAGAAATTAATATCTCGGTTAGTACTACAAGTAGAGACTCCGAATTTGCTATGTTATGAATGTAGATATAACTCTAAGAAACGGTACACACCCTTTATATTCTAACATACAGGGTGTTCAAAACTGAGGGACAAAGTGACATATCTTCAAATGAAAAAAACTCATTTTTTTTAAAAAATAGAACACCCTGTATTTTAATTCGGAATTAGGAAGTAAATATTATCCCCTATCATTTTATATCAGCATTCCCTATACCTATCTTTAATGCATTTTGAGATATGAGCGACTTTTTGTTAAACAGACTAAGTGCCCTATCTTTAAATGTTTGTAGCTGGCCTTGAATGGGATTAATGTCAAATTCATGCATTATTCTTTGAATAACCATACAAGAATGTCGCTGTTCGAATAGTCATTTCTATTAATATTGCGTTGTACAAAAGTGTAATTACAATGATATACATAAACACTTTTGGTTAGTCAATGAATTTGACATTAATCCCATTCAGAGCCAGCTACAAACCCGTAAGATAGGGCTACTTAGTCTGTTTTAACAAAAAGTCGTTCATATCCTCAAAATCTATTAAAGATAGGTATAGGAATGCTGATATAAAATGATAGGGATAATATTTACTTCCTAATTCCGAATTAAAATACAGGGTGTTATATTTAAAAAAATAGAATACTTAGTCTGTTTAACAAAAAGGCGCTCATATCTCAAAATCTATTAAAGAAAGATATAGGGAATGCTGATATAAAGTGATAGGGGATGATATTTACTTCTAATTCCGAATTAAAATTCTATTTAAAAAAAAATAATTTTCTGTTCCATCCATTTCCGGTCAACCGGAAGTGATATTTAGGTTAAAGTATTTTACATTTATAGTTCCAATCGAACAGATAACGGTGCCAAAATCTCAAATATAAGTAAATAATAGAACATCATAAACTTTTAATGAACCAGTTACGTGGAATAACCTGTATATGTATTAATGATACTCTGCACTATATAGAAATAATTGCGAAAAATAATATTTATTTGTTCCTCAAATTAGTTTGTGACAATGTAATTCCAATTTTTTTTTATTTGTATCTGAAGAAGTATCATTCCTCTGGATTGTAACCAAGGGAGTCTACTATCTTCTAATGCCTACAAAAGTAAAAAAGATAAATTAAATGACATTCGTTTTCCCTGTCAATGATGGAAGCATTTTTGAAATCAAAGTTATGACCTGTTTCAAGAGAATGGTCGTTTAGAGCACTTTTGTTGAGACTCGTGGCGCAATCGTATTCATGTTGCTTGAGTCTAGCCTTAACATGTTGGGCAGACTGCCCGATGTACATTTTTTCACAATTAATACAAGGAATTTTGTGGATTATATTCAATTGAAGTAAAGTAGGAATTTTATCTTTATTTTCTGAAAAAAAAAGTAATTTATCAGAATTGCAATTGTAGAAGGCTAATTTTATATGTTGTAATTCTTTAAAGATAGACCAGAGTCTGGGAGTAAGATTCTCAATATGGAGAAGCCTCTGATAGAATGTGTCCAACTGTCGATCCACATTATTATCTAGTCTCAAGTTGGTTCTAGAATGGGCATGAAACAAAACGGACTTGAGACTAGACAATAATGTGAATCGGCAGTTGGACACATTCTATCGGAGGCTTCCCCATATTAAGAATCTTACCTCCAGATTCTCGTCTACCTTTAAAGAATTAAAGAAGAATTAAAATTCTAATAAACGTTATTTTTTTTTTATTCAGCGACTGAATATATTCATCACTCTACTTAAAATTATTACGAAACAAATTATAACAGCTTCACTAGAAATTACTGATTTTGATAAGTTTATGATTCTTCTGGATTGTTACATTTAGTTTACAAAACCGAATAGAGATGACGCCAAAAACACAATGTCAGTGCAAAAAATATCCTTTTTTCAATTAAACAGTGAAATAAGCGTGTAAGAAGTTAAGAGTTCATGTCGTGTGCCCAGATTATTTAAGAAGAATGCACGTTTATTGTTGTGTCACAAGCAGTAACATCATTACTCTGGTAAGTATAAGCTCTTTTTTCCCAGCAGGGAGGAAAGTATTCACTTTCCTCCTGGGAAAAAGCATTTGAGGGAGGAAAGTTATAGATATAGAAAATTATACTTTTGCTCCCTAGGGAGGAAAGTTGCACTTTTCCTCCCATGACATTGACATGATGAAACTGTACATCTTACAATATTAGACATTATTGATAGATGATTAGTACATTCGACCCAGTCTGAGCCCATTTATGAGATAATTGCTAGATTATTAGGTATTAAATTTCAATTAAATTATTATTAAACACTTTTAAAACGACGCTAACTTGACAGTTCTGAAAAAATATTTGACAGATTAAGCCTACTATCTATCACGTCACTCACAGTTATGCCTTTATTATTTTTAGACATTTAGAATTGGACTGGCTGGGAAAAAATAGTATTAAAACCACGTGAGAAAAGTGTTATTGCAGGCCTTGGGCAATTACAAACCTCGCCTTCGCCTCGGTTTGTAATATTAGTAGCACTTTCCTCCCTTGGTTTGAAATATTCTATTGCTTTCTAGGATATATTGGTAAATGTTATTAGAAATATAAAACCTAAAAAGTACGATTTACTCAAGTAGAGTGAATCACCTAACTTCACTAGTAGAGTGAAGTTAGGTGATATCAAGATATGGTTAGCCATATTAAAAAAAAATCTATTAGAAATCGTCATCCCTCTGTAATCATTTCTCTGCAATAGAGTTGTCCAGAAGAATGACTTACTTTCAAGAGAATGACAGGTTTACACATACATGTATGTTTCTAATGCATGCGCAATCAGACCTAGAAGAAGACGGTGAAGTTAAAGTGATATTTCTCCAGGTTTGCAAGTTGGATGATAAACAGGCTTTTAAGGCCAACCCTCAGGATATCTCCTACATACATTTTAATGACATTGTGTATATTTTGCCATCTCCTGCAGTTTCTTCTCGAAGGGAAATTTCAATAAATGTTTAACAAAAAAAGCTATTTGCGTCATTTCTCTGGATTGAACCTTCATTCCTCTGGTGCAAGTTCTTGTATTTCTTTGAAAAAAGGTAAAACTTCTGCTATTTTGGTATTAATTGCCTTAACTGATGTCAGCAAATCTATTTGTAGTAAAATTGAACATTAAATAAAACTCTATTTTGATGTGAATTATTATTTCAGAAGAATGATTCAATTATAATGTACAGTTCCAAAGGACGTAGCCGGGTAAATATAGTGAGAATATACCCTTGCCCATACTTCCATTCTTGTCTGCCCTATAAGTCACCTGGAATGGCTATTTATATTTCTTCAAAATATCACCTAAAAAAAATCAGAGTTTTGGAGAAAAAGGGTTAATTTAATTTTTAAAAAAAGTTATTTTTTTTCGAAAACTACTTTTTTTTATATTTCATTCATTTGTTTTTATATGTTGTAGCATGCATTTATGGCTAAAACATAACCACAATAGTTGAAATTGGAGTAAATTCTTATGTTGTCTATTGTTGTTTTTTAATAACAAAGATATATTTTCTAATTATTAGTTAAAAATACCTATTGTGCATTAGATATGTTTTGTGTTCTAATCGTAAGTGTTAATTCGTATATGCTTATTACTAGTTAGGGCGGAATTGCTTCCTCACAAAAGTATGGTGAAGTATGACAACTTCCCTTTGTGTGAACCTGTTATATCCTTCCTACATTTTTGAAATTGATATATGTTATTAAAGGGTAAGTGAGTATTTATTAAGCAAAAAATGGTGGGTGGTTCAACGAGTGACGGAAAAAGGAACAGAACCGAAGGAAAAGAGAGGAGTTTTTTCAGAAGGGTAAGAAAACCATGCGAACTCGTGATAAGAAAAAATAAGAAGAAGAAATACTGGAGTTATTGTATTAGTTAACACAAAAAAAGTGAAGCAAATGGAAAAAATAAAACTGGTTAATAAAAGAATTAGCAGAAGTAAAACAAGAAAACGAAAAAAATAAAAAGGAACAATAAGGAATTAAAAAGGAAAATAAGATGATAATAAATGAACTCCAAGTATTTAAATGAGATAACCTTAGAAAGAATATAGTTACACACGGTCTAAGTATAGAAACAAGTGAAAAGAGTGTTCTAAACAATTCTATAAAGGATTTCTTGGAAGAGAACATAGAGTTAGACATCGAAGTTAAGCAAGCAATAAAGTTATGACCTGAAATATACTTAGTGAAATTCTATACTATTGAAGATATAATTAATATAATGCGAAATAAGAGTAAATTAAGGACAAGACAAAATCGGCGAATATATATTAACGACGACATGTCAAGGGAAGAGATATTAATACCGAAGACAACTAAGAATAAGAACGAAACATAGACAAGGAAGAAGGAAAAACTGTTAAGATAGGGTTTCAAAAACTAGAAACTAGATAGAAATGTTTCAAAATAAATGAATAAAAGGAAGGTCTTAATAAACAAGTGACAGGGCAGAAACAGAATAGAACTAATATAACTAAACCAATGGAAGAGAGACCAAAAAACTAATAATATAAAAAATACGTGAACTGCAAAGGAAGATGAGGACAAATGCGATGAAACTGGATGAGCGAAAAAATATATGGAAACTGGCAACATGGAATGTTAAGAATCTAAATGGTAAAGAAGATGAGTTAAATGATGAATTTTTGAAGACAGATCTAGATGTATTAGTCATAACCGAAGCTAAGAAAAAACGGACATGGGGAGATGGAATTCGAGCACGGCGAATTTATGGTTTATGGAGGAGTGAGCAGCAGAAGAGGACTAACGCATGACTAGATTGTATAATAAATAAAAATTGGAGATATAGGGTTACAGAATTGAATATTCATGAATGAATAATTATTGTCAGTGGTGTTTAATGATGTGAGACAATTAATGATAATAATTCTAGTTTATGGCCCAGATGAAAACGAAAGAGTAGAATTAAAACAATTAAATTAATTAACTGTTCAAAATAGTAAATGAAGCTCTTCGTAGCTGGAGATTTTAATAATATAGTCGGAAAGAGGGACAGAATGTTTAGATATTCAGTGACACTATCCTGAAGCAGCAAAAATTAAACACGCGTAGATAGCTGTAAATACGTACAAAAGACGTAAAGCAAATGGAAAGTTTATATCAGGCAATAAAAGCATATAAACTAAATTATTCACAAGCAGTTAACATTAACATTCAACATGTTTGGGATGGAGTAAGCGGCTGGACTACAGAACAGTTATGGCAAACGATGAAAAGGATTATACTCAGCTCAAAAAGCATGTGGAACAACAAATGTAAATAAAAACTGGAAATAAACAGCATGGTTGAAACAAGAAATAAAAGAACAAATTAGGCTAAAGAAGAAAGCATGGAAGACGCATTTAAACAACAACAAAAAACTCAGGAGGTATATAACGAATAGAAAATACATAGAAAGCTAGTTAGTTTAGCAAAATGAAAAACTTGAAAAGATTTTGGAAAATGCACGGAAGAATGATGCAAAATAAACCGAGAACCATTTTATCATACGCTAGAAACCTTAAGAAAAGATAAATTGAATAGTAAAAGAAGATGTGGAGATATACGAAACATGAAAGGAGTATTTTACAGAATTGCTTCGTGGGGAAGAACAAACACGTAACAAGAATTGGAGAAGAAGATGAAATAGTATCATTACAGTAAATTCCATCACTAGATTATTGTTAGGAAAAGTAGCGAATTATGATGGTATTCAACAGTTACTACATTGTTACGTCTCTTTGTAAACCCTTTAACCAAATTTGAAATATAGTATTTTTAGGATTAAAAAAAAAAGTAATTTAAGTTAGGAAACGCATGTCAGGCACTTGGCATCTAAATTGTCAGCTATATGTCGCCTAAAAGATCTGAGAAAGAAAATATTGTTATCCATACACTGACATTCTTTCCCGCACAGAAACAAACATCTTCGAAAAAAAATGTTTCAATGTGTATTTGGTTCAAAAATAAAATAACAAACAATGTTTGCCCTAATCCAATGCATGCATTATTCTAAGTGTAAGAAACCTATTTCTTCTTGGAAAGAATATTTTTTTCTCAGTGCAGTAATATAACCAAAAAGAAGGCAACTTTTCAAAAGATGCGTTTTACATGATTATTTAGCTTTTTAGAAACGTTTTCATATACCTATAATTTCAAATTTTAGAAATTTTGAGTTATGAAATTGTTCTTCTAATAACCGATTTGTTTTGAAGAAATGAGTTTAGAAAGAAAAGAGTACTTTGCTTATAATAATGAAAATAATCCAAAAATGTGGATATTTTTTAATTATAACATACTTTTTACTTGTGATAAGATAGTTGATAGTTTGCTATTGTTCTTCGAAGAATATTTGCCCATTACCTTTATAGTAGGCAACCGTTTATACAGCTGAGTAGAAAAGGTAGACTACATTAAAATACAGTATTTCTTGAATTTTACTGGCGCACACGTCCCAAGGGCAGAGATAGTGCAAAAGACCCACATTAGCTTTGCGATTATACTCCTTCAGTATAAACGATTTCATATATTTTCTTGTACTTAAAATATATTTTGAAAGAAAAAATTGATAAAATAATTTTCTTCCAAGCACTTTTTAAATAATTATATCGCTTTCTCTTGGAAAATTATTGTAGTATTTCAATATTTTTGCAGATTCAAAAAGTTTATTATTAATAACTGCAAATTGTATGCTTTCATACCTATATACGACATTCTTCAGCATATTTAGGTCCTCATTCAGTTCTTGATTTGATCTCCTCAAGGAAAACAGTTCGTTCTTTTGCGCCGCGATTGCCCCGCTGTATTCTTCGCATTTTCTGCAATTTCGGCAAACTTCCAATTCGTTTTGACACGCACGGAACTGAGCCATTAACTCTTGATATTGATTCTTAAGTGTCGCATTCTCCTGGCTTATCTCTTCGTTTAAGACCTGCAAACTATTCAACTTTTCTTTAAATTTATTGTTCTTCTTGTTAATATATAGGTCCATGGACATTAGTCTCTCTTGTAATTCATTGTTTTCATACGCCAGTTTTTCGTTTTCTTTCGCCAAATGCTTTTTACTGGTTTTTCCAATTTTTCCATCACCAGCGCCACAATCCTCGTCATTATCCGCTTCGCATTTTAATCCTTCATCTGTTTCGACGGATTTGCGATGTTTGATTTTCTTAGGATGATTAGCGGCGAAGGTTTTACGTCCAGAATCATCGCCGGCTCGCTATTTTGCTGATGCACTTGGACGTCCAATTTTTTGCGACGCGGTTTGACGGGGACTTCGTTGTGCATCTTGCGCTTCTTTTGAATTCTGACTAAATTAAATAATGGAAAGAGCATTTTTCGTTTCTATGCTGGAAGCACGACATCATAAGAATGGAAACATCTACGTGTGTTTTTATTTTTAAAATTTTATTTCTGAAAGAAGCCATGGTTGAAAGTAGTTCTAGTGAATTCAAGTTTACACTTACCACAAAAGTTAAATGAAGATTACAAAGCAAGTCAAGTATGGAAATAACGAGACTTAAATTCATAATAAAGATATTGTGTCTCAGTTAAATACATTTGTTGGCATTTATTGTATACTTGTTGTGTTCATGCTGCTATGGTTACTGCATCAATTTAGTTGAAATATAAACCTTCACGGCGGCGAACTATTTAGCTTTTACTCAATAGATGTCTCCATATTTCATAGAGAGGATATATTTGGGAGGAATAAGTAAAGCGAAAATATCTTGATATTAAAAAAGTCTTGCATTAAATATGTCGCAACTATTCATGCATTATGTTTAGCGGCAATTCGTAAATTAAAAAATAATAATCAATTTATTGTCACAATTTCCATTTGAACTTGGACATTATCAATAAGAGAAAAACTTGTACATTTCATAACAATAACATATTTTATTTACGTATCTTCTGTAATACGTAAATAAAATATGAAATAATAATAATAAATAAATATAGTATTAATAAATAATTTTAGTTGAACACAAAACTCGTTTGCATGTAGTATAGCTGCTCTGATCTAAATCATAATAAATAGTGAAATACAATGAGTTTCTAAGTTTTACAGTGAAAAACTGTGAAGAAACACGTTGTATACAGGTTGACCAGCACTGATTACTTTGCGCAGCACAAGAACTAGGTAAACCAATAGGAAAAGGTGTAGCTGATAGTTGTTTTAAAGGCCTGCGGGCGCTTTGACTATTAGCCACCATCATAATCGACAAAGACTAAACTTAACTACAGGAAAGATGTAGAGTAATTTGAAGGGCCCATTAAAACGACTTAAAAGATCACAAACACAGTCAGATCAACGCAAGAAAGGAATAAACTACATAGGATTATAACAATAGAAAACCAAAAACGACAACCTGGAAAGTACATATACTACCAACCTAAATCATTCAGACTAATGAGTCTCACATCTTTTATGTTGAAGACTATGGAAAAAATTATACATCTCAACATTACGGAAATAGCACTTGCTAGATATCCTCTGCAATGGGCATACCAGAGGGGCAAATCAGGAGAGGCTGCCCTGCAAACTATGCAGGACAGCCCCTTCTGAGTGGGAGGATTCGAAAGAAACCTACATCAAAAGGAAGTTGCCCTTGCAATATTTTTAGACATAGAGGGTGCCTTTGTTAACACATCAACGCCCTCGATCAACCGATCCTTAATGGACCGGAACATTAGCCACACGACCAACGGATGGGTTGACTGCATGCTAAGAAGCAGAGTGGTCTATGCCCAGATGCTAGATAAAAGTATCGCCATGAGGACCACTAGAGGGTGCCCTCAAGGAAGGGTACTGTCACCACTGCTGTGAAGCTTGGTCGTGGATGATCTCATAAGGTCATTAAACGACAAAGGAATATGGACGCAGGGGTACGCTGATGATATTGTCATAGTAGCTAAAGGGATGTTCCCGGGCGTAGTGGCAGGCATTATGCGTAATTCACTGCGAATGGTGGAAGAATGGTGCCTTTCACAAGGACTTCAGTTAATTCACAAAAAAACAAAGTTGGTTGCTTTCACCAACATGAGGAAACTCAATGACCTAGGCGACATTAGACTGTTGGGACAGGAGTTACAATTAACGAAGGAAGTAGAGTATCTGGCTGTTACCCGTGATGCGAAACTGAGCTGGAAAAATCACTTAGTTAAAACAACGACCAGGGCTACGCAACTATTCTGGTGCTGCAGGAGAGTTGCTGATAAAACCTGGGACTAAAGCCGAGGGTGAACCATTGGCTATATACTGCCGTCAGAGACTAGCTATAACATAAAGGTCAGTAATCTGGTGGAGGAGGACGGAAGTGTCCTGCGCAGTGAAGCTGCTAACCGCTGTCCAGAGACAGGCATTGCTGAGAATCACTGGTACAATCAACAGCACAGGGACCGCTTCTTTGGAGACCATTGTAGGCCTCCACTCGCTGGAGCTTTATGTGAAAGTAGAAGTTATGAACGCGATTCTTAGACTGAAACCCAACAACTTGTGGCATCCCAATGGATGCTGGATACTACGAGTACGATACTGGATGGGCCATAGCTGCAAATGCCCACGGACAGTATGACAGCCGAAATTATTTTCACTGAAAAGGTGAAAATCTCCATACCGAACAGAGACCAGGCACGTAGTGAGATCACTGCTCTTGATAACTGATTCACGGGCGGATCCAAATCCAGCCAGGGCATAGGAGCCGGTACTTGTGGGCCCAGTCCTAATCAAAGGGCATCCATACAACGGTCTGCTCCAGACAGAGGTATTCGCCCTTGCAGCCTGTGCAGAAATTATTGCAAAAGAAGATTACATGAGGAGGAAAATAAGCATAATAACTGACAGCCAGGCTGCTATCAAGGCAGTCTCGAACCCTGTAACTAGGTCAAAACTAGTTAGAGATTGTAAACAATCCGTCAATACACTGGCACGAGACTACACGGTGTCTCTGAATTGGGTGCCGGGGCATGAGGATATAAAGGGCAATGTAATAGTCGACGAATTAGCCACGAAGGGCTCTAAAAGACACTTCATGGGCCCAGAGCCCGTATGTGGGATTACTAAGGACTCCGCAAGAAGAGAGATCTGGACCTGGTTAGATAAAGAAAGTACAAAGAAATGAAGGTCGACTGAAGGTCAACTCCATACTAAAGCACTAATAAGGGATGGGAGTGCTAGATTCTCTGATAACCTACTCAGAAGCAGCAAGAGAGAAGCTAAAACCATTACCGGGCTGGTAACTGGACACTGTTCCCTGAAAAAGCATCTATACAACACAGGCCGTGTAAGCGAACCGTGGTGTAGAAGATGCGAATTACAGGAGGAAACGAGTTTACATGTAATCTGCAAATGTGAGGAACTGAAGGAACTCAGGCAGAAATATTTCGGAGAGATCTATTGGAGCCCTCGCAAGGCCTCAATTTCCACTGAGATACTGCTTATAGCAAACAGCTGCTCGAGTGTAAATTAAGAGATTTAATAGGAGGTTACAATGGGCATCCCACTCAGGTACCGACTTAATGGTGTTCCAACCGTAAACTAATGAATGAATGAATAAATAGTATAACTATTTTGACTATCGATAACGTTGTTTTTTCATTACATACATTAAATACATTAAAATACTTATTTTGCCTCACATTTTTTTACCACCACAAGGCAAACGTAAATTAGTTGGGTGTTTTTACTGACGGGTGTACCGGAGGGACCGTAACAAAACGATTCTTTTACATCATTCTTATAGGAGCATACAAACAATATTTTCTGACTTGGACAAAACTCTGACACCAACAGTAACCTGGGTCAATTTCTCATGTCCAGGCACAGATCAGCGGATTCCTTATGAATTTCGCACAAAAGCTAGGTTTTTACGGAAGGAAGCCAGAGCCTGCCGTTTTCGAATTTTAGAAATATTTGACCTGAAAATCCGGTTTGTGCCATAAATGACCCAGGTTCGGACGGAAGGTTAAGATCATAAAAACATATGGGCAAAGATTTATTTGAGTTTGATTGCTTTAGCGTTAGACAAAAACAACCTTGTGTAATTCTAAATGTATGTAAATACAATTGTGGTCACTGCTTTTACATTTATATTTTAACGTATATTTTATACTTGAAAAGGCTTTGAAATAAAAGCGAAAGCTTATTCTAAAAGACCTAAAAACCAAGAAAAAGAAAGAAAGAAATATATAGTACTCAAGAAAAGAAAATTTTAAAATTATGTTCACTTTATGATGACTATTCAAAAATTTGGGGATTTGTTTACGAAAAATAATGTTTATTCAATGCAAATATTCAATATGGGATATGTATGTTCAAACAAATAATTAAATACCGTTTAACAAGTATTACTTTGCTATAGTAATAAATAAATATTTTTTAAATATGCACACGTACATACATCACCCCTACCTTTGATTACTTTATTTTAAATATATTCATTTATATTAAATATTACTTATTTAAAATAATAGCACTAATGATTTATTTGTCTGTAGATATAAGTATGTATGTAGGCAATGTGCAAATTTGATATTTGCTTGGTATTATTAAGGCTTGTTATTCTCAAATAAACAAAACATTAATTAGGGAATGAATGTTAAATACTTACCTAGTATTAAATCTCTACAGTGATCAAACCTGGGACATGCTTCGGGATGATATGTCAAAAGAATTTGGCCTTGTGAAATAATTTATGACAAAGCAACAAAAGCGAAAGGGATATCAATACACCATCTTAAAATTGAATAGAAATGCCATCTAATGGTATACGAATGTTTCCAAACGTGACAAAGGGAATTGGAAAAGGCATATATGGGTATATGGGCCTAGAACCAAGTATGTCTAAAGCTTAAGAAAATACCCGAGGAACTCAAAATACACGCTATTGAAAGATGTGTTTAGTTCAATACTGTTAGAAATTACTGAAAGCAGGAAATTATCATTATGTCTGATAGTTAAGGAGCCATAAAAGCGCTGAGTTCATACGTAATCAGCTTCAAGGTGGTCTGGGAGTGTCTCTAGAGAAGCTAAATGAACTTGGCAAAAGGAACAGGATAACCCTTTTAGTTCTGGGACACACAGGAGTGGAAAGAAGAGAAATAACGGATAATCTTCAAGAAAAAGGAGATGGAACAACATTAGGGCTTAGGAACTCAATCCTTTGCGAGATAAATAGCAATACAATACTTAAGAAACTAAAAAAAAATTGAATAGAATAGAGAAAATCCGACTATTGGGAGAAGCTCCAGGGAATCTCTTCTGGGAACCTATAACTAGAAGACATTTACACAATCTACCAACGTGAGTAAGCACAATATTTGTATATTAATGGGTATCCTTTCAGGTCGTTATAAACTGAGAGGATATCTGAGTAAGCTTGCATTAGGAAGGAAATCTGAATGTAGGTTTTGTGGGGAAGAGGATGAAACATCTATCTATTTGCTTTCCAATTGCGCAGCACTGTGCAACAAAAGGGCATTGCACCTGCAACCATGTGAAATCGAAGAGGGAGATTTATCTTACCTGGAATCTTCTCATATTCTGGACTTTTAAAAAAGAATAGCTGTAAAATAGCAAGAATAGGAGACACAATAGATCTTTTAAGGTCGCAGTCCTAATTTTTCTATACGTAAATTTACATAAAATGAACTTCTTTGGGATAAGAATGAACTTGAGGTAACCGACAAACACAAAAAATGCGCAGAAATATTTATATTTATTAAATGTACCCGATGATATATTTAAATTAGGCAATGAATCAAATTTTAACACATTAAGAATTACTGATTGGGACAATTTCTTTGCGTAGATAGAAGACAAATATTGGTGATTTATTGTTAGTAACTATCAGAAACCTTTTTTTTTCTAAAACAATACACTTTAAATACATTTCTTTTACTATAAACTCTTTATTTTTTGTAAAAGTATAAAATACATAATATAAAAAATATACATTTGCAACATATATGGAATATAAAATATTATGTATGTCGCTAGCACAGTAACATTATTAATTAGGTATGTTTTACACGATAAATGAATATTTACAAATACAATAATAAACTTTAATATAAATATGCACTATCGTTAAGTACTAATGAATGGAAACTTTGGACTTAGAGCTGAAATTGAAGCTTAATATTTATGACTAAATAAAACACTTTTAGATTTTATTCTAAAATCTTAAAATAAGTAAGTACTTTCAAAACGTTCGTAAAAATAATTCAATTATAAAATATTTAAATAAATAATTGTTAACTATTTGTATCTTACAATAATGACTTATTTCTTTATTTTAATAAAGGCACGTACTTAACACAAAATATTTGTTATGACTCTATGACTAATATTTTCTGTAATTTATTCCGTTAAATATTTATCATTTTGCTTTTATAATTAGTGTTTATGTGCCTCCTCCTGGAAATAACTACGCAAGGGATTAACTTTGCTACCATAATGTCTCATGCCATTAGAGAACATTCATCGGTAGAGCTATTTTTAAGTTTTCCTTCTATACGTTGTAATTTAAGTCGTGTTTGTCTTTCTTCGAACCGGTTCTTCTCTCCTCATACCGTGAATCCTCTGGCGCAATGTTGCACCCTGTTGTCTGGCGGTGGATACTTGCAGCAGTAACTCGAAATCACGCCGGCCATTGCCAGCAAGAGGGAAATAACAGAAATACAACAAACCGCTCCGGAAGTCATGTCTGCCAGGGGAGTTCCAGGTTTCGGTCGCATAAACAGTAGAACCAGTAGACCTGCACAGCTAAGAAGACTGAAGACGCTCAATACGATGTATCCTGCAAAGAAAAAAAAACATACGAATTACTTACACGTAGGCTTGGCATCGCTCGCTTGTACGTATTATATTGATAAAATACCTCGTTAGTATGCTTTGGACCGAAGTGCTAATGGGTACTTTAAACGGAAATGCTTCCGGTCTTTTCATATATTTGGTTACATTATATCTAGCCGAATATCTTTTTATAGAAATGATGGACGCTTGAAGGATACGATTATAATTAAGGTGTAGTTTTATGCGGAATGCAAATAAAAAAAAAACCTTTATTCTATGTTATTACAAAATGGCGTCTTCCTGGAAGGTAAACTGGATTGAGAAGGCAGAATACAGGATATGGACTATAATTACGTATTAGAATGTTAAAATGCGGCACTCATATATGACACTTTTCTGAGAACTTCAGTAATAATATGAATTTTGTGTATACTATATACATGTTTTTTGAATAATGTAATAAATTTTAGAAAATACAAGGTGATTCAAAAGCATTATTTGACGAGAAAAATGCAATCGGAATTTCTTTAGAACTTAATTTTTTAAAAAATGGTATTTAAAAATGAAATAATCCGGCAACATTGTATAATTCACGTTAAGGTAAAACTATACGTTGATAAACAATAAAACTGTAGCCATTAGAAACCCAAAAATTTAGTGAAATTTCAAATCATAAAACTGACACTGACGTTACCAATTTACAATAAATATTCGAAATTTTGTTTATCCATTCTTAAGCAGTTTTCTAATATTCTACGAACACTTAAATACGTTTAATTAAACGTTGTGTAACATTTCAGAAGCTACCGTTTCGGCTCCAACAATAATTCGCTGTCTTAACTTCTTCACATTCTCGGGGCTAATACACGGAAAAAAATCTCTTGGAAAAATATACGGCCGAAATAATATTGTATTTAATAGAAATACAATCCGTTAAACTACAAAGAATTAGAATAAGTGTAGTCGTCGGATTCCCACGACAAATTGTAGTTAAGTGTTCTACAATTGTTGGTTTTTTGACAAGAATTCTTTTTCCGTGTACGGTAGACGATGTTTTTTAAGGGGCCCCATAAAAAGGAAATCTAGAAGAGTAAGATTTGGCGATCGTGGAGGCCAATTAATAGGACCTCCACGACCAATCCATCTTTGGGGGAAATTGTTATTCAACCACGTTCTCACTTGCATAGCGTAATGAACAGGACCTGATAAATGTCCAGAGATTATGCAGCCTCAAACATTAACAGAAAAGCGATTCTGAAATCCTCTTCGACGCACCACGTTTGGATATTCTACACTCCAGTAACGGTTATTGTGCATGTTGAATATCTCATCGCGAGTAAACCCCGTTTCATCAGTCCACAATACCTGATTACCAAAATTATCATTTTCCTCCATCAACAAAAATCATTCTTCGACAAAAATTGACTCTAAGCGGAAAAACGTCTTCTCGCAGGGCTGAAACTTTCGTATAATGGAAAGGATCTACCGCTCTACTCTTAAAACACGTTGAACGATACTGTAACTTTAAGTAAATTTAAGTTACGTCCAATTCTTCGAATGCTCACACTGGGATCATCCGCAACAGACTGAAGAATATCTTCTTGCTGGAGTTCGTGCTATACGTGGTCTTCGAGGAATATCAACAAAAATATCAATTTGTCCCGCTTGTTGCATGCGATCAACCAGACGTTGAAAAACATTTTTTTTCCTCACTAGGGCGGAAAGAAAGTGACACTGACATGATGAAACTGTACATCTTATATGTGACATTATTGATAGATGACATTAGTACATTCGAACCAGTCTGAATCAATTTATGAGGTAATTGCTAAATTATTAGGTATTAAATTTCAATTAAACTATTATTGAACACTTTTTGAAAAACGACGCTAACTTGACAGTTCTCAAAAAATATTTGACAAATTAAACCTACTATCTATCATGTCACTCATAGGTATGTCTTTATTATTTTTGGACATTTAATTAGTTAAAATTGGACTGGCTGGGGAAAAAAAACCTTTTCAAACCACGTGAGGAAAGTGCTATTGCAGGCCTTGGGCAATTACAAACCTCGCCTTCGGCTCGGTTTATTTGCCCGCGGCCTGCAATAGGGCACTTTCCTCCCTTAGCTTGAAATATACTATTGTATGGATTGCTGACGTGGAGGGCATCTCGTAGCGTAACACTGTTTGAAAATATATATCGGTTTGTGCGTTAATTTGCGCTAGTCAAATATTTTAGTGTGATTTTTACAAAATTTGCCAGACGAGTTGACTACGTGTGTTTAATAGAACAGAAATTACTAGAATTTCGTGTGAATTCTTTGTTCAGATATGAGAATTTACTATTTTTCTAGACATTCAGAAGCATCAACCAATCAAAATTTTTCCCTCGGATAGAAATATAGAAACCCCACCTAATCTAATACGGTATTGTATTATACGCACCATCTGCATTGCACGTGTATCTGTTTTCGGGTTTTGACTAGAAGTATTTTATAATTCCACGTGTCAGTTGGACAAAATAACCCCTTTTCAATAGACAATACTTGACTATATTTGCTCGTCAAATTTAAACTCGTATGGTTCTCGACAAAATAACACGAAAAGACGTGGACCTCTCCTGACTATTAAATTAGTCAAAAAAGTGTTAACATTTTCAACAGTGTAAGTGAACGCAGCAGCCCTATTGTTACCGCGACATTCACCTAAAATAAGATACATGTCACAATATTCCTGGGTTGTGTACATTTTTGAACAATTTGAAAACATGAAAACAAATGTGTACAGTACAACTGGAAGGCAAACTCTAGACGTAGTACAAGAAGATTCCTTCTTCAGTATCTGACAGTTAGCTTCAACTTTAAATATCCCTAGTAATAAGACCGTTCATCCGGTTTTACGAAAAAACCTTCTTCATCCATATCATGTTTGTAATGTTTAGCCGCTCTATGAAAACGACATTTTTCGATTAAATTTTTGCAACGCAATCTTAAATAGAATTCAAGACGGCAACATTTTAAGATGTATTCTTTGGAGCGATAAGAGTACGTTTACCGGAGATCAAGTATTTAATGCCCATAATTTTCACCATTGGCCAGAGGAAAATGCGCATACATTCAGAGAATATGCTCACCAAAGGAGGTTTTCCGTTAACGTGTGACTTGGCATAACAAATCACCGGATCCTTGGGTCAATTTATTCAACAAATTGTCTTCGTGCCAAAGGGTATCTCAATGTATTTGAACAGGTTATTGATGAGATGTCATTAAACATACGGGGACATACATTACACACCAGGATACTATGCTCGTAAGAAAATGGTAGGATGACCACTTTCCAAACAGAGGAGTGGTCGCGATGGTTCCATCATACGGCCTGTGCGATCTCCCGATCTCAATCCTTTAGACTTTTTTATTTGGGGTTCCATTCAAGACAAAGCTTCAAATTTAAGAAAACTTTCTAATTTTTTGATTGGTATACTATCGAATCACCCAGCTACTAGTTTTGACAGATAGTCAGCGTGATATCATAATAGTCATTGATTAAAAGCATATAAAACAACGTAGGAAATTTAAAAAGTATATGATTCGGTGACCGGACATTTAACTCTTTTCTCCCAAAATGTCAGGTCAGCGAATCATATACTTTTTAAATTTCCTACGTTGCTTTATATGCTTTTAATCAATGATTATTATGGGATAACGCTGCACAGCCTGATGAAGACGATCTGTCGGAACTAGTAGCTGAGTGCTCCTATAGTATACCAATAAAAAATTAGGAAGAACTTTCTCCATTTTATTTTATTTATTACACACCTAATTATAGACAATCAAACATTAAGAAAACCTGTTGCTGTACAATGGAAACATTATGAACAGACACTAAAACCTATAACAGAGGATGAGAACTGTGAGGTAATGGTATTAGCTGACTTTTGCAGTCACCCTCACAATTCTATACGTGCTGCTGTTGAGGAATAGGCATGTGATATTCATCAATAGAGCGCATTGTCAAAACATAAAATCCAGGCATACGCCTTTAACATCGTGCAAGCGTTTCATCCTGGCGATGAGGCTCATCCTCTTAATATTAATATGACTGTAGAAAGATCTACAGTTTTTACAAACAAATATCTGGACGAATGAAACCAAATTTACCAGAGAGGTATTGTCAATAGATGGAACGTGCACTTCTGGGCACCACAAAACCCTCGCTTTGCTCGTGATGATAGCTTTCAGGTTACATTTAGTTTTAATGTATTTTGCTTAATAATGAATGGGACAATACTTCTTCAAATTTATAATGGCATCTTAAACAGTGAGCGATATATCGTAATTCTGCGGCAATGCGTAGCAGACTTTCTCGACGACTTTCCACTGTTAAATCGATAAGATTGATGCTACCACATGAGGAACCAGCTCATTCTTCTCATGACGTAGATTGTTTACTAAGTATGTAATTTAATGATAGGTGGATTGAACACAACGACTCTTGGGCTTGGTCACCAAGATCTCCTGATTTAACGTCCTTGGATTTTTATTTATGGAGGTACATAAAATTATTGGTATATTCGGTCGCAGTACAAAGCAAACAGAATTATAGCGATGAGTGATTTCTGATAGCATAGATCGTGAACAACTAAAATAGGCTACAACAAAAGGAATTTATAATATGATTCTAAAGTGTTTGCATACGAACGGAAGTCATATACAACACTTATAATTTTACATTCATTCAACATATCGTGTTTGATTGTCTTGTACAAAATAAAGTTGATTTTTTTAGTTAGTAGATTATTCTAGATAGGTGCTAATAACACTTTAGGAGAATTTAATTCTACACCACGTGCTGTAAAAAATACAGGGTTTCTTTTGAAAAAAAAAAACACTTTTAGTACTAAGAAGTAAGGCCAACTGAACCTTATATTGTGGGACAACCTGTATAAATTTGTTTATTTTCTATTCCTTGGTTAAATAATGAAGAACCCATACCCTCTGTAGTCCACATAAAACCTCTTTGCCTTTTACTGCATAGCTTTATGCTTTTAATGCATCACACTTTTTTGTACTTTTTTCTCACAAAAGTCAAAATAACTCTACACTGTTGAAAATTTTAACACTTTTTTGACTTAATTTAATAGTCAGAGAGGTCCACACTCTTTCGTGTTATTTCGTCGAGAACTATAGAAGTTAAATTTGACGAGCAAAGATAGTCAAGTATGTCTATTGCTAAGGAGTTATTTTTGTCCAACTGACACGTGGGATTTATAAAATACTTCTAGTCACTTTTATTGATCTAGACTAGACAAATTTAGTAGCTGTTTAACTAAATGAATGCGATCTATTGGGTGTTTTAACACCATTTTCTAAACACAACGTCTTTTTAATATGCAACTCCTTATTTCTTAGTGCTTTAATATTCTCTCTTTAAGACGTTTCTCAATTATAAATATGCAAAAACCACTCTTCACAAGTCTTGGTTTTCAAACTAACGTACAATTTTAAAATGATTTTTTGAGAACCATTATAAAATAAGTGAATGTTTATGCTATTTGATCAAGTCTAAACTAATTGCGTAAATAGATGTTCCCATACATCTTTAAGATGTTGAAATTTTTTATGCCCACTGGAATTAACGTTTAATTAACACGAGGTTACACTTTGCTAGTTAGTCACATTTGTGGGGTTTGTTGGATATGTTAATACGGGAGAATCAAACACGAAACAGATACACGTGCAATGCAGGTGGGTGCGTAAATGCAATACTGTATTAGATTAGGTGGGTTTCTATATTTTATCCGAGGGAAAAATCTGATGGTTGACGCTTCTGATGTCTAGAAAAATAGTCAATCCTCATATCTGAAACAAAGAATTCACACGAAATTCTAGTCATTTATGTTCTATTCAATACGCGAGTCAACTCGTCTGGCAAAGTTTGGAAAAATCCACACTAAAATATTTGACTAGCGTAAAATTAACCCAAACCGGTAATATTTTCAACAGTGTAAAATACTCCAGATAACTAACGTAAATATAATAAAATTGGTCAGAAGTGGTCTGCTTACACGAGCCGTACTCGCCGCCGCACTGTGCAGAACTTAGCCACTCCCTCCGATTCGTGTGTCTGTATCTGTATTCGTTAGCCGAAAGTGCTTAATGCGAGATAGTACAATTCTCGTTAACGTTGACGCATTGTAAAGTAATACAATGTCTGGCGTAGAAAATCCCAGAAAACAACATTGGTTCATGATGTAGAAAAGCATACGGTGAATCCAGGATTTACATTATGGTGGTGCCAAATAGTGTGTACAGTGTGCGATAAACCGTTATTGTGCTGGCACAAATCGGACTATACATTTGTAGTGGTGCATCTGCTCCGTTATCTACCTATAAAGATTATTTTAATTATGAGTATGTTACATCCGTAGATGTTGAACGATCTTTTTCAAAATATAAGCAGTTTATCACGCGAAAGAAAAGCGTGTAGTGAGAAAAATCTTGAAACACTTAATGCTACAAATTTCCAGCAATCCTATACCATTTCTGCTACTTAAATGAAGTAAGGAGGTTATATATAATATTTGTAGTTAAATAAATAATCAATTTTGCTGTTTCCCGACACTGTACTGTATACTTGTGTTAAACGTTGATATCACATATATCAAAATTAGTACTGACCTGGTGCGCAGACTATTTATAAAATTGGCTTTAAAATATCTACTAAAATCAAAGAAAAAATGCATCAAAAGATATAGGTTTGCTATTTATAAAATCAATATTTGCCATAACTTTCGATGTAGCCGGAAATGCGACACGGTTGAAGTTATTTTTTCTAAATATGCAGATCATAACTAACTATACTTATCACCGAAGTTTCAAAATTCAGATAACACTGCAATTCAAGAACTTTTAATGGACCGGTTCCGTGAATCACCCTATATGTTTACCAATATGTGCCTATCTTGTTCATTAAATAAATAATGAAACCAATGTCTGGATAAACATACATATGTGTCAATATGATATATTTTGCTAACATTAACGATGATATATTTATCGCTATAATTTTTATTTTGTACCTTTTTATTTTGGCGGTATGTATATTATTTTTGGATTATAAATGACAGCAGCATACACCGTGAATACATGGAAAACTTTCAAGCATAAAAAGAAAATTATATAATTTTAAATCATTCAAGATAGTGCTCGGGAATTTTTGCTAAAATTCAAATCTTGGTTTGAGTACTGACCGAAAGCAACTGCTTATTTTAACAGTCAATACGTATTGCATTAGTTTCACCATTTAATATGGTTATATAAATGCATAAATATTTAGAACTATAAAAGTTGTTGAAATGGCATTTTCATAGTACAGAGTGGGCTAATTTCGATGTTTTTATAGGGAACAGCCCGAATGGTAATAGATGTAAGAAAAGTGAAAAAGGTTACGGTCTCTTTTTTTTTGAGTTTGGCTTAGTGATCCAAACAGATTGAAGCTAACTTGTTTAGTTAACTTTGACTTTTCAAAACAACCATATGTATTTTTTTATTATGTTACTTCTTTTTGTGAAGTTAAGAATTTTACGCTATACGTTCAGTCTGTTATTATCTCTCTACGACTACTGATTTTTCAATTTGATGTACTAAATTTAATGTAATTTCATTTTTATATAAGTCTAATTTTTATAGTTTCGTGTACCCTTGTGCATCTTATTGTTCTTGTAGTGCTGTGTAAAGCTGAGAAATAGCGAAAATTTGGTAATAATTAAGAAATTGCATTATGGGTATTTGATCTTTAACCCCACCTTTTTTTGGAGGAATTTGGGGTTAAATTTTATTAGTTTAAAGTTATGTTGTACTCGTTACTTCTTCTACTTATGACTAAATTTGTAAGTGTACAAAATATAGTGGGAGAGGGGGTAAAAGGCTAATTATATGGGGTGTGTTATAATGGCAGAAGTTGATGTACAATGTCATCTCATTTCCGCTGGATTTTACTGCAACTTTTTATCTCTATTAGTTTACAAGTAAATGCGTGGGAAAATAGATGTGGGACACACTGTATATTAGGGCATCGGACTTATAACGGTTGAAAGAAAATTACTGATTTTGATGGTATATCGGGAACTAAACAAGTTAGCTTCCATCTGTTTGGATCACTAAGCCAAACTAAAAAAAAAGAGACCATAATCTTCTGCTAATTTTTTTATGTCGATTACCCTGGGTCTGTCCCCCCTAAAAACATTGAAATTTGCGCACCCTGTACATTCCTAATTCCAGTAGAATAATACATAATCTTCCTTGTCCCCATGAGTTACATCTGATTCAAGCATATTGAAGGTTGGGATAAGCAACCAAACCAAAGCTTACCTGATATGTAATTCCTATTCGGCAACCAATAGCAATTCTCGTTCTGAATCCCATCAATCCCAAAACTAGACACGTAAATCCAGCCACCGTGCCAAAATCCAAATAGTACAGCCTACCCATCAAGGAAATCATGTAAAGGCAAAGTCCGAAGCTCACACCGCCACACAGTAACATCATGACAGCTGCCACGGCCAGAGTCGCTTGGACAGGTGGTTTGGATACGCTCAAATTCATCCACGACTCCGTCTTCTGGGAAAAGGTGGTCTCGCTGTACACCGATTGCACCGGGCTGGAGCAGATGGGAGCCACGATGGCGGTATGCCTCTTGTCTTGTATCGGTTGTCGCGTGCCGATGGCGTAATTCAATTTCTGCTGTGCCCGCGACGTCGATCTGACGATTTTGGGTGGCGTCTTGTTGGGGGTGACTAAGACATTTAGTTTCTGTTGGGGAGAGGCGTTCTTCTGGGAGATTGGGGGCTCAAAACCCTTTGGGTGGGTGGGTGAGTTTGAACTATTTGAGATTTTCTGGGCGTCGATAGTAATTCGTGTAACTTTTGCGTGGCGATAAGATTACCTGCGCGGGGCGTAATCATCTTTCTTACTTCAATATTTTGGGCGATTTGACGTCGTTTATCCGGATGTTCGTTATATGGGGGCCGTTTTTCTTGCAGCGGAGCTTCTATGTATTCGTAACGATCGGCGGTTTTTATATCGTCTTCCGTTATAACGGCGTAACGATGATTGGGTAAATCCTCGACCGGAACCAAAGCATACCTTCCGCTATTGTTAGATTCGCCGTCTTTATTCGGAGGTATCGCAGCGTATCTACCGCCCTTTGTACTCTCTTGTCTCTTTAACGGAATGTACTCGCTTCTAGATTTGTCAGGAACTGATTGAATATGCTCGTATCTGTTGACTTTCTTCACACCACCGTCGATATATTCGTATCTGTGACTCGCAGGGTAATTGCTTTCCTGTGGCGAGGACACTACCACCACTTTTTTATCTTTAATTAACCCGGAATCGTCAACAATCATTTCTTCGTAGAATTCCTGCTCCTCGTAGCTATCGTCCACGTTTCCATCGTCGTGTATTCTCATCTTAGCCTGGGCACCAACTGGCGGTTGACGCACGATCGCCCTAGGTGGACTTCTGCAATTCTGCCGTTGCGAGGTGTAATACTCGCTTTGCTGACAGAAAGCCGGATTGGTGTAGAAATTTTGTTGATTATTATTAGCCATTACGGTCACGATCACAGTCACTACGTCACTGATTATTTTCACTCAGTCACTAAGTATTTTTTTTTTCTGCTGCTGCATATACATTATCTTTATTAGTCCATCTTGACGGCACGTACGCGCCAGGCACTCTGTTCCATTGTGTTGCGTTTGAACAACTGATGCCGGCGTTTCGTAACGGTAGAAAGAAGGCAGCTGCATATGTTGAACGTCACATGGGGTACAACAGGACCAGACACATGGTCGTGCTGGTAAATTTTTGAGGTGGGGTTCTCCCATATGCGTTTATATTGGCGAATACCGCCTATTGTATGGTTTAAATTATTCGTACAAATGCGTATGTAAAATCAGTGAGGATTAATGATTGTATTTTTAAAATTTTTAACTTCAAACAATAGTTACTTGGAATAATAACACATCAACGTACAGAAACGGCTGCCTGCAGCTTTTCAAGAATCTATTACAGACTTATCGTTAGTTTGAAACTACCTACTTATAATATTTTCTTAAAGTTGTCGTAAATTCAACATATATGTATGGAGATGATTAAGAATTAGTATTGGATACTGTCGTATTTTTTCCTATTGATAGTATTACGATATAGTCATAACTATTATTGACATTAACTGTCGACAATTATCCACATTAAACCAGCCCAAAATATTATTTGAAGAAAGAAAAAAAGAAACACAAAATGACATTATTTTACTATGTGGTTTTTTACATTTGCTTTGACTTATTCAACAGTTTATCAATAGCTATCGATAATTATATTTATTATATATTAGAGATATATAAGCAACTTTTATCCGTATGTATTTTTATGTTTGAATTGTAAATATGTATCTATGTTGAATACACATGTGCTATTTCAATTGGTAGGTATATAAATAATACTAATAACTATTGATAAAATTTAACATAACCGGTTTTTTTCCAGTTTTCTAGTAATCTTGGTTGGAGTTGAATTAAGTTGCTTTTCTGTGTATGGCAACATAAGGTTCGTTCGAACCTATAGTTCTAAAATAGTTCTGAAATTGGCGGTTTGAACCTGGGAAGGACACATACTACCATCCTAAACCATTCAGACCAATCAGTCTCACATCTCTTATGTTGAAGACTATGAAAAAAATTATACACCTTAACATTACAGAAGGAGCACTTGCTAGATATCCTCTGCATTCTCTGCAATGGGCATACCAGAGGGGCAAATCAGGGGAAGCTGGCCTGCATAGTTTGGTGGGAAGACTCGAAAGGAGCCTACAGCAAAAGGAAGTCGCCCTTGCAGTATTTCTAGACAGAGAGGGCGCCTTTGATAATACATCAATGCCCTCGATCAACCGATCCATGGACCGGAACATTGGCCACACGACTAGCAGATGGGTTGGCTGCATGCTAAGAGGCAGAGTGGTCTACGCCCAGATGCTAGATAAAAGTATCGCCATGAGGAGCACTAGAGGATATCCTCAAGGAGGAGTTGTGTCACCACTGCTGTGGAGCTTGGTCGTGGATGATCTCATCAGGTCATTAAACGACAAAGGAATATGGACGCAGGGGTACGCTGATGATATTGTCATTGTAGCTAAAGGAAAGTTCCCGGGCGTGGTGGCGGGGCTTCATGCGTAATGCTTGAGAAAACTCAAATGACCTAGGTGGCATTAGACTGTTTGGGGCAGAGTTACAATTAACCAAGGAAAGTAAAGTATCTGGGTGTTACCCTGCGCAAACTGAGCTGGAAAAATCACTTAGTCAAAACAACTACCAGGGCTACGCAACTGTTTTGGCGTTGCAGGACAGTTGTTGGTACAACCTGGAGACTAAAGCCGAGGGAAATCTATTGACTATATACTGCCGTGATAAGACCAGCGATAGCATACGGGGCAGTAGACTGGTGGTGGAGGACAGAAGTGTCCTGTGCAGTGAAACTGCTAACCACTGTCCAGAGACAGGCATTGCTGGGAATTACTGGTGCAATTAACAGCACAGGGACCGTTTCTTTGGAGACCATTGTGGGCCTCCCCTCGCTGGAGCTTTATGTGAGAGCGGAGGCAATCACTGCGATCCTTAGACTGAAAGCCAACAACCTATGGAATCCCAACTTTAGGGTAGGAGGTCACACTTATACTACGGGTACGATGCTGGACGGGCCATTGCTGCAAATGCCTAAGGACACCCGAAATTATCTTCACTGAAAAGGTGAAAATCTCCATACTGAACAGAGACCAGGCACGTAGTGAGATCACTGCTATTAACAACAGACGGATCCAAATCCAGTCAGGGCACAGGAGCCGGTATTTGTGGGCCCAGCTCTAATCAAAGGATATCCCTAAGCCTGGTGAAGCATACAACGATCTTCCAGGCTGAGGCAGCCTGTGCAGAAATGATTGCAAAAGGGGGCTACATGAGGAGGAAAATTAATATAATGACTGACAGCTAGGCTGTTATCAAGGCAGTCTCGAACCCCGTAACTAGGTCAAAACTAGTTAGGGACGGCAAACAATCCCTCTATACACTGGCACGAGACTACACGATGTCTCTGATTTGGGTGCCAGGACAGGAGGATATAAAGGGCAATGTAATAGCCGACGAACTAGCCAAAGAGGGCTCTAAAAGACACTTCATGGGTCCAGAGTGCGTATGTGGGATTACTAAAGATTTCGCAAGAAGGGAGATCTGGACCTGGTTAGATAAAGAAAGTACAAAGAAATGGAGGTCGACTGAAGGTCAACTCCATACCAAAACGCTGATAGGGGATGGGGATGGTAGTTTCTCTGATAACCTACTCAAGCCAGTAAGAAAGAGGTTAAAACATTACTGGGTTGGTAACCGGACACTGCTCTCTGAAAAAGCATCTATACAACACAGGCCATGTAAGCGAACCGTGTTGTAGAAAATGCGAACTACAGGAGGAAACGAGTTTACAGATAATCTGCACATGTGAGGAATTGTGAGGTACTCAGGCAGAAATATTTCGGGAGATATCTATTGGAGCCCTCGAAGGTTTTCAGGTTTCCACTGGGCAAGATACTGGGCTTCATAAAGAACACCAAGCTGCTCGAGTGGAAATAAGAGACATAATAGGGATGCTACAATGAGCACCTAGCTCAAGTGCCCGGATTTTAGGTGCCCACCCTAAGTTAATGAATGAATGAATGAATGAATGAATGGCGGTATGAACAGATTTGATCCTATCTAAAATTTCAAATTCGCGCCATGTTTATAGTGGATAAATAACCACAATCATATAACAATATAACATAATCTGTTCATCTAAGTTAAGTGTTGAAATGAGTTGTTTCGTCCTTACTAATTTTCCTTGTTATTTGTCTGTATATGCTCTATATGTTCGAAAAATTCCTTGTTATTGTATCATACGATTTATATGGAAATTGGAGGAAATGAAAATGTAGAAGGTAAGGTATTTATTATATTTATTTAAAGAAATAATAATTAGATGAAATAAATTAAATCCTGTTGCAGAAATAATGTTGGTGGTCAACAGGAAAAAGGAAAATGTGAAATGGGACATCAATAGTACAAAAGCGCTGATGGATTGTACAACAAAATAGCGATAAATTTAGGACGAATGAAATTCGGAATATGAGGAAATTGTGGGATGAAATTGCATTAGATATGGAAAAGTACGATGACCGATTATTCACACCACAGAATTGTGAAAATAAGTGGGAACGTAGTTATAAAAAAATTGTGGATGATCAAAATAAAACTGGAAGGGGTTGAAAAACGATCAAATTCTGAAATGTGTATCTACAGCTATTGTTAACTCCTGATAAAAGGAATACAGCCAAAAGTCCCACTTCTACACCTACACTAAGTTCATCATCGTTAACTTCAGTAACATAAGTTGTCAGCAATACCAGTGAACGAGTATTAAATAGGAAAAGAAAACGGGAAATTCAAGTTTCAAGGCAAACTACATTACAGTAGCTAAACCCAGTTTAAATTTCATCTTTGCTATTATTCTTAAATTCTAACATTATCGTCAGCACTGTTATTTTTGGTTGTTTTATACACTTCACTGAAAATGTTACTATTTATTGTTACTACTTACTTAATCCTTAAATGTCTTTTTTCTCTGTTCCGAGAATTATTAACAGCTATCAGCAATCGAAAATTGATTTCATTTTTTGATAACGTTGTTCATAGGTGATGTAGTGTGATGTAGTATGATATAGTAGTTTTTTTGGTATAAAAAAATTATTTAAACGCTTTGTGATCTATTAAAATTTCTTTGTTAATATCATTTGTAGCTTTTTTGTTCTCAACTTTCGACAGTACTCTTGAACGACTTTGAGCGATTATGTCAGTTCCTTACGATCCAGGAGATTAAAAATGAGTGCGTTTATTAATTTTAAGGTGGGTTGGTAAGACAAGCAATAGAAATATATTTGGCTAGATAGTATTAAATTTTCTGGCTTTGTTGGACACAGACTTCATTAGTCATCATTTATGAAATGCTATTATCATGGAAATGGTGTTCGAATGAAACAGTGGTGGGAAATTTTTTGCTAGTAATCCCGAAAAGTGAAAGGATAGGATGTTATTGCTTTTAAGATTTTATTTTACACTCCTACAGGAATCTCTTCGAGTACTTAAAGTATGTATCTTGTTCTTTTATAATAACTGTATCAATGTCTGTAGGCAACTCGAGATTAAACTTCACAAGCTCTTGTATAAATTTCACATGTGCCACCTTGTATCTTTTACACCCCAATATAAAATGTTCTGTCGTTGCATTTTCTCCCTCTGCTGAGGTAATTATACCTAATCGGAAAAGATGAATTGGTGTTTGGCATTGATTAAATTTAAATCTCAGAATGGTCGTGTAAAACAGATGCAATGTATAGGCTGGATGTATAAGCACATAATGGATTGCTTTCTGCTTCGTTCCAATTTTTGTTCTACGACTTAACTAGTAAATCCACTGTTGATGTTCAAGATGTCAGCTGTTTATATAAAATATCTGTTTAATTTGTCCACTATTTCATTTTTCGTGGAGCCACAATGTACATTAATCCAATAAAATTCTATCGCCATATTTCTCGTCTGAGATCATGACATTACTATATAATTTTCTTCACAGTAAAATGCGTTTATCATGTGAGTCTACTTTTTGTTTTATACAGCCTTTAATGCATTTCTGGAATTGACGATTCCGTTAACAAGAAGGCCGTTTTACATCTAGCTATTTATTGCGCAATTTATACACGTAAAATGTTAAATTGGCCAATAAATTGCGCAATAAATAGCTAGGTGTAAAAGCCTTAAAAAAGGATCATCTATGCTTTTTAAAACCACACTATTAGGAATTAATTTAACAAGTTTCATTTAGCATCGATTCCTACGTGTTTCTCATACTTTAATTACTTTTAAAATTAGTGACATATGTGCCTTCATGTGTTTCTGTCCTTCCTGCAGCATGTGTCTGCGTATCAAACATGTACAAACACGTTTAGTAAGATATATTAGGTTATTCATATTACAACATCTTGAAAGACAGAATAAGTAATACTTATTTGTTAATTAATATTAGTGGAGATTTAAATTAAAGGTTGTCAAAATTGAGAATAACATAATAACTTACCTACGATTACGGATGTTACGAATTATCGGAAACATTTGCGAAATTATTCTACATAAACGAAAAATTTGAACAGGAAAAGAAATAGTAAATTTTAGATATTCATAATTTAAAAATTTTGAATGTTTAATTCACATAGCATCATTAATATAGGAACAACTAATATAAAAAATTATTTCATGAAAACTTAACGAAAACTTCATTTAATACTTGATATATTGTTGCATTTTAAGAATCACTTGCGTCATTCTCCTGTAGAAATTCATTGTACTTTTTATGCATTAGCGTAGGCAATTGTTTTGTTTATTGTAAATGATCGAACAATTTAAAACGATTTAAACTTTGAACTCAGTGCATGTACGCTTTTGGAATTTGACCGAACACATTATGTACTATATAACATTAAGGATCCTGAATTTCATTTCAAATGTTTATAATTTTCTTATTTACTCTCCTCCACGTTGTAATCTTCCCGCTTGTTGACATTTCGGTCAAACAGCAGCTGTGCGAGTCAAAGACACGTGCCGTGGGGGATATATGAAAGCAACAAGCAAACGTGGTTCGGTACATCCAAAAATGGAATGTATATTATATAGGGTTAGCTAAAAGTATGAACGCAGCGAATTATTATCGATGATATTCAGTTTAGAAAACTGTGTTCAAATATAAAGGTTTGTTGTCAATTTTTTATCTAAATTTAGGGTATTTAATTTTTTCCACAATAGCTCTGATCGTCTGTTTGTTTTAAAACATGTAAATTTTACTTATTACATTATTCGATAGAGCATCTTTTGTCTTTACAATAATATTTTTGTTTTTTTAAATTTATTTTAACAACGTTTTTACAAAAAAACGCCAAATCAACAAAAGCGATAAATAATCTCAAGCCAGATTATTTATTAGTGTGGTTATTGTATTTACGTCGAACATTTAACACAAGTATTTCAATTACCATTTTGTTTCTCTCAACATTATACTGTAAGCAGTTCTGGTAAATTAAATTAAAAATATATCACCGGATATCAACTCTTTGCATTTTAGAATTGAATTTCACAGTTGATTTAATAAAATTACGTTAGACGTTCTTGTAAAAATGCCATACTACTTGTACGTTTGCTATAATATTATGCGATAATACATTTTGTTGTAATTTTAGGTTTTGTGTAGTTGATGTAACAAGATCAAAGCAGTCACTTCCTAGTGTTATTTTAACGGTTGATTATATTTATCTAAATCATTTTAAATATTATTTAAATGTATTCTTTATGATAAATGATCCTTTGTTACTGCTGGCTGGTTAATCTAAACCCCTAAACTTGGAAGATTATCTTAATCTTCTGTACGTCTTTCTGAACTTATTCCTGTCCAATGCATCATTAAGCTTCCCCAAAAGTTATTTTTTCACCATAGTTCATGGTATAAACTAGTGCTGTGGAACCGAACAGATTTTATAACCGGTTATCTGTATGTACTCCTCATAACCGTATAACCGGTTATAACCCGGTTAACCGCCGTGACCGGTTAACTGTCGTAACTGATTAACCGTTTTGACCGATTATCTGCTTTGTCGGATAACCGCCATAATCGATTAAAAGGCAATTTTATTTATTGTATATCCATCTTTATATTAGTCCTGTTATCCGGATCCGCATCTTAATGTTATCCGGATCCGTTATCCGAAACCTCAGACCCGAATCTGCTATCCGAAACCTCATATCTGATGCAATAATCACCAAGATTTATTGAACACCTATGTAATGCAAAGTGAATATGTAGATATGTAGTAAGTAACCAATATTGAGTTGATCGGTAATTTATCTTTTTCAGATCCGGATCTAAGAACCGAATAGTGGATCCGGATCCGAAAACCGGATAGTAGATCCGGATCCGAGAACCGGATAGTGGATTCGTATAAGTATTTTACTAGTTTTTGTAATGTTTTTGTGTATATACTGCTATGCATGGCCTCCCGCGTTGTTTTGAACTCTATGCCTGTTAAATTTTCCGAAAATCAAGCTTTGGCTTGCCCGCGCGCAAATTCTCACTTAGATTTAATATGTGTGTATTTTGCTAAGAATTTAGTAGTTTTGTTTAATGTATTTAATTGTTCAGTTAGTAAGTTTATTTTCTTTCCTTAATTTGTTTAGCATTTGTTTATCTTGTGTTAGGTCCTTCTTAAAAGGCATGTTCTGTGATTTTTGCGGCTGTCGCAGCGCGCGCAGTTGCTAGTTTTGTATATACGCGTAGTAGCGCCTCTTTTAGGGCTGAGTGTCTGAATCATTGTCGCGAATGTAAGTATATGTAAATTTTGAGCTCTTTGCATCCATTTTGCGATTTTTCATTTGTAAAGATTGTTCGTTAATTTATTAATTTTGATCATTAATTCAGACATCTCGCTTATTAATTGGCGTTGTATTATTGTGCACAATTTATGTATAAGGCCCGTTAATAATTTTCGTTTTAGAAGTGATCGCGTTTAGAGTTTAAATTTTCCGTTTTTTTTGTAGTTTTCAAATTAATTTTATTTTAATCACCTCGGGGTAGGTGAAGAGAAGCTTAGAGCTTGTTTTTTTTAAATTTCATTTTGATTTTACTTGGTTCTCCACGTTGATTTAATTAAATTTTAGTTTGTTTTGAATTTTTGAGACCACGTGAATTTTTTGTGGTATATGAAATTCCTTCTAGAACGAATCTACCATTTTGTTTGCTAAAGGATTTGCATTGTCCTTTTTAATTGTAAATTCACGAAGGGGTTATTTTAATCCAAGACCTTCTGTCTTACGGGTTTTTCCCTATTGTTGTATTAATATGTTTTTTTTTCTTTTTACAATAAAAGTTAATGATTTTAAATATCATCTTAAATAGTTCTTTTATTTTTGAATCAGCCATTTCTATTTTTGGGGATTTTAAAGAAAGTCAAATTTTACAAACGCCCACTTTTACTTTTCATGAATGTTACTCTGAGATCTAAGAATCTCTTGTGCCCTTTTAAATTCAAATTTGCTGAGCTAGCTAAATTAATTTTGTCATTTTTAATTTCTTTAAACTTATATGCTTGGACAATCAGTTCACAGCAATACGTTTGCTACAATTTTCATTGAGACGTCAGCTTAATGTAATGCGCTTCTCGTATCAGTTTAAGTAAGGCCTTATAGGTACACTTGCATTTACGTATAAAAAAGCTACTTTTCTTAGTGTTAATTTCTTTATTTAGCAGTATTTTTGATTTTATTACCGATTTTCTAAATCCCCATTTGCTTTTTTTTAATACGAATTGTTATAACTAGCTCTAAGACAGTGCATCATAAACACATTTCCCTTCCAATATTTAAATAACTACTTGTTAGCGAGATATAACGTCTATTGAAATTCATTTATGCCTAAATTACATATTTACTTTGCACTTCAATGTCTTGTCGGTTAAACAGTTATTGACGGAATGCCAGCCATATAATATTTATAGTAGATATAATCCATAAATTTCAAAAATATTCCGCAACACAGTCATAAAATAGGCAAAAAAATAAGCTATAGTTACGCTGTTTCTTCATTTAAGTAAAAAATTGAACAGGTATTTTTGAAACAGTTTAAGGACTTTAATAATGCTTTTTTTGTGTGTACGACGCGAAAGTAAAATCCATCCATTCTCTCTTTTTAAATGATCTGTATATTAATAAACAAGCCATATGTAGTACCTAAATGTTATTAGGTCTGTATTAAATTTAATTTTATATTTTAGTTTTAGGTATAAGAACATTAGAAGTCACACAGTTTTTTTCGGTTGTTTTGTACTTTTCAAAGAATTGTAGATGGTAAAAAATTGATATAATTAATACAATCATTATGTAATCATTTAAATATTTAGTGTTAATTTATAAATATCTTAATTTAAAAAAAAGAAAGAAATTTGACAAAATATTTGTGAAAAAAAAACAATTTTTTTTAAAACTGATTTAAATTTTCGTTTGAGGTACTTCATCTACAGCAGCGTGTATGTTACGTACTTATAACTTGCACGATACCGAACTTTATCTCATGGCAAGTTCTTAGATGTCTAGAATGTACGATGTATTTAATTCAAATTTCAACTGAATTCATTTTTGTACAAACATTGTGCAAATAAAAAAAAGGAATGGAAATAGATAAATGTATATGACGTTATAAACTTGGGGCTACATAATAACTAAAATATTACAAGTACTTACAAAACACATGTAAAGAATATTTTTTACATAAGATAGTACAATATTTTCACGGTCTTGCTAATATTCATTTGAAGGGCTAATTTGACATCCTGTCCACAGCTGTGGAGGACGCTTGGACCGTTTCATTTTGAGAGATATCAGGCACGATACATGTGTGTTATCTGCATATTGTGATAACATCAACCGTCGCAAATTTTCGCTCAAACTATTTATATGTATTAAAAAAAAAGTAACTCCAAGTATAAACCCTTGCGGCACACCGCCGCAGATATGAGACACCTCTGACTGACATTTGTCTACGCGTGTTACGGGATTTTTTTGTACATTAATTTAGTCACTACCAAATGAATAATAGAGGATAATTTATACCCTTACTTTAATTAGCTTAGTTATAGGATAAAATTTTATTTATCTGCCATATATCTGACGTCTATTAAATACATAAACTTCCTATAAAATGTAAATTAAAAAAGAAATAGAAATATAGTGCAAACAGAAAAAAATACTTTACGGAATGGAATGGTAAAATTTACAAGTTGCTATTTAAAAATCTACAAAAAGTATGTACAGACTGGCACAACTTGAAAACAATTGCAGAAAAAAATCAAATCAACCCGAATAAAAAAAACACATTTATATCGATCGTAATTTCCTAAAATAAACATAAACCAACAATAAATCTCGGTCTACTTTTATCTAACCCTGTATACATAGGTATATAATATATCCATACACACGGCCAATACAACTTTTATGTATAATTACATAAATACCATTTTGATTGAAGATAATAAACGATTCTACAGTTCTTAAACTGCAACTTAAAATAGTAATGCATTTTCAAATAAATCAACTTCAATTAAATGGCCTGAAGCAGGATTATTTTATTTAATTTATACTTTTCAATATCCCTCCCGAATTGTCATCAACTCGGATTAATTTATTACTGTTACTTTACCCTAATAGGGTGCACTGGGACTCGCTGTTGGTGCCCCATTATTCTGAGTATGTGGGGTAAGCCGGTATGGCAGAACAGAAATACATTAGAACGCGTTTCGCTTTGTTCACCCATTTAATACGTAGGAAATTTTTGCGTTACAGTGGCGTAACAGGCAGTAACACGTGTTTCTTGTTCTCTCTACCATGGGTACAGTTCCCATAACTGGTTAATATAATATATAGAGAGAAAAGTAGAATGTATTATTTAACGAAAATATAATATACTCTACCGTATTTTGCAGCTCCGATACCTAGAGAGAGAATTATGGCCGAAATTATTATAATACGTAAAGGTTTTTTATCAAACCTTTATGTTAGAGACAGGAAATAGTGTATTTCAAATCAAGGGAGAAAAGTACTCTATTGTAGGCCGCGGGCAAATATTACAAACCGAGGCGACGTATGTAATTGTTCAATAACAGTAAGTAAAACTAATTTAATTGAAATTTAATATCATAATATTTATTATAAACATTTCTATATAATATGTCGAATGATATCACCGACAATGATAATCTATCGTGCTCACCACCTGAAGTTCGTAAAGCAGCATTTGCCACTGTTCGGAATTTATTATATAAATTACTTTATATATAATATACTATAGGCTGCTTTAATCATGGGTATCTCGGGTGCTTGTAGAACTGACGAATTAACAAGAATGACTATCTTTGACGTAGATAACAGAGGTGATATTATGTGGTAAATATTCCCGAAACAAAACTGGAGTTTCAAGAAATTTTGTACTGGTGGAACCACACTGGATTGCAATTATCCGAAAATATTTACAAATGAAACCTGCAGGTCAATCATGATTGTTTTTAAGTTTGATTAATAGTAAAATAACGAAGCTGCCGGTTGGGCATAATACCTTTAGTAGTATGCCTAAGAAAATCGCTAAATTTTTAAATTTAGAAAACCCTCATATGTATGCGGGTCATTGCTTCCACAGAACCTCTGTCACTCACTGCACTTGCTTCACAAGGCGGTGGAGTATTAGATGTAAAACTTCACGGCGATTGGCGATCTTCCAACATCTCTGAAGGTTATGTGGAGAATTCCCTTGAAATCAAAAAAAAAAATGCAAAAATGGTACAGATATCTGAATCACAACATGAGCCATGCTCCAGCACTTCTACAAATTCCTCGACATCTGTTCCTGCTGATATACCACAAGTTTTTAATAGAACAAACCTATCGGAATTCAATTTACCGATTCAAATTAAAAAAAAAAGGTTTGCTATACAAAATACAATAAACTGCTCTTTCAATGTTAACATAAATCGGTAATCTAATCTCTTGTATTTAACTTTGTTGCAAGTACAAGATTATGTATCCGTTTTGTTTATTTTTCTGTGTTTATGACTTTTGTAGGTTAAGTTCAACACCTGTAAACCTGAATTAGAAAATGATTATTCATATTTATGGATTTTTTTTTTAAATATACTCACTTCTAAAACGACAGGTACCTAATAATTTAACTGTTAGAATGTTATGTTATTTTTTAGTTTGTGTTATGTTTATGTTATAACATTAACAATTATCTCATAAATTGATTCAGACTGGGTCGAATGTACTAATATCATCTATCAACAATGTCACGTATAAGATGTACAGTTTCATCATATCAATGTCACTTACTTTCCGCCCTAGAGAGGAAAAGTACCACTTTTCATCCTCAAATGAGGGAGGAAAATGACTACTTTCCTCCCTGTATCTTGAATACCTGAAAAATCTATTGTGATTAACACATTCTAATGTCAATTCTTTAAACAAAAACGTCATAGAAATGTGGCCAGAAACATCACGTGGGACTCAGGGCACATTAAGATGTATGGGGTCCTTGTACGAAATATTTAGGATCGGTGTTAGTATACACTAAGAACATTAATATCAGTGTAACTTTTTTTTGGCAATTTACGAATAAAAATTAAAACACTTAAAAGATATACAGGTTGTTCTTTGCATGTGGGATCCATGTAAGTGCTCCGCCATAGTCGGAGCGCGCTATCGGATTATCACTTCGTCAGTTGTATGAGAGCCGCATTAGAGTGCAGTCGATATTTGTTTAGTTCAAGATTTCGATGCATTAAGATTTTTATATTCATTATTCCTTGTTTCCCTTTACTAGTTAATCGTTTCTATTTAGAGTGAGTAAAGATTTCAACTAGTTTTAGTTGCATTGCTGTTTATGACTGTTCTGCTATTACAATAGGAGAAAATAATTATTATTATTTTTAATTGTAATAATTAATATGTTCTTCCTTAATAAAAGAAATTAGTAGTAAAACATTATCATTGTCGTCAACCTATCAGTCATATTATTCGTTTTTTACAAGCAAAATTAAAAAAGAAAACTATTGTATCCACATTGTCACAAAAAGACCCTAATACTACAAAAGGGATATTTTGATTTCCGCTGTAGTAGAAGAAAATTTGCAGAGCAGTTCAATATTTCGCTTAACAGAGTTTTAAAGAAAAATAAACATCGATCCTATAAGTTGAAGAAGCAAATGAAATATTGTGAAAGTGGCATTAAAAGGTTATTTTATTTAAAAAAATGTATTTCATTTTATTTCCCTTATCTCTGTGAGATTATTTATTTATTTTTCTAATTGTTTTTTTTTATAATGATATATATGCTTTCACATTGTACAAAATAAGAAATGGTCATGAGAAATCATTTCGTCAAAGTACTGATAGTAAATAGTATAAAGAGACTCTGAATTATAAATGAAACTTGCTAGTGATAATATTATAAATAAATAATTTATAGTGCACTGTAAGAATAATTTACAGTGATAATCACGGGCAACTTTGTTACCCACAATTATCACTGCATTAAAGTCTATTGTAATATTACTGGTCGTATAGTATACTTAATATACTGCATGTAATAATACGAGCAGCATCTACTTCGTCACATTTAAGATTTGTAAAATTTTGAACGTGTTGTAACTTTACAAGTATAATTTGTAAAGTCAAAACACATAGTAAGATTCCTTTTCACAGTTGTATTATTACAAGTTGTGTTACACTTGCAGACTATAGCATTACAAGATCATACGTAAGTTTCAAACGATCAAACGGTAACTTTGTTACCAACGATCATCACTGTAACTGTACAAGATTAATCACTGCAAATTTGAGTTTAGCATGGTACTGAATTAGTGGACGAAATTTAAATGCATTTTATAATTTGTCTTATGTATATTTGAAAGCAACTTCTAATAGTTACGTACACACATATCTCGGTGGTAATGGCTTTTTCAGTGGAGATTTTCGTTTTTCTAAAGACAAAACAAAAACCAAAAATGACACTTGCCGGAACAGCTATATACAACTAATTCAAGAGCGCGTTTAAAATAAAGATATAAAGCTCTTTTTCTATCACAAATCGAAAGCGCTACAGTAGCCACAGCAATAATGCTTTCACACACCGGGAGCTAGAAAAGAGAATTTATGAAAAAATGTATTTCAAACATAGTATTTATTTACAATACATAATACAATAATAAAGTCCATAAATATAAATGTAAAATGAAATCCAAAATTAACTGTGTTGCAGGTAATTTATTAATGCTACCATTTTTCCAGATTTTTTATTTTCATTTCACGAACCTTTTTCTGGGTGTACTTTTAATATATATCATTGCAAAAATTCAAAAAGTGCAGAAAATGTTTGTTTACATTACACTACAATTATACCTAATGAATAACAGAATATTTTTTATAGGACTGAAGAGTGTCTATGTGGTTGAAAATTGTCGTTTTCCTATGCATATAGTGCAATTGTGTAAATCTATAACCAAAAAAATATATTAAGGTTATAAATGATTTAACTACTATATTTGCATTACTAACTTTCTGGTGTAATAATTGTACATTGCGCCATTGTTCTTAAATGCTCCAACTCAGCCTCTTTGCTCTGTCCAAAGCAGAATCATATAATGTTGAATGTTCAATTTGCATAGAGAAGCAGGAAAAAATGTGTGGTTTGCATAAATTACACTAGTAGTGTAGCATTTGTAAACATGCAGTAGCAATAAAATTGTATATCTATAATGCAGTTAAATGTGTGCCATTTGTGTTTTAAAAGATACTGAATGACATTACGACAAAAATCAAACATACAATTAATAAAATATACAGGATGGGCCACCACATTCGCGTCGGTTTATATACGAAAAGTGATAACATATTTTCAATTTTGTTTTGTTGAGGGTTATACATGTTCAGAAGGATCACATTAAGGAGTAGTGTTTACTCGAATCCAAATTCTCTGTTACAAATAATAGGATATTTCTAGTAACGATAGTGTTTCTTATCATTATGTGTAACAATACAATTAAATTGTAATTATAACTTGAAACTCATTGCACGTGTACTTTTCTTTTAATGTTACATTGATTGCCACAGTTAAATCTTTTAATTTTTTATGTAAATTTACAATGATTATGTAGATGCCTTTTTATAGTGCGTAAAAAAATCTTCTTCTATTGTCTTTTTGATATAATATCTCGAACATCCCTTTCCATATTATTGTTGCTCTTTTATTATTACCTTATGATTTTAAATAATATAGTTCAAACTCTTATAATAAAATGTAATTAATGAATGATTAGTTTATCTCATTCATTCACATCTTTTAGCAATTGGAAGAAAAAAAAATATTAACCCAATTCCTACTTCCAAAATTAAAACTGTAGCACACAATTAAACAAATTGAATGCACTTAACAGGCATACATAAATAGACAATAGTATATATAAATAAGTACACTGTTTGTCGACTAGAAAGAGCTGGTAACTATGAACCATTTCCTTGAATGATTTGACAAACGAACTGAAATCGTTAAAAAAGGGTTTCGACTATCGACTAAATATTCACTTGGCATTGTGAGATAATTTTTGGTTCCGATTGGCCATCACTAGTAACAGACAATTTGCTAGTCGTGAGTGAGACAGTTTTGGCGTTGCTAGTATATGCAAATAGTGACATCTAGACATTTTATACCTTTAGTTATGTGGGTTTAGAATTTGAACTGGTCAATCGATCTCAAGAGTTCGCACTTATCGGTAGAGGTGAGAAATATTGACTCTACCGTTAAAATATAGATGGCGCATCTGAATTGATGGCAATTAAGTATATTTTCAATATTCAAATTGATTATAATATTTTGTGCGACAATTTTGAATACAACGTTCTATAAATAAAGTAAATATAATCTAATTAAATTAGCACTTTCATTTTAATTTCTAAAGTAATAGTTTATTGTATTTTATTGCACGTTTCCTTCGTTTTGTAATATTATGTAAATATTATATATTCAATATTAATCAATAGTAGCAAATTTCATTGTTCAGATTCTACACTCATCCACAAATCGAAGTTAGTGGTTTATATGACTGCATTTGTATAGGTATACCATTGTAAACGCTTCTTTCACTTTTATGGAAAGGTTTGTGGTCAATTACAGGTTTCATCGTCTCTTCTTTGTTTTATTATACCCTTCACAACGACAGTGAAGGATTAATTGCAATTTGTCTCGCATAATGACTGAAATCCCCAGGGAGCTACGCAGTGCGGGTTGAAATTACACACCGGCGTTGACATCTTTTCAGAAGGAGTTATTTCCAATCGTTTTCTCGTTCTTCTTTTTTTGTTTTAATGAGAGCTGTTACTTATGTCTGGTCTCATCGCAATACCACAGCAACACGAAAGCCAGGAGAATCTTCACAAGTGGAGGAATCGTGTTTTCCGTTTACTGTGGCCGTAGACAGCGAAATGGATGCGGTATATACGTGAGTACCTACAAGAAGTAGCAAGGGGTGGGGTAGTGGCATTCCTCAGCGGGCTCTCAAGGTTCACAGTCATACAGCATCTCCAACGGGCGCCGGTAAAGAGAGAGAGAGGGAAAATACTGGTGCACACACACATAGAACGGCGGGCAGGCCGGTGACTTCTCTCGCAACCCATTACAAAAGTTTATCATTTGACGGCGACGTGTTGTACTGAAGTCGGAGGTTTTTCGTTGGAGGTGTTACTCGGTTAACGTTCGACCTTCTAATTTCGTTCGATTGTGAGCCGAAATTGTTGAAAAGCCAACGAATTCTCTGTAAACCGTCGAAGGCGGTTTTAAATTTAGTTTTAAGAGAGTAACTTGTTTTTACGTCAAATAGTGCCCACCAAGAGAACTAGTTAAGTGCTGGTATTGCAATTATTTCTTCGCGGGATATTCTCTGTGTATGTGCGATTTTGTTTGGAAAAGAAACGATTTCTTGTGCAAATTGTGAAATTCCTCTAAAAATGAGAGACGGTCCAGAAGGATAATATAACATGTTGTCTAAGAAACTAGATAACCATCCTTGAAAATATTGTAAGTATATAAAGACAAACAAAGTTAGATTGCTTTAAAAAAAGGTATCGCTTCCCATCCATCATTGAGATCTAAACGTTTAACAATTCCGTTTTAAAGAAATATAATAATTTGGCGGCAACAAACAGCAGTTGAAACTTGAAATTCAAATACACCAAGCTGAAAGTATAAACATACGTTACATACTCGCAATGAAGTGTCTCAAAAGCAGGTGGCCCACTGTCAATTATTATTTCCGGTACTTAAGTGCTTTGTTAAATACCTCTGGGTGACCATAACATTAACCGTTCAACTTTGAAAATTAGTATTCATTATATGGGCATAAAAATAAATAAACGACTCTGCAATATTACTGATCTTTTCTCCTGTAATTTCACAATATTTTACTTAATAAAATAGATTAATAAAATTATGTTAGTGGCATATAGAGCGACCTTGCCATAGTAACCATTTCATTGATAATTATTGCACATACATTGATTTTATTGATGCATATATGAATAAATAGTTAATAGATGCAAAAACAAATAGGAATTAAATTCAAATTATGCTTTCATTTGCGCAATTAAATTCGCTTTTCATGATATTATAAAGTCTAAGCTCGCCAATTTGAATTTATAACTACTTCCTTATTTATGTTTTATTTATGTCTGAAATGGATAAAATATAATACTCGTTTCTAAGCTTTTAAGTAACATACTCCCTTTTTCCGGGTATTAAATACATCTATATGACACATACTATTTATTCTGTTTAACATCAGAATTAACTATTTCAAGCTTAAATTATAGGTTTTGAATGGAATAACCAAAGATCATCATCATCAAATAATTACAAATGTAATTAAAGTGTTCCAGATATTAACGAGTAAATAATGAAAAAAGTTTTCAAGGGTTATTCGGCGAGTTATGTAATAAAACTCCCTTAATTAGTAAAAAGTTTCCGGTAATTGTCGGGCTAACAGGAAAAGTGGTGGTACGCTTTCAAATATTTGTCGAAAAGTTTATGAGAGAAATTAGATTATACTTATATCTAATCTATATTGCTTTTCAGTCAAAAGAACCGATTTGACGATGCGTTTCTTAAAGTCTGTTTGTTGTACAATCTTTGAATCATATTAGTTTGATTTCACTGTATTTCCAAAGTAAAATTAGTAATATAAATTGAAATAAACAACTCTTGAGTTAGTGGCTTTAATAAGTAGTGCCACTAACTCAAGAGTTGTTTGTTTCAATTTACAATTAAAATTGGTCAAGATTTAATGTAAACACAAGATAATATACTTATATATTGTAATGAAAACTTTATGCCTATATAGCATTACAAAGACAAGGTAATTCACGTAAATTTACGTGATTAACAGTTTTACATAGTCGATGTAGTTTTGGGACGTAAATTATTATAAATAATAAATATTGTACCCGTTATGTGCAAAATTACAGCTTCGTTTTACGTCTATCTTAAAGCTTCACATAGATGTATTTACAAATGCCATATACTACAGTGACAATGTAATAAATATTATAGCCTAAATGAGATATTACACGACAATAGGAAAAACATGTCATGTGTAAGCCACAAATCATGGGCCATAAACAATAGCAAATTGTACACATTTTTGTATGAGTGTACACTTTATTCCTACAGCAATAATTGCTTACCCAGAAAAAACGATTTGGTTGCGTCAACCAAATTTTAACCTATTCAACAAAATTATTCGTTTACATAGTATATTTTTATTTCAGACAACAAACAAATGTTTATTTCAGACCACAAAATAATTTTGTTGAAATAATTTAGTGGTGTAAACCAACATTTTATTCAAATATACATTAGCACTTCAACGTCTCAAATTTCGAATATTTCATTTAAATGAATATTTAATTTAACGCGGCTTTTTTTGTTTTAATATAGTATTTGTTTATAGGCAGAAGTATTTTGCTTTAAATATACCAGTTCTGTCGATTTAGGAAAATGCCGTGATAGTTTTGACTGATTTAAGAGAATCGGTTATGTAAAAGAATCTATATGTCCATATCTAACATATATCGAAGTCATGCAATAAACGCCAAGCGTGTGCTCCGTGTATTAGGGGTTGATCATAGGAATCACCCCGGCAGTCGTCCTTTCAATGATCACGGCCCCTATCTGGTAAATAAGCCAGATTAATATGTTATAATCGTATTTGTGATGCTATTTGTGCTGAATATGTTTTGTTACTGTAATGAAATCGGAGGAGCGCCATCTACACGACAATTTCTGTGCTGCACATAAGTATTTAAGGTATTTGCTATAAACTATATGGGGAGGTAACTCCTATATAATGCGATATTTATTTTTACTTCTATGTAAATACTTAGATAAATTAAGAAATACTGTCCTTGTTTCAAGTAAAGCTTATAATCGAATTATTTGTTTGAACACATGAATATTATTTAATACTATTTAAATCAACTAATAATTATTTAGTAACTGTGACCAAATATATCCCCAGTAGCCAACTTTCATATTTCAAAAATTTTTAGAAAATATTAAATCTTTTTTAAATACTAAGAAAAATATATTGAGAAATCATTTGGAATAAAATATAATTAATGCTACAGCATATATATTTGTGAAACGTATTCCTAATATATTTTCTATAATATATTTTATACATATTATGTTAATATAGTTATATTAATTTATATATAAAAATACATAAATATATAAATTAACTCTGCAAGAATATTTTGCTTTGCATTTCTGTAAATATTTATTTCATATAAAAAAATAAAGGTTTAATAATAATTTATTAGCCACTGGTTTAATATTTGCTTTTGTACATTTGGTGCGTAGGACTAATCATATAAAATATGCATACATATTAAGTACTCATTTTGTCACTTTAAATTCCATATTGCCCCATTCGACGGTACTTATTTAAAATGACAGTTTAAAGATTAAATTAGATAATATATATCTAAAATTATGATTTAGTTAGTATCTAAGTTGAGCACTGTAACTTCTATCAATATATCATTTACGTAAAAGGTAATTATTATATTACGTAGGAGCTAAAACAATTGCAGCGAGATAACTGCTATATGCATCCATTCACACCAAATCAAAAGCAATAATATAATTTATACTCCAGAATGATATATATGCACTTCTACTTTATATAACTTTAGAATTCATTTTTTATTTTTTTATTTTAATTATTTATTTTATTTACTATATTATATTTTTGAATCCCTACACCGAGAGGTATCTTGGGATTACGATTATATATATATATATTTTGAGGCATTATTGATTATTAACTTGTATGGTGAGTGTGCAGAAACAAGTTCTTCCCTTTTAGAGATCTCCAGGTATGTTGTTCTTTTTACTTTCCGGGAAAGTTTCATATAGCTTTTTGTTATCGATGTTATACATTTATATAATAATTTTAGTTAATTCTGGCAAATTAAATAGCTTTGTTATAAAAAAATCTCAATTTTCATATAAATAACATTTTACAAATATTTTAAAAAATATCAAACTTACATTGATTTAAAATATGGAGTAAATATTTCAATTGTATATTTTATCTATATTTAGATAAGATATAAAAAATATATTCAAAAACCTCTCACGAAAAATATTTATCAAATATATTTCTAAAAATATCTCTGGTATATTTGTGGCTGTTAGGGATGTTAACAAAATCATTTACTTAAAATAATAAAATCGTTTTTCTGTGTATAAGGACTTAACATGATAAAGCATCTTATGAAAATAGCACCTGCTGTTTAGAAGAAAATGCTCAGAGAGATGATATAAAAGAAAAAAAATAGAATATATAAAAAATTGGGTATATTTCCAATTGATAGCATAAAACGCAATAAACATATTAAATTGATTAATTTAATTTGATTAAAATCGATCAAGCAGCTAGTATTATTAATATTTAATATATTAAATATAGAAGAATTTTTAGGGGTCACATATTTAATTTTTCCGCGAAGAATAAAAAGCGAATTTGCATTTAGTTATAATTTAGACCTTTTCTGTTGAGTCAGGATATCGAAAGTATATTTTAAAATGGCGATATTACTGTATAGTAATAATATAATTATATATCATGTAAAACAAGTTGCAAAAGCGGCTTTTCATACCACTTAAAACTCGTAGGGGAAAATTAACAAATTATTTACTAACAATAATAAGTGTCTTCTCAATAGCAGACAACATCCACTTAATATCATTTCTGGCATTTATTTCGTACTTGAGAAAAAAAGGGAAAAAATTAGATACTTCTTTGTACCCCCTTTAAGAGATCGTATCTTAACAGGAGAGGGGGAAATGTTTTCTTTAATTTTTAACATAGAATCACCTTCTGAATTTTTTCGAACTTATTTATTTACATTCTGCATAAAAATATACACGTATTCTTTCTAAAATTTTAGAAGTTGATGTCAACACTGTATAACAGGAAGTGCTAGAGACTTGTGTATTGTTTGTTCGATTAGGCCAAATAGCTATTAGTGTACTAGCAAATTTTTCCGCTGAATATTGTGGATTAATTTAAAAAAAAATAATAAAAATATTTATTTATATATTACTCCTGAGAAGGCGCATTTCAGTATACAGAAATTTCAGACAAACTTTTTATTCATGCTTAAAATTACAAATCTTCTTCGCACGTTCTCAATCTCGACCTTCCTCTGAATCTTCTTCCATCACTTATACATGACGTCTACCCTGCTCTATCTGTTTTCGCCAGAGTGCCGGCACTCTTAGGCGCAACATAAATCAAGGCAATTGAATTTAAAATTGCCGACGAACGGTTCGCAACTTAACAGATAAGCTCCGCGATTCTGACACGGTAATAAGATAAAAATAAGCGTTTATAGCGAGACCGTAAAGCAATAATCGCCCCCTCTCTCTCCTAGGTCCCCACATCCTTCGGCCCACGAAAAAGCAATTTGTTACCACGCTTTCAGATAGGTATAATTAGATCGGGTTTATAAGATTTTTCATTTTTCTTCTTTTTGCCGTCAGAACGCTTTTTATCTTTTCTTTTGCCTAGGTACTGCTATTTATTTACGTTTGAAGCTTGATCAGTGCAGAAACATTAATATTTAATATAAAAGCAATTTACATTATTACCTCAGTGAAACTAGGGAGCAGTTGAGGATATAAATTGACCAAGGCTATATTAAAAAAAATAATGGAAGTTTAAATCAAATAATTTTGTATTTTTATAATAATATAAAATATGTACCTAATAACCTCTTATCTAAATAGAATTACTAATTTATTTAATTCTGTTCCACCCTATCTAATTGTTGTTAAATATTATGAAAGGTAAACAACTTATAAATATTTTGACTCTATTGCAGTACACAAATCTATTTACTAAATTCAAATAACATAAATATTTAATTATTGAAGACAAATCAGAAAAAAAACGGCTAGTTTCCTTATTTTTTTATGTACCACACAATCCATGCAACTATGTTTCTGCCTTGTGACCAAGTACCAGGCTAACAAAATAACTATTAGAAATAACCCTAACCGTCAAAAATATAACAGAAATATTTTTAAAAATATATTTGGTAAATATTTTTCGTGAGAGGTTTTTGAATATATATTTTATATTTTATCTAAATGTAGATAAAACGTACAATTGAAATATTTATTCCATATTGTAAATCAATATAAGTTTGATATTTTTTAAAATATTTATAAAATGTTATTTATATGAAAATTGAGATTTTTTATGCAATCATATAAAGCTATTTAATTTGCCAGAATTAACTAAAATTATTTGTAGACAGTAACCTATATAGTATCTTGGTTATTTGGAATGTATAACATAGATAACAAAAAGCTATGTGAAAATTTCCCGGAAAGTAAAAAGAATAACACACCTGGAGGTGAGGAATGTAAGGTAACATAAAATTTTAAACACAAAAATTTAAAAATCATTGCGTTAACATGTGGAAAAAAGCAAAAAGCTAATTATTTTATAAATTTCTTAGACTACATGTTTCGGCTGTTGGTCTCTACAAGATTTATTTTAATGTAAATTAGTTATAAGTTCTAATATTTAAAAAAAAAATAATTACATAAATATGATGTAAATTTTGAAATGTTATTATAAGTTAATTTGCGAAAATATTTAAAGTTAAAATTTGTAAATTTTTTAAATATATTTTTGTGTAATTATATATGGTTCACATATGTATATAAATTTAAATATACAAACGACAACACACACATAGTTATATCGCATTTTCGCATTCCTTTTCTATTAGTTATATCATTAACTTACTACAAGCTTTTTTGAAAATTGCGACAAGTATTATTTTGTTTTTTGCTGTGATGTATTATATGTAACTCAAGTATTATTACTATATAAAAATAATTCTTTCTTACTATTATACAAAAATATATAGAAACTTTTAAAAAAATTAACTTATATGTTTTCACAAATTAACTTAATATTGATATTTTAAAATATCACATCATATTTATATAATTAATTTTCTTTTTAAAATATTTACAAGTCATAATTAATTTACATTAAAATATATCTTGTAGAGACTTGAAGATGGCACAACAGCCGAAACATATAATCTAAAAAATTTATAAAATAAAATAAAGTGAAGAAGGACCAGTGCGCATTATCTACTATTTTATCAAACGTTATACGAATTACAGAAATTATTCATATCGGTTTCGAAATTGCAATTTCTAATCGTTTTAATATGGATAACTTTATCTGCTACACACACAGCATTATTATATGCATAATTTTTAACATGTTATCTTGTCGTTGTGAAAATTTTGACTTGCAACTAACTCTGGTATTTATACAGTTATTTAAAAATAAAATGGTATAAGCTCTATTTACCATACTTCTGCAAATTAACCTTATATAATACTTCATCTTAGATGTTTGGAAATTGTGCAAAAATAAAAATGAAGTGATGCCCTTCTTCACTAAATTTATTTATAAAAATATCTAGACGACATGTTTTGATTTCATGGTCTATAAGTCAAAAGGAAGTTACAAAATGAAAATTCTCGTAACATTGGTGTTTTAATTATTGAAATAATAATTTCTTTTAATAATGTTTGAAAAGGAACACGAAATTTTCGTATTTATTCGTATAATATTATTATAAAATAAATATATATATATTATTTTAATAATTAAAACACCAATTTACTACAATTTTGATATTGTAACTTCCTTTTGACTTATAGATCACGAAGATGGCTTTCATAAAGCCTAAACATGTCGTCTAGATATTTTTATAAATAAATGAAATTTTTAACGAAGAATAATACCATTATTAAAAATTGTTAACTGCATTAATACTTTGCTTAAAGATTATTTTCCTGCTCTTTGTGTCATTAAACTTAAACAGTTTCAAAAAAGAAAAATCAAAGGCAACAAAATATATTGGTTGATAAAAGATAATTCCTTGTCCTATCTGATTCACACGCCTAACTTTAAAAGTATTGATTGGAATGACATAAAAGCTTTACCACTTGTTGAGCAGTCAAGGATCCTTGTATCCGGTTTAAAAATGGCTTACTGGAGTGTTAGTAAATCCCTTTCTCGGGTTCCTACTGCCATCTTACGAAAAGGTGGAAATAATAGATTTCAAAGCCAAAGTGACATACTACTGTATTATATTGTTACCTGAACTGGTAGACAGATAGATAGCTTTGCTATTATTTGCAAATACGAAGGCATTCATCGATTTTTATCTGAATCTGCCTTTTTTGTTATTAAGCACTTTCCAGTCCATTCCAAATTCTTGTGTCGGTAACGTATGCCATAACGAGACTGCTATTAACAGTACAGTATAATACAGTAATATACAGTGTAATATGTAATATATAACATCTCGGATAACATGCAAGCTTACGACAAGCTGCACACTTGTTTGGCTGTGAATTATCAGCGGTAAGCTTGACAGCGTAAATGTTGCGATAATCACTTTTGTTTTCTAATTTAAATGTAGTATTATGAATGTATTTGGGGTATCATATCAGATACGTGTCATAGCGCTAAATTGCTATTACTTAAAGTTGGTGTAACTTGTATAATGTTTTATTTGAAAGTGTATTTCTTTTTTTTGTTTTATTTATCATTATCATCAACTTACTAGTATAAATTTATATAAATCACCATCCCACCATCTTTATACCAAATCTGTAATAAAACACTATCATGAACAAAAATAAGAATATACAGGGTGATTCAAATTATATAAGTGCACACCATTGCTGTCTCTGTTATTATTGATTCTAGAAAGTAGGTTAAATTAGCAGTGTATTAGTGTTTTTAACGCTGATTAATATGCAATATACGAAAAAACAATTGTATAACGCATTTCCGATAAATTTTAGAATTTATATATATTTTTTTAAATTGAACACCCTGTATATTGTTTAAAAAAATGAAGGATATTTTAATTTGTGATGCATAAATTTTAATACAATATTGTCTTAAATAATGAAGAGGTTATGGTGGTTTTTAATTGATGCCAAAGATATGTAAAATTTATAGTAGGCTTCTTTCACTTTAAGTCAAGACAAATAGTATGTTGTTTGAAACTGTCAAAAACGCACTGAGCTTAAATCTTTCACACGTTCGATTATTAAAAAAAAATTTGGTTATTTCATTTTTATGTTGCGTTCTATACTTCTAATTGTTATTATTACATGATTAACATTAGTAGCTTGAACAGTTTTCGTTATGTTTAGTTTTAAGTATTAGATAATATCTTACCATGGTATTTTCCCATTTGGAGAAATGCGATATGCTGGAAGCATACATTGTATGTGGCAAAAAATCAATAAGGGCTATCGAATATTATGCAGAACAGTATCTTTTACGACAGCAGCCAGATCGACGTTACTTTCGAAAACTTTACAGACAATTTAGGCAACACGATTGCTTATTTAAGAAGAAAAGAACATAGAAAAGTATCATTATCAACGAAGAGGTAGAAATTACCGTGTTAGCATACTTTGAAGCCCATCGCGAATTTTCCATTAGAGATGCTACTAAGGGATTGGGTTTAAGTTACGCGTCAGTTCAGAGAATTTTGAAAAAGCATAAGTATATATCCCATTTAAGTGGGACGAACCTCACAAACATTACAACCAGGAGATTCGAACAGGATGTTGGCTTTCTGTGAATGGTTTATTAATTCTTGTGATGAAAATTTGATGGCAGGACAATGTATTTTATAAAGTGATGAAACAAATTTCTCCAATAGAGGAATGTTTAATAAGAAGAATGAACACTACTGGTCGCAAGAACATTTATAAATAATGTGTCCACATGCTGCACAAGTTCGACTTGATTTTAATACCTGGTGCGGATTAATTGGTTCGACAGTCGTTGGTCCAGTGTTTTACAATGGCACATTGACAGGAGAGAGATAGCTAGAATTTATTCGTTCTAGAGGATTTTCTTGATAACGCCAATTACTTGATGCGCCAAAATTTGTACTTTCAGTCTTGGACGGTGCTCCTACACACAACTGCCGCATAGTTCACAACTATCTGGACATCATCTTTGCCGATAAGTGGATTGGTACAAATGGGCCAATTCGATGACCAGCACGCTCTCCCGACCTTTTACCTTTAGACTTTTTCCTTTGGGGATATTTAAAATGTCAGATATACAGAACCTGGTACAACAATGTGAACGAATTGCAAAATAAGGTCTGGGAGGGTTTCCTCCAATTGGATGAAAGGACAATCTTAAGAGCTACCCAGAGTGTACTCTAGCGGGCACGACAATGTATTGAGAATGAAGGTGATACCTTTGAGCAGTATTTATAAATTATGCATTTACTTTTTCCTTTTTAATTTAATTTCAACGACATTATTTTAAGACGTAAAATGTCAAAATAGACATCAACCACAAAGACATGTATCTGTTTTGTTAAAGGTTGATTCTTTATACTGCTCTACATTTCACAAAATAAAAACCATCATAACTTCTTTATTATTCGTTTTAAGTTAGTTTCTAGAATCAATAATAACAGAGATAGCAATGGTGCGCACTTAATTTGATGAATCAGCCGGTATACATATAACATATAATAATTTAGTTTTATTAATAATTTATTTGTTTAATTTTACTCTTCTTTTGACAACGTAATATAGTCATTTTATCATAGATGTAATAGTATAATTATGGATTATACTATATGATGTACTGTAAATGTGCATAAATTCATTTACGAGTATTTAGTTTTATGAGACAATGCAACGAAGTTAATGTCTTTTAGAAAGAGAGAAAGATAAAGTACACAACGTTCGACATGTGCACGTAATCTTTATCTCTATTCGACCAATCCACGCCTAGCATACACATTCTATACTACACCACAGATATATCCGTATTCTTGGCGGCAATTTGTTCTGCAATTAACAGCATTTTCCTCTACAACTGAATAAGGAATTGGAGACGGGCAATCACTGTGTTTATGCTTGTTCCCTTAGATGGATGAGTTGCTGGGATGTGTAAATAACTTTGTGAATGCGTGAGTACGTTCATCCTATATCACTACACACATGTTTAAATATACACATATCTACATTTGTATGAATGGACCATTCTACATTATTTCCAACATCCTTATTTCGTTGGTAACCCGCTAAAATCCTTAAATTTACTTAAGGCGGTGAAGACTATTATTCTATTTATACTGACGCATTATTTTCCTATTTTGTAGATACGAATTAGGAACTTCTATTGAATAGAAATTGAATGTAAAGAAAAAGAAGTGAATTCTATCATTTTACGTACCACGTGAAGTAGAAATTCTTTGTACGGATTTAAGAAAAGAATACAATAATAAATTAACATTCCATTACTTTTTATTACCAATTACTTCACTGTTGTTAGTTTTATAGCTATTTGTATTGTTTGGTACAAGCACATTGTTAATATTATAGTGTAGTTCAATTATGAAACTAATTAACTTCTCATTTTGACGCGAATAACACTAAAATGTTTTCTTTATCGGTTATGCACGTGTAGGTCTTCATATAAATTCATTAGTTTGTTAATTTATCAGTAAGGGAGATAGCATCCGCATGATTTCTCCACTTGTCCCGTATTTAGCATTTAATACACTGCAGATGCTATCCAATGTTCATCCAACAAGTTCAGACCTTTAACGTTGTTCAATCAAAAGTATCCTTTTCAGATCCTTCAGGGAAGAGCTCACTTACCTTGATTTTATATATCTCATCTTTGTGACATTTGCATGGTGGCAAATGATATACTCTTCTGTCACCTTGTCTTCCAAACGAAGGATCCGATCCTATTAAGCCGCGTCCAGACCGACGGCCGAATTCCAACGCCAACGCCAACGGCAAATGGGGGCGGGGCGTGTGCCGTTGCAAAGGATTTGAGAGGATTTGGTCTTGCCGTCCACACCGAGATTCAAATGCGGGTTCGACAGCGTTGGACGCGGTTCGGTGCTAAACAGGTCGAGCAGCGAAGATAACTTAATAATTGCGACTGCGAGAATAATTGTTAATTCGTTATTAAGAAAAAATGTAGAGCAAGGTGTTGTTTAAATAACACGTTTTAAAGATAGAAAGTCACCTAATTGCAGAATTTGAAGTGAATACAGTGGACATTTTCCAAATTTCTGCAGAATGGCACCAGAACTATTTGATGTTCTGCTTAATTTAGTAAAACCAAAGATTTTGAAACATAATACAAATTTATAAGCATAGCAACTCAAGAAAGATTTGCAGGAACACTGCATATTTTGAACACAGAAAACTCAAACGCAGTTTCTCACTTATATTCAAAATATCAAAACGGCCTATATTTTACATTGTTCTCGAAGTTTGTGCTGTCATAATTGAAATATTTGATGAATCCATCCAGGTGAATAGGTATATTATATAACTGATTAAAATATAACAAATAAATGAAGAGAAAAAATGCTACAACAACAAAGCTACTGTTTTTTTTTAATTATTAAAATACTAGTTTTCAATTAAGTTGATAATAAATTTGAACGATATAAATCATCTGAACCCTTTTCATAATTATTCGAGTTGGCAAGAGATCAGGAGAGTCCCTACTTTCCTTTTTATTCCACCTTCATCACGGCCGAATTCAATGGGCATCTTTTTCTAAACATATATTTTTTTTTCTTGATTAATTTACAGCTTTTATTGTGAGACCCTGCACAATATGGGATTCTCCCGATATCGCTCTTTTAATTATAAACATAATTCTTAAGTTTTGCTAAAAATATTACGCTACTAGTGTATCTGATTTTTCGTTCGCACCGTACGCAACTGAATAAACACAAATCCCGTCTAGACCGAATCGAACATCCTTTGACGTACCGACACGAGAGCGAAGGCTTTCCAACGCCAAGGGTAGCGTTCGATGCCGTTTGGTTCCGTTCGGTCGCTCCGTCCAGACCAAAGCAAATCCTCTCCAAATCTGAGCACATGTGCCTTGGCTAGGATTCGGCTGTCGGTCTGGACGCGGCTTTAGAAAGGAGAGCGATAGTACACTGCGACCTAAAAGATCTATTGCTTTCTCTATCTTGCTATCTTCGCTATTTACAGCTGACCGTCCAATTCTATTCCTTTTAAAAAGTGCAAGATGTGGAAAGGCTCCAGGTTAGGTAAATCTCCTTCCTCGATTTCACATGCTCTCAAGTGCAATGCCCTTTTTTTCATCCTCTTTCCCACAAAATTCACATGAAGATTCTCTTGCTAATCCAAGCTTGCTCAGATGTGCTTCCAGTTTGCAGTGACCTGAAAGAATCTCTATTAATATACGAATATTGTTCTTACTCAAGTTGATGCATTCTCCAAATCTTTTCTGGTTACAGGTTCCCAAAAGGGTTTTAGCTAGCCACATTCCCAGGAAATTCTCCCAATAGCGGGGTTTCCTTTGCTCTATTTCAACCTTTAGTTTCTTCAATATTGTACTGCTACTTATCTCACAAAAGGATGAATGTGTCGAATAAGGACACTTATTGCTTCGGTGCTAGCGCTTTTCTGGCTTGTCCAGAAATTCATTTGTTCTTCATATTTGGTACTGTGTCGATTGTAGCTTCTGATCTCGGAAATTTTTCTTATTTTCTTGCATATTAGTGCCCAAGGGATGCATTCCTAGCCGCATCTACTGCATTTGGACTGTTTCTTTAGAACTTTCAATTTGCATTTCAATTGTCATTATAAATTTTAAATTATTTGTACTTAGGTGCTTTTATTTAAAATTTTTTAACGTATATTTCATATAGCATAGACATTGGTTCAGAGAATCACTGCCCATAGACAAGTAGGTATCCAAGTGGTTTCGCTGGATTTCCATTTTCTCTGTTTGAAAAGGGGGGTAACCGTTTAGGGATTGGGTTCACATCATGTCCTATGTAATCATTTGCAGCAGCTTGTTCGCTATGCAGACGTAAGTGAAGGATGACTGGTACGGGATATACTAAAGGTGGATTAAATGATTTTAAGAAGGACAAAAACAGAAGGAAAGAATTGTGACTAATTTACCTAGGAAGCCATAAATATCGGATGGTTATTTAAAAATACATATATTATGAAATGTGAGGAGCACCGTCATGCATAGATTCTGTAATTATCATTCCAAGTAGAGCCGAGAAAAGACAACTAAATGTCTCCAGAGATTGATGAAACCCTTCTGGAATCCTATACATGGAAGTTATTTACGAATGCATCAACCTAACCAAGAACGAAAACTGAAAGGATATCTTAGTAGGCTTGGAACAACTAGGAAATGTAGATTTTATCGGAAATATCTATCCATCTTTTCTCAAACTGCACAGCACTCTAAAACTCAACGAAATGAAGTCGAAGATGAAGATTTATTGGAGCCTTCTCATATCCTGCATTTTTTGAAAGGAGTGGGTTTGGACGGCCAGTTGTAAAGCACCAAGAAAGCATCAAAGTTACAGTAGATCTTCTTTTAGATCGCAGTGTACTATCGCTATCTCACTTATATAGGTACATATTCAGTATTCATACATTTATTATTACAAGAGATATACGGCGTATTTAAAACTTCCAGTTCTGTTTCTTTTTTCTGTGAAATAATGTTTCTATGCGATGTATTTACACATTTAAATTCGTTTGAAATGAGATTTTTTGTTTATATATACATTTAGAATTTTATGCATTATTAATTTAAAGTCAAACTTGCTTATACAAAACCCTGGGAATAAGAAGTTTTACATTGAGTGAGCTGTAATGGTATAGCTTTACATATCCAGCGATTACAATTTCAGTTCGTTGTTCTTCAAAGACTTTAAGCTTACAAGATAGAAGGTATTATAAATTCCTTTCCGCTACTGCATATTTCAACATAATAAAGTCCTAATTTAAAGAAAAGAATTTAGATTGTGCAGGCATACCTTGATAATGAATTTCCTATTTACAGTAAGCAATGAATGCAGTAAATTTGCATTGCTTTACATTTTAAATTACGCCGAAGCGACAAGCTACCCTTTTCGTTTTTACTATTCGGAAGTTAGATGGATAACATTAACCATATTCAAACCATTAGTGAATTATTATTCCGCGTACCGTGGGATAGAATAAGAGCAAGTCATAGTTGACTGTTGCAATTTAAAAAAATCATATTTTTCTGTTGAGTTAATGTCAGTTGTTAGCAATAATATTATAAATAGCATTAATATTCTTTATTGCAATATGCAATTAATAATAAATTTAAAACAATATACAGATTATTCCACGTAAGTGGTTCATTAAAAGTTTATTATGTTCTATTATTTACTTATATTTGAGATTTTGGCACCATTATCTGTTCGATTGGAACTATAAATGTAAAATACTTTTTAACCAAAATATCACTTCCGATTGACTGGAAATGGACGTCAACTTTGTTATTTTAAATAGAATGATCTAATTTTTTGTTCATTTTTAGATTCTACGACCATAAATACGTCAGTTTTCATTAGCTATTCCTATAGCTACATGTTGCCGTTTTTTAGTTATTTAAGCTTTTTCTTTTTTTTTTAGTCATAATCATTGCATCGTAGAGAGATTAATATCTCGGTTAATAATGCAAGTAGAGACTCCAAATTTGCTATGTTATGAATGTAGATGTAACTCTAACAAACTGTACGCACACTTTACATTCTAATATACAGGGTGTTCAAAACTGAGGAACAAAGTAACATATTTTCAAATGCAGAAAACTCATTTTTTTAAATAGAACACCCTGTATTTTAATCCGAAATTATGAAGTAAATATCATCCCCTATCACTTATATCACATTCCTATACCTATCTTTATAGATTGAGATATGTGCGACTTTTTGTTAAACAGACTAAGTAGCCCTATCTTTAACTGTTTGTAGCTGGCTCTGAATGGGATTAATGTCAAATTCATTGACTAACCATAAGTGTTTATGTATATCATCGTAATTACACCTTTGTACAACGCAATATTAATAGAAATGACAATTCGAACAGCGACATTCTTGTATGGTTATTCAAAGAATAATACATGAATTTGACATTAATCCCATTCATTATCTTGCTTTTGTTTATTATCTACACAAAATAAGTAACAGAAAATTATAAATAATTATTCAGGGAACAAATGACCAATACATTAATTTTTTACAAATGTTCAAAAGTTCTATTGCCTTGCTGTAAACATGTAGTTATCCTCCGCAGTAACTATTCATGCGTTGCGCACTGAATTATGCGCATCTAATTCATTTACAGTTTCTCTAACTCTGTCAAACATATCTTCTTTCGTAGTAGCTGGGTCTTTGTAAGTACAATTTTTAAGATAACCTCACAAGAAGAAATCTAGTGGCGTTAAGTCGGGATATTTTGGAGGATATTTGAATGGGGCTTTGTTCGCCATCCATCTATCTTCGAATATTTGTGTGAGGGTACGCCATATTCGGTCAGTACACTGTTGAAAATATTATCGGTGTTGGCGTTAATTTTATACTTGTCAAATATTTTAGTGTTGATTTTTACAAACTTTGTCAGAGCAGTTGACTACGTGTGTCTAATAGAACAGAAATGACTAGAATTTCGTGTGAATTCTTTGTTCAGACATGAGGATTTACTATTATTCTAGACATTCAGAACCGTCAACCAATTAAAATTTTTCCCTCGGATAGAAATATAGAAACCCCACCTAATCTAATACGGTATTGCATTAACGCACCAAGTGCATTGCACGTGTTTTCGGGTTTGTTTCTGCGTATTAACATATCCTAACAAACTACCAGACGTCTACTGACCTGCAAAGTGTAACCTTGTGTTTTTAAACGTTAATTCCAGTGTCATAAAAAATTTCAACATCTTAAAGATGTATTGGGAACATCTATTTATGTAATTAGTTCAGATTTGAGTCAAATAGCATAAACATTCACTTAATTTTATAATGGTTCTCAAAAAATCATTTTAAAATTGGCACATTTAATTGAAACAAAAACTTTTGAATGAGCGGTTCTGCATATTTATAATTAAGAAAACGTCTTAAAGAGGGAATATTATAGCACTAAGAATTAAAAGAATTGTTAAAATCATATAAAATTCCGCATTAAATTAGCTACAAGGACAGTACAAATACCTAGATACATTGTAAAATGTGGCTGTTGTCGATTTGTTCACTTATACCTGAAGAACTATCCAGAAACAGGTAAGCAATTACCATATTAAAAAGACGTCGTGTTTAGAAAACGGTGTTAAATCACCCAATAGACCGCATTCATTTAGTTAAACAGATAGTAAATTTGTCTAGTCTATATCAAATAAAATGTAACTAGAAGTATTTTATAATTCCACGTGCCAGTTAGACAAAATAACCCCTTAGCAATAGACAATACTTGACTATCTTTGCTCGTCAAATTTAAACTCGTATAGTTCTCGACAAAATAACACGAAAAGAGTGTGGACCTCTCCTGACTATTAAACTAGTCAAAAAAGTGTTAAAATTTGCAACAGTGTATTATGTGGCGGAGCACCATCCATCGGGTACCACGTATTCTGAGTTTCTTGCGGAAAGAAAAGAAGAGACGTAGCGATACAAAAATAACATTGCGTAATATCTCTTCATCTAGCGCACCAGTTAAATTATCGTCATAGTAGAAGACAGACAGAATTCTATTATTTTTTATAGCGCAAAACACGTTGAAGCTCCAAGCGTTTTGGAAATTTCGCTCTCGAATTACTCGAGAATTCTCGAAAGACCAAGAATGAGAATTGTGTCGATTATATATTCCCCTATTACTGAATTTAGTTTAATCGATCCAAACAATATTGTTTAAAAACATATCATCTTCTTGCGTTTGAACTAGAAACCACTCGCAGAATTCTCTTCGACGACTAATATTCAATAGTTCCATGTGTGAAACTAAATTAAAGGTGGGATTCTATGCACATCTGTAGCGTCTGTAAAGGTATCTGCAGATCTGTAAACATCTAAAATACATGCTTACAGATCTGCAGATAACTTTACAGACGCTTTCAAACGCAAGAAGATATGTTTTTAAACAATTTTGTTTGGATATTTACACGTAACCTTATAGATCCTACAGACGTGCATAGAATAACACCATAAATTTAAAAGGGCACTATTTATGTCTGTTTTAAATTCTGTGAATTGTTTTAGAGGAAATTCTTATCGCTACTTCTGCATCCTATATCGAATTTGTAGGATATGCCCTAAAATAAGCTAGCACAGAGATTTTTGTGAAGTCGCTGTTTACTAACGGTTTCAATTGTCTTTTTCTGCAATATCTCCTAAACCATTCATTTCAGCTAAAAACAGTTTTTAACATTTATACGTATTTTTTGACGGTCAATTGATTATCACAGAGAAACTTAGGGGTTGCTTTTTAAAAAGAATGAGTTATCACAAACTGAAGGTTTTTCCTTTTGCCCCTCTCTTCCTGCAGTCAGTTTAATTTTTCTTAATTTTTTTGTTGGAAATAGATACCCCATTTGGTGGATATTATTTATAATAAAAATGAAAAAAATATACTGTACCAACTGGCAGCAACTTAACAGTTCGTGTACCACTGCACAATACAAAATTGTTTAAAAAAAGCGAATATCTTGTAAAACATAAAGATTAAGGACATAGTATGTTAGATAAACCTGACCTGAAATTCAGAGTAGAATCCAAATTTGAAATAAAAATACTACCTTTCCATTTGAAATAACAAAGCTGGCAACTACTTCCGGTATTAGGGAACATTACCGGATGTCGAAAATATTTTAGCTAAGCTAACCTACACCCACAGGCACACTACAAATAAATATAATGTATAATAAACTTATAATGGAAGGCCGTCGTGACACACACTATATGTATAGGTATATATTGAAAAGAAGTTGAAATCAAATTTTAATAAGGACCAAAAATCAAAGGGCTCTTATTATTTTTAGAACTTGAAGAATGGTAACAATAAGTGGCACTAAGTAGTACTTTAGTACGTTATTTTGACAATGAAAGTGTTAGATCTTCAGAAAAAACACCAAAAAACAAACTTGTTCTCTAGTACATTTCACCAACCACAAAAGTAGTACCACAATTATATTACAGATCTACCTAGATATACAGTAATGTCTTACGGGATGTTTTTTTTAAAATTATTTATTTCTGCATCATTAATTATTTCATATTTAAATTCGTAAACTTATTAGAAACGTGTGTATATTGGAAGATATTTTATCACCATAGTCACAATTTTTTTTTAATGTTAAAATTCAAGGCTGAAAGGCTTAAGTTACATGACTATGTTCTATTATTGTTAGAATTTTGTAACAAAATAAATACCTATTTTATTCTTAGATGGTTTTGTTTCACATGCATTAACGGCATTCTTTTCGAAAATTTGGGATTTATTTTGGAATACAAAAATAAGTGCTTGCCAAATATCGGTAATAATAAATAACGGATACTGTTGCTATTTAGAGTTAAAGCATGTACAACATCTGTGGTAAACTATTTTCATTCGTAGTAGAACGGTATTCGCTTTCAATTTTTAGGAGACGCTCATACATGCGTTCGCCATCAATATTTATTAACGAGCACTCGTAAAAGCGCATTGTGCGCTTGCTTTATGGTTATAACATGTGCCGATCGGAAGTCAACGCTCTTTCGCCCAATACCGATTAATATTCCACTTAGCACAGATGGTACAGAGCAAGGTCTCGACGTGAGATGTTTCCTAAGCATTATGGATGCACACGACGCGACATTCTAGAATTGGAAATATGTCATGTCAAAATCGTATGCGATCGTAATCTTAATCGAACGTTCCCATATATCTTAGTAAGTGCATTTTGTACGCACATAAAATATGTATAGAATGGAGGAAACGTCATTTATCATTCCTTCGATTACACACAGAAGCAAATGTCCAGTGCGTCAATTGGTATTGCATACCAGGTTGTAACTACCTTGCCGATTTCATGGAAAAGCTTACACAACACTAACTTTTTAATGCAGCAATGTAAAAAATCTTATTTATGAAAGTATCTATTAATCAATCATTTTATATACTAAATACAAATATTATTAAGTGATATATAGAACTATATATAATATTGAATATTGCAGAAGTTATTAAAAAAGATGGTAATGCCATATTAAAGCTCAGAAAGCAGACAACGGTCGTTATTATATCAACGTCATTAGGTCATTTAACTGAAAGGGACTTAAAACAGGCTTTAAGACACATTCATCTAAATGGTGTGAATTTAGATGCATCTTTTATGCATACTAAGCAATTGTAGAATTTGTTTAGGAGGAAAGTTTTCTAGCTTACCTTTTCAAAAGGATTCTGTTAAAGCTAAAGAATTGCTGCGTATGGTATATTCCGACGTTTGTGGATCATTCTAAATACCATCGCCAGCGGGCCCAATATTTTATTACATTTATTAATAGATGTTCCAGATACACCAAATATATTATTTAAAATATAACAACGAAATTCCAGAACTTTTCAAAACTTATAAAAATGAAATTGAGGCTAATAGAGGAAAGAAATTAAAATACCTCCAAAGCGAAAATGGCATAGTAGAATATTGTAATGTCGAATTTGATGAATATTTAAATAAATGTGGAATCCAGAGAAGGCTTTTTGTTCCTTAGTCTCGTCCACAAAATGGTTTGGCCGAAAGAAAAAACAGAGCGTTATTGGAAAAAAGGAAAATATCTGCTTTTGGATCTATCATATATGTTTTGGCCATACTGTAAATTATTTCACCGATAGATCATCATCAGGGTCTTTAATGGAGAAACACCATTTCAGGGATGGGTTGGTGAATCATCGCCTGTTCCACAGCTACATATCTCTGGAAGTTTTGTTTTTATCCATAATAAAAATCCAAAATAAAAAAAATTAGCAGCGATGGCTGAAAAGCGATTTTTCATGGGATATTCAAATTTTCCAAAATCAAACAGAATATGGAAGCCACACAAAGAAAAATTATAACCAGTCGACCTAGGTTTAATCAGCAATGGTTATCAAACGATAATGGTATGACTCCTTCCAATGAGGAAGGAAATATTTTAGATGAAGTGGTTATCGAAACACTCAGGGCAAAATTTGACACATTTAATCAGAATGCAGAAGAAGATAACATAAAAAATGAAGCAGCGCCTAATGAATATCGAAACTTAACCTAATCTATGTTTGTATCATGAAACAAACCGTGTTATATCTTTAACACTCTCCGACAGAGGTGGTTAACAGTGCGCCCCGGGAGCAAGTGTAACCGCAAGCGATTTATTATGCGCTCACGACACGATTCCCAATAAATCAATTTCATGATCCAGCTTTTAAGCAGAATTACTTATCACTTATATTTGAATTGAAATTTATTTATTGATTTATGAAATAGCTCCTTATTATACTTATTGAAATTTAGCGCCATCTTGTATGTTTTTATTTTATTACTGCTACTAAGTGTGCCACCTATGAGCTACGTATGCCACTTACTATTAGTCAGTGACACGTGTCATATAAGTATTGACATTAAAGGTTTCGTTATTACTTTAGCTTATTAGTACAGAACATAGCATAAACTGCGTTTAGCGCTGCGTACTTTATGCTTATATTTATGATTTAATATATAAAAAATTGATTCGACTAAGTTGCCTAGTTTACTGTCACCTAATTAATTATCATTGAAGACCTATTGAAGCCGTCGAAGCGGACAAGCTGACTCCGTGTGAAAGGGTTCATATCAGTATGCTTCTTGACAACCGTGTGTTCAACTGGTGGAATCAACTAGTCGCCTCGTCTGAAAGAGGCCTAAGTCTTCAATGACAATCACCAGGCAACTTAGTTGAATCAACCAAACCGTTTTGTCTGAAAGGGGCCTAAAATTCATTTACGTAAGGCTTGTCTCTAGAAACATCCACTTTGAGGTCACGCGCACTCGTCCACGCGATAACGTATGAAATACAAGATCCCTATCCGTATCCACATCCGCGAACCTCGATAGTAATGAACTGTATCAAATAAACAACAAACAAAAAAAAAATTCATGTACTATGTAACAAATGTCGTTATTACAAGTTTTTATGATAAAATGACGCTCTTCAGGTATAATTAAATAACATTGGAATCATTGATTTACATATTTAAATTGTTGTTTTACTTTTTTGACATTATTGTTTAATTTTACATTCTTGGCGTGTTTTGCCATCTTCTAATATACTAAACGGTTAGTTTACGGATGTATTGGCTAAACTAATTTATGTAGGAAGACGTTTCGATAATATATTTGTCTTTTTCAATTGCTTAATGTTTTTTTCTTGATTATAATTATGTTACATTTTTTTTAATTTATTTTAAAAAATTACGCTAAATAACAGTATTGTTCTAGTTGTGCCACAGACTATTTCAAATTGTTGAAATGTTATTTTGAGTACTTAATTTTAAATTGTATTATTTTGGCAAAAGTAACAACGCTGTTATTTAGCATAATTGTTTAAAATAAAAAAAAAGTAATTTGATTATAACCATGGAACAATATTAAGTAATTGAAAAAGACAAATATATTGTCGAAACCTCTTGCCGTTTAGTATTACTGTTTAATTAATCGACAGATAATTAACCCCTTTTCTGTTCACGCCATTTTGTACTATTTATTATTTCACTTTTAGCTTGATAAAGATTAAAGTTATGATCGAGATGTTGCTGCAAAATTTAAGATAAACTCATTAAGCGCCGTTTCGCTCTAAATTTTTATTATTCTTTCAACCAATAAAATAAAATCACATTGAACAACATACAGGGTGTTCAAAACTGAAGAACAAAGTGACATATTTTCAAATGCAGAAAACTAATTTTTTTTTAAATAGAACACCCTGTATTTTAATTCGAAATTAGGAAGTAAATATTATCCTTTATCAGTTTAAATCAGCATTCCCTATGCCTATTTTTAATAGATTTTCAGATATGAGGACTTTTTGTTAAACAGACTACGTAGCCCTATCTTTAAATGTTTATAGCTGGCTCTGAATGGGATTAATGTCAAATTCCTTGACTAATCATAAATGTTTATGTATATCATCGTAATTACATTTTTGTACAGCGCAATGTCAATAGAAATGACTATTCGAACCACGACATTCTTGTATGATTATTCAAAGAATAATACATGAATTTGACATTAATTCCATTCAGAGCCAGCTACAAACATTTAAGATAGGATTACTAGTCTGCTTAACAAATAGTCGCTCATATCTCAAAATCTATTAAAGATAGGTATAGAGAATGATATAAAATGATAGGGGACAATATTTACTTTCTAATTTCGAATTAAAATATAGGATGTTCTATTTTAAAAAATTGAGTTTTCCGCATTTGAAAATACGTCACTTTGTTCCTCAGTTCTGAACACCCTGTATGTTAGAATGTAAAGCTTGTGTACAGTTTCTTAGGGTTATATCTACATTCATAAAATAGCAAATTTGGAGTCTCTACTTGCAGTATTAACCGAGATATTAATTTCTCAATGATGCAATCATTATGACTAAAAAAAAAAGAAAAACTTAAATAACTCAAAAACGGTAACATGTAGCTATAGGAATAACTAATGAATACTGACTTATTTATGGTCGTAGAATCCAAAAATGAATTAAAAATTATATCATTCTATTTAAAATAACAAAGTTGACATCCATTTCCGGTCAACCGGAAGTGATATTTTAGTTGAAGTATTTTACATTTATAGTTCCAATCGGACAGATAATGGTGCCAAAATCTCAAACATAAGTAAATAATAGAACATCATAAACTTTTAATGAACCACTTACGTGGAATACCCTGTATATATCCTAACACATCACCTTCATATCGAAATTTATTGACTGATCCTCATAGATACGATTTATCAAGAAAAAGCAAAACCGAAAAAGATCATATACAACAAATTTTATAACACTTTGACATCATAAATTCTCTAGGAAACCCAGAAAATACTATTCACATCAATTTCACCTTTTCCAATAACCCTCTATTCTTCCTTGGGCAGTCCCCAGTGCCTTTTCGGATCCTTTCCCGATAAATATTCACAAAATTTATCGCAGTTGGCGAACGTTCCGAAACCATTTGGGCGGCACGAGTGCATCCAAGAGTGATCCGTTCGGGTACACTTGTTTCGAATTATCCTCTGAAGAACGACCTGGGAAACCAGCGGGCGTAAAATGTAGGAATTCGAATATCCATCCGGGACATTATCGTATCGATTAGACGGTCTTGGCTAGTCATTGGGTCCACAAGGGAGAATTTATCGGATCGTGAACGGGGCCAATTAAGCTTCCCCGAGACTAAGCTGCCGGAGAAAATTAAAATTTTGTTCGAAGCGCTTTATTTGTTCTCCACGAATAATGTTGAAAGTTAAGTATTGAAACATTGATATTGCAAGTATTATTTGAATGATCCGAACGGAAATTACTAAATCTCTTTCATAATTGCTATTTTTTTAGGGACTTACTATCTTTGTCTATCGCTGCAAAATTAATTTTAATCGAAATGGACTCCGTCTAGTAGAAATAGGCCATGTAAACGGTAATGAAAAACTTTTATAAATTGGTCTATGATTTACTAGTGGTGCCCATTGTAGACGTAGAAGGTGCTTTTAACAGCACTCCACACTTTGTTAAAAAAGCATTAATTAACAATGGGGTAGATAGGTGACCTCCAGATGGATGTCGCACCTGCTATCTACCAGGTTGGTGGGGGTGGAGGTGGGACATAAAACCATCTCGGTTAGTACGGCTGAGAATGCCTACAGCTTTCCCCTCCCCTTATACGGAGCCTAATAGTAGATAAACTCTCTTGAGAGCTAAATGATCTAGGCATATCTTGTCAAGGATGTGCTGATGATATTGCCATATACGCAAGAGGCAAATTTGAGATACCATCTGCGACTAGTTCAAAGAGAAACTGAACTTTACGGGAAGATCGGTGGCACTCAATGTTAGCCTCATTAAGACTACCTTAGTAGCATTCACTAGGAAAAGGAAATCCAACCTGAAAACCATAAAAATGGATGGGCAAAACATAGATTGGAGAACGGAGCTTAAATACTTAAACCTTATAAGACAACAAATTTACCTGGAACAAACACGAACTTGAACTAACCAACAAGGCCAAAAAAGTCCTGATGGTGTGCACTGCTTTGGATGCATACAGCGATAGTGAGACCGATCATCACCTATGCATCTGTAGCATGAAGCAAAAGAACTAATCTGGCCACCGTGAGAATTCAGCTCACGACAGTGCAAACATTAGCATACTGTGTACTGATGGTACCAGCATAAATGCAAAATGAAAAGTAAAAAAAAAGAATTTAAATTTACTAGCTCTGCGGATAAAAATAAAGGGCGCAAAAGAATACTTAACCTCAAGGTTACCCTCACAATTAAACCTATCATGAAAAGTAAAATGTGGGCGTTTGAAAAATTTGCCTTCTTTAAAACTGCAAAAATTGAAAAGGTTTGATCTAAAATAAAAGAACTGAAATTTTGAATCACGTTAACAGTCATTAATTTTTATTGTTATAAAAAAAAAAGAAAAAAAAAACATTTAGTTACAATGATGCAGAAACAAAACCATGAATTTAAGATTCTGGCCGAAAACAAAAACTGCATGAGACTCTACAATTAAAAAGGACAATGCAAATCCTTTAACAAACAAAAGACAAATTTGTTCTAGAAGAAAATCCTTTTTACACAAAAATCCACGTGGTCTCAAAAATTAATACAAACTAAATTAATCGTGGAGAAAACAAGTGAACTAAAAATAGGAAAACTTAATTACAAGCACAATGTTTCTATTCACCTTACCCGAGGTGATTAAAAATAATTACAAAACAGCAAAATATAAGAAAAACGAAAAATTAACTCTTTAAACTTAAATATTTTATATCTTCCTGCACGTAAAATAATAAAAGATCTTATATCCAATTTGTGTACACAATAATATAATAACGATTATTATTAACGAGTTCCTTGAAGGATGAGAAAATATCAAATTAAACGAACAACATTTTAAAAAAAAATTGAATTTACAAAAAGGCAGCAAAAAAAAATAAAATTTAACTGTATTTACACGACATCGTTCAAGTAACTGAGCTGTAAGGTTAAACACGGTCGCATATATATAAAATTTACAATTGCGTGCGCTCGCAACGCAGAATTCGTCTAAGAAAATTCTAGAATATAGACTACAAAATATACAATACTGGTGAACGCAATAAGTACAATTGAATAAATAAATAATCAACAACTGAACAATTAAAATAAATTCAACAATCAAATCAATTAACAAAATCTTATCCAAAAATAAAACATTAATGTCTGAGAGAATTTGCCCGACACATCGATAAAGATTAATCTCTATAAATAAAATAACACTGAATTTACAAACCCCGGGGTGCCAAACCACAGCAGTATGCATAACTGGCGCTATGAGAACTTGTAGTTGTATTGGATCTTACCCCTCTCTACGTTGTGGTGGAGGACGTGGCAAAGAACCACACTCAGAACGATCAAGGAAGGAACGATTAGGCATAGGCCTAGCTCTTGTGAGGATGATCAAACCTAGGACATGCCCCAGGAGGCCATGTCAAAAAAATCAACTTTGTGAAAGAATTCAGCACAAAGCTATCTCTAAATTGAATAGAAATGCTATCAAATGGTGCATTGAGGGCTCCTGTATTTCGTAGTAAGGATTATCTATGAAATTAATTAAAAAGTTTTAATTACTTTTTGGAACATTGTGTCGTTAAGATCTTTCCATTTAATAGGAAGTAAATTATATAGTTTTAAAGAAGTATTTAAATGAATTTATGTTTTTGGTTAGTGAAAAATGTGGGTTAGAATGTTGTTTACTCCTGGTATTGTATACCGTCTGGCGATAATAAGAGTCCAAGTTATTTCTGCACTAGGTCAGACATTGCAAAATATATTGATTAGTGATCGTTAAAATTCGAACTTGTTTAAAAACAGGTTTGCAAGAATCTCTATTATTGATGTTTGAAATTATTCTAATTTATCTCTTCTGTAAAAGTAATATCTCTCCACGACGTGCTTTAATAACACACTGATGTCTGATTTTAATAAAAACTCTCAATAATTGATAGAGGGGGCATTGAAGTGCCTCGATAGCTTAGAGAAATACCCGAGTATGTTCCAGGCAAAAATACACGCTATTGAAAGATGCATCGAGTTCAATATTTACAGGAATTACTGAAAGCAGGAGATTATCTTGATGTCTGATAGTCAAGCAGCCATTAAAGCGCTGAGTTTACATGAAACCTATTCCAAGATGGTCTGCAGATGCCTAGAGAAATTAAACGAGCTTGGCAAAAGAAATAAAGTAACCCTCCTGTGGGTTTCGAATCACATAGGAGTGGAAGGAAACAAAATATGATTTTGGACAAATGGGAATATTATTTGTAAGGCTTGAACCCTTTCGCGGGGTAAGTAGAATACAATACTGGCGAAATTGAAAAGCGAAATCTAGCAGAGAAGATCCAATTATTGCGTTACAGTGAATCAGGGAAGCTAAAACTCCTATGGGAACTTTTAAGCAGAGGAAGTTTATAGACTGCATCAATCTAAGTAAGGACAATAACTGAAAGAACATCTGAGTAAGCTCGGATTAGCAAAGGAATCTGAATGTAAATGTTGTGGGGAAGTGGATGATCATCTCCTCTCAAATTACGTAGCACTGTGCAACTCAAGGGCGTTACACCTGGGAGCACGTGAAATCAAAGAGGAAGACTTACCTAACCTGGGATCTTTTCATATCCTATACTCTTTGAAAGAGTGTTAAAATAAGAGGTTGTTTGTGAGAATTTGTTTTCAGTACCTATTTGTATCTAACGAAGCCGCTGTGCTTAGTAAAATTATGTAAATCTATACAACAAAAGTTGTTTGTCATTAGTTAAGATCGATTTACATCAAGTAAAGGCGAAACCAATTCAAAAGTTCTTAACAAATGAATTGGTAGAAGTTTTTGTATTGAATTGCCTACCCGATCCTCAGATTTAACACCAATTGGTTTCCTCTTCTGGAGATATTTGGAGACAAATTTATGTAACACTTCATATACCCAAAGCCATCGATATTTGAAAAAATTATGAAATTGCAGTACAAAATTTTGATTTCCATTGTGTAATCTAACGTTAAGCACACCTAGCTACATTCAATATTCAGTTAAGAAGCTGAACAATGGCATGAAGAAAAATTTTAGTTTGACAGTTATACTGAGGGTTAATAAAAATTTCTTAGGTAAGTCTGATGTCTGTTAACTTTCTTATCTTAAACAAAACAGCCTGATTTTTTTTGTTTTCTGATTTGTAACAATATTTCGTAGCAGTTTCTGGAAAAAAAGTTCTATCCTCATTGGAGAGCAAACTGCATATTACCTTGCTCAAGTCGTGTTTAATTTTACTTAGCTAGGTACTTTAAAACATATCAACTTTGTAGGTGGCTTTGCCTGAAAAAAGTTATTTCCGGTTTATTAATTTGCACAGGGCAAAAATACATCTACGCTGGCATGGTTCTCGACTTTTCTATAAACTCAGCAACATTTCACAAAGAACTGGATTTGGAAACAAGCAAATTCGTTTAGTTAGTTTAATTTAAACAAATAAGCAAAGTAATAAACACATGCGATAAATAAAAACGATGAAACGAATACTTCTATTTGGACGTCTTATGAATATAATCTTAGAAAGAATCTTTGTCTTAATTCTAAATTCTAAAATTCTAAATCTTTACGGAGAGATAACGAATATCTTATTAAGTTCTCTTAAGCTCTTGCGAGGCTGGAAGAAAATTTATTATATTAATAATCTCATTGCGAAGAACACTCCTTTAATTATCATGCTGTCAACTTAATCCATATATTCTGTATTTATTTAAATTATTAATCTAATAAACTTTCGCACTAATAAACGTCAAACTGGTTCCATCTGTTATAATAGTTAACACCGAAGTGTGGGCTACATCCAAGAAACGGCTGTAATCGGATAAAATCTAAAAACACCTACGTGCCAGCATGTGTTATGTGTGCTTAGTGGTAATTTGTTACTGGGATTTATGTGACAACATGTCCGTTACCTAAAAGGTACTGGAATGCCTAGACCAGTACGTATGTAGGAAATACACATACTTAGAGTGTACATATATATTGAAAATTGCTGATGCGGTTTTCATTAACTAACAACAATGTAGTGTTTTGAAAAGAAGTTCTAAACAAATGGCAAGAACGTTTTTGTAAATTGTTGGGAGTTAGCGAAAGCAAGTTTTATAAGTAAAGTGAAACTTCTTTACAACAGACATTCACGGCGCTGTGTGATTTGTTTGTGGCAGACGGATCCCCGTTGTGAAAAATTGTACAAATATGTCTGTCAAAATTTCGCGTTTAACACAACGCATTTAAAAAATAGAAAATAAATTAAATAAAGCGCGTAAGCTAGACATAAATACTCTGTAAAAAAAGAAAAGAATGTCTATTTCGTAGTTTATTATTAACAGCTAAACGTTGTTCTAATAAACCCAAAAGCAAATCCTTGAAATTCCCATTTTTTTTTAAAATCAGCTTCTTTTCACTCAACTGTAACCTCACTTTTGTTCGTAATATCCCCGTTATTCGTATAACCGGAAGGGATCATGCGACTTTAGTTTATTCCATATAGTGTAGTGCAAATAATATGTATGTTATTTTATACCATTCACTTGTCGGATACAACATATGACTTCAGCCTGAAATAACGTAAATGCGTTAAAGTTGTTGATAACGTACACGTTATTCATAACATTTGTGATACTCATAAGCTAATAAGTTGCACTGACAGTTCATTCCATAGATGCATCATAGATGTTCGCCTTTACTTATCTGGAGTTAGGCGGATATTACACTCATGAAAGATCTCTGACAAAGAACTTTTATAGTTTAATTAATTTACTGTCTTAGGGTGATGGGGCACCACAACACACACATACTAGATGCGTATCTCAATGCAATGAACGACCCCTACATCCAATGGGTTTTCCTCAGGCGACGCAAGGGGTAGGAAAGCATAAATGTTATGCAAGCATAACTACATTGCTTGCAAACATAAAATCCTTAATATACTGACATACCGTGGAAAAATCTCCTGTTTTTTTTTATTCTACAGTAACAGCTGTGCTAAATGCTAAAATTCAAAGAATTCAAGGATTTAAATTCTGTCACTTAAATCTCCAAATTCCACTGGACAGGAATTTTTTCGTAATTTTACTGTAAACAGTTTTTGTGGCTGCAGATTTAAAAAAAAAAAAAGAAATGTAAGAAGATTTTTCACACTGCCAATATTTCAAAGAATCATAATGTAATCAATATACTTTACTGAATGTAATAATCGTTTTTAATATAAGCAAAATATGATTTTTGATGAAAATTTTATTCTTAGTTAATAGTGTATATAAATTTTCTTCCTTTTTCTTGAGATGGCGGCTTTTTTATAAACTTTTTTTACACATTTATTGAGTATTCATATTAATTTAATAAATTATTCTTTACGTTTCGACAAATTTTTTATTGTCTTCCTCAGAAATTTCATTTTTCTGCAAATTTATATTTAAATTTATGGCACATGTTATTAAAAATGTAATTTTAAAAAAGTAAATTTTAATATGTTTTGTGCCGCAAATTTAAAAATTTGTCGAAACGTAAAGAATAATTTATTAATAAACTAATATGAATACTCAACAAATATGTAAAAAAAAGTTTATAAAAAAGCCGATATCTTAAGAAAAAAGAAGAAAAAAGCAAAATACGATATATTATTTTCATTATTTGTTAGTTTATAATAAAAGAAACGTTATTTACAAATATTATATAGTCTACTGCAGAACAATTCCACTTCTTTATAGTTTTAACAGTACTTTTTACAGAACTGTTTGTTTTGAATAGACTAGAATAGATATTTACGACCTGAAATTCATAATACTCTGCTAAATTAATAATTATATGGCGACTTCAGAAAGAACGTTTTTGCTTCCCCAATAAGTCTTTTTTTTCTGCAATATCTTCAGAATCAACTGTTGATTTTCTCAATTTTATTTTAATTATTTTCAAAAATCTTTTCTGTATAAATTGGTACTAAACATTTTTTTTTCTATTTTACCTTAAGAACGCTAAACGAGCTAATTATTGAGATCAATTCGAACGTGGTTTACTGTAATTTCAAACCTCTTCAAATGCATTTGTCACAGTTATTTTGTAGAAAGGCTGTTTTGTACTTTTAATTGATTTTTTAGAAGGAAAAGAAGGGAAATAATATGGGCATATTGTTCAGAACAAGCAATTTGTTCAGAAAATGTTTTAAATAATCCCTTAATTTCCGAAAGTTAATTCCAGGAAAAGATTAATTAATAAAAAATGCTTCTTCGTGAGTTCAAACTCGAATGAGAGCTATTTCATACGCATGCCTCAATGAAAATAATTTACTTAACTTCTTAATCATTTTCATTATCAATATGTACAAATAATTATAGATTCTACTAATTCCAAGTACCGTATAAGTTTTTAGGAAACATATTCACAGTTGTGCATCAATGATGTAATATCTAAGCTGCTAGAAATGCAGCACAACACAAGCTAGGTAATTTTAAGAACAGAACTTTGAGTTGTTGGGTGAACAAAATGCAATGGAATCAGCTAGAGAAAATTTGTTGGATAAGTTATATCTATCTTATGGCCCTAAACGAGGTGGGCATCCAAAGGAAACTAACCCTGGTCTGGGTCCCTAGCCACTCGGGCGTGAAAGGAAATGAGGCGGCGGACGAGCTGACCAGGCGAGGCTCGTCAAGGTTATTCGTTGTAGCTGGCCCTTCTGTCGGTATTACCAAATCGCAAATTAAAAAATCCACCAATGAATGGATACATTATCAGTCCAGAGAATGGTGGCAAAAATCACCGGGTCAGAGACAGGCAAAAGAGTTCCTAAAACAACAGAGGCCAGAATTTACTAGAGATCTAGTGAATAAAAAGAGGAAGACTATCAAAATGATAGTAGGTCTGCTGACTGGTCACTGTAGACTAAATAGGCACGTGTACAACATAGGCCTGGCAGATGAGGCAACTTGCAGATTCTATCATGAAGAGGAAGAAACACCAGTTCGTGTGCTGTGTTAAAGGAAGGCTGGCGAAGACAAGGTTTCTAGTAATGGGCATGCAGATCCCCAATGCAAATTAGAGAGCCTCGTCTAGGAGAAACAGATCACAATAGACCTGAAAAGGTCGCGGTGAAAAAGGTTCATAGACCACCCCTATCCAAATCTAATCTAATCTAATCTATCTTATGGTATGCCATGAAAACAAAACCTCAAATTCGCTTAATATGGACTTCAATCAAATTACTCAACTCCATATTTAGTTGCATACTCAACGGCTTCCGTCTCACCGAAATTGAAGGAAAATCCAACAAAAATGGGCGAATAATATATATTTGTTTACTTGTGATTTGTTTGTGACACTAACTGTTAATTTGACACTGAAAGTTAGTACAACGCAGTAACTGGGAAATAGAGTGGTGATTAGGGCTACCACCTTATACACCCAATACACTCAAAACCCGACATTTTTGTAGAGAAACGGGGAGGGGGGGGCAGATTAGAGGGTAAAGATCAACCACTAACTCAGGTATTGTTATGGCTGAATACAGTGCATACGTATATGTAGAGGGAACCTTTTTAATCAATAAATTTAAATAAATAATTAAAATTAATACAAACATATTTCGCAATAGAAACAATAGGAGGTAGAAAATAACATTAACTACAAAATAATTAGAAATTTCATTTATATTTGTTGTTGCTTCTAGCGCTTTTTCTAATCTGAAAACTCCATAGAAGTCACGTCGAAGTTATTGGTTAGATTTACAATCATCGTCAGACACAGATATAAATAATGCTATGGACTCCGGACACATTGATATCCGGACTGCCCGATCGAAAATCCTAGTGGTGTTACATCTATCTATCTACTATCGTTTTATTACCATAGAGTTTGTTTGAACCAATACATTTTCAAAACTTCTAAAATTTAGTTGTGATACCCCATAGGTTCGTTAAATGATAAAATGAAGTTTTTCAAAACCTTTTTCGGACTGTAGTAGTCAATTTAGTGAAACTTCTGGAAAGATTATAATACTATTTTAATGGGTAATTTTGGTGGCGCAGGCGTACCTTCTCCGCAACCACAAGTTGTTTTTCGAATGGTAAGTGTACACTAATATATAAATACAGCAGTAAATAATGAAGTACTCCTAATTTCATTTCATCATCTGAAATTTGATTAAATTATAGATACTTCTGTCACACAAAAGAGCAGCTCATATGTAATGTTGTTAATGGTTTCGGGTTATGTAAAATTAGAGTAATTCACACTTTACAACTGCTCTTAATGTGTACGCAAGCATTCAGGACACAATATGAACACATCTTACTATATATATGCCGGCTAATCCCGTTGCATGTAGTTACCATATTTATGTTACACCAACATGCAATGAAACGCCAGAATTGTTCATTTGCATTTTATGAATATTTATTAAAATAATTAAGGGCAACATTGTTTCTCTCTCTCTCGCGGATTATGAGGCCATAAAGTTTAGAATTTATGAATTAAACATGTAATTAGCGATATTATGGATAAACTCACTGTTGCGGTCTGTCGTGTTATTGCCCGTGAAGACTAGTGGCCATGATTTTCCCTTTCGATCTCTGTGTTGATTGTGTAAACGTACGTGAGATCGCTATATTAGAAACAATTTCCTATGATTATATAAGTGTGGTATTTAATTGAAATGACTGTAACGTTCGTACAATTTGTAGTAGAAAGATTATAAATTCATTCCTCCCATAATGGTACTTCTCTTAAACTTTTACTATGAAAATTGGAAATACAAGTATATATCTATTTCCTTAAATTTATATGATGGAATTAAATTGTACGTATTTCTTCCCTAGGAGGATGATGGGAACCAATGATGAGGCAACCATCTGGGGGCTTAGCCGTATACCTGCACTGAGAAAAAAATTGTGTTTTTTCAACGCAAAATGAGTTAATTTAACACACTTTTTGGGGTTGTATATAAACAACACAACCATTGGATTTATTCAACCCATAAAACAGCGTTAGCATAAAATGTTGGTTGGACATTAAATTAAGTAACAAGAACATAAAAAGATGAGTAATGTCAACGTAAAATATGCTTTCACTGTACCAAATTTATATTTCAAACAAACCAACATTGTGTAAGCTGTAGTATATGTATAATTTGTGTGAAATAACGTTATTTTTGTTTAACTCAACAGACAAGAAGTAGAAGTTTCAAAACCTCTTATTGTAATAGTTCAGTGAACATTATTTTGGTTTATATTAATATAACAATGTATGTTGAGTAAACAATAAAAGTAACTTTAAATTAGTTTATTTTCATGTGTTGTACAAAAATTATAGTTTTGGATAACTATAATTTTATTTAAATGATCCACAAGATATTGCTTTTGTTTATCTGGTAAATATACCAGACTAATGTTTAATAATCGCATTTACCGCTACTTATGCTAAATATGTTCGGTTACTGGAATGAAATAGGAGAAGGGCATCTAAGCGACAGTTTCTATAATATAACGCAATTTTATTTAATGCTTCAGGTTCGTTTATCTAACCGCATTGAATGGAAAAGAAACCATTTCATCTTTCTAATAATATTAAAGGACCATTTCCATTGTTAATTAGAATAAGTTGAAACTTTAACTTAACTGAACAGATTCAAGCTAAATTCTTTTTTTTATATAGAACCTGAGAAATTACCTTGGTTTAACTCAAAATTTTGTCATAATAACAAAAAAAAAAATCAATAAGAGACATTTTATTAGCTTAACATCTTTACTTTTTCTGCAATTATTGTAATATTTTGTTAACGTATTAGTAGTTTAGCAAATAATTAAATATTAATAGAAGAGTTACAGCAATTACGTAATTGCTAAAATAAACAACAATTTTAGTAAGAAAATGCACTTATTTCAATATTTAAGCTAACAAACTATAACAAGATGCATAGGTGCCTAACAGTTTACCGTTCTAATAAATTACCTATTCTTATTTTCCATATCCTACGCAACACTATAAATGCAATATATTTACAGATCAGAATATAATTCACCAATAGGTATGACACTCGGGCATTTGGAAATTTGTTTAGGCAATTCTGCATGTAAAAGTTTACTCGCCATTTTACCCACCATCTAGATTATTTTATATTTTCGTCCAGAGTTGACACGGCGAATCGAAATTGCTCTCGGATGTACGATATGTGATTGTCCAAGGACTTTCGCAGAGGATATTAAAATTTACCGCTATTTTTTTTCATTTAATCGTGGTTTATGGTTGCGTGAAAATGAATTAATATTGTTTTAACACTTTCTATGTATTAAAACAACGCATTTTAAAAGTTTGAGTTAACTTTGCACTTTATTATGTGGTATGTGGGGGAAGGTGGGGCAAGATGGGAACATTAAGCTTTAGAACACTGCATCAGGATTGCAAATTGATATACGAGGTTCTAAGTATGCTTGTTGTAATCTTTAAACATTTATCTGCTGATGAATGAATTTACAATTTTTCGATGGGTACTCTTAATGTTGTGAGAAAATTTTGAAAAGAAATGTGTGGCAATTGGGTGGCAAGGGTTCCAGGTGAGCTAAGATTGGATCGTACCATAAATCTAGGTAACAGGTGAAAAAAAAATAGATTCTTAAAATATTCTTAAAAACATGCAGGAACAAAGCTTAAACTCTTTAAAGCGGAACTACTTAAAATAAAAAACAATACAATAACGATAAGAATATTGAACTTAATCTTCACAATTGAGACAATAGAAGACGAACTCATCCACGTTATTCGCACAGCCTCCATGTACCTAACCTCGCCATCCATGGCATTGTATCAATACTTCCCCTTACAATACTAACTAAAGAAAGTACAAAGAAATGGAGGTCGACTAAAGGTCAACTCCATACCAAAACGCTGATAGGGGATGGGGATGGTAGTTTCTCTGATAACCTACTCAAGCGCAGTAAGAAAGAAGTTAAAACCATTACTGGGTTGGTAACTGGACACTGTCCTCTGAAAAAGCATCTATACAACACAGGTCCGTGTAAGCGAACCGTGGTGTAGAAGATGCGAATTACAGGAGGAAACGAGTTTACATGTAATCTGCACATGTGAGGAACTGAAGGTACTCAGGCAGAAATATTTCGGGAGAGATCTATTGGAGCCCTCGAAGGTCCTCAAATTTCCACTGGGCAAGATACCGGGCTTTATAGAGAACACCAAGCTGCTCAAGTGGAAATAAGAGAATCAATAGGGATGGTACAATGAGCACCAAGCTCAAGTGCCCGGACATCAAGTGCCCACCCTAACTTGAATGAATGAAATGAATGAATACCAACGTTGAACGTCATCTTCCTCAACAGAAGAACTTGATTAGTTCCTTGACGTTTTCTAAAAATCTATCTCTTTGCTTTCCTTACAAAATTCGGCTCCTTGATCTCTTCTGTTTTCTTCTTTGTCATTTTTTTTCCCTTTAACTCTCCCTCAGCACTTCTAGTTGTCTTAGAGATTCTCCAGACTTCTATTTTCTTGTAGCAGATTTTTATACGTAGTGCTTGTAAGGATTGTTGTCTTTCCCTTGTTACGCTTTGATTGAACCTGTACTTTATTCCTAACATGAGAAATAGGCATTATGTCTACGAGAAAGCATAATGGCATATCCAGGCATAACGGACCAGACTGAAGAGTGAGATAGTGATGTCTCCATGTTGCCCCATACCAATAGCCCCAACTTGCCCCTTTGGGACATTTTCTGGTTATGTTATAATAACATATTAAATATTTAAAATAAACAAATAACGCACTATAGAAAATACATGTCAATTAGAAGCACAAAAAAGTGTAGTTGTATAAATAATTTACTTATTCTTCCGATACTGGCCGTTGAACTCACCATCAAAATAATAACGAAATTCTAGACATTGCAAAGTTCACGCACAAACAGCAATAACTTTGTTATTACGACCAGTAAAGTTTCCTACATTACAACAAACATAAAACACCACTTGTCAATATTAGGGCTGCTATTATTTGACAGATGCTTATTCCGTTTTGTAGATAAGACGATGTCCCCGTCATGCCTCGTGGCCCCATCTTGTCCCACCCTCCCCTACGTTAAGTGGTTACGCATAAATTAACACTAAATATGGTTCTTGGATTAAACCAATCATTTTTCTCAGTGTGGAATAGACGTTTTCAAAGGTGAGCCTATATGCAGCCTATGCAACGTGAAGAAAGAAGCAGTCCACCATTTAAACCTAAGTGAAAAGACTAATATGTTTTAATTAAGTTTTCACAATTCACTATGTACAGAACTATACAACAGGCCTTAAGCCACGGTGTTAAGGTAATAAATGAAAAAAAAAAAAACCTTAGAAACAAATATTAGGTTCTCAAATTAGTTTTCGGCCTATTATAAAAAGAACTTTCCAAACTGCACTGTATAATGTGATTATAGACACGGTGATAATTTTGACGTCTTCGAATTCTAGGCATTTTGTTACGCTTAACACTCGTACACGGACGCGCAATAACTAAACATTTCTGTACTAGTCAGCTCCCATAAGTAGGTTTCTTTACAAAAAAATAAAACTAAGAGATAATTTTTTTCTTTCGCGAAAAAAATATTTAATTATTTTTATTTTAATTATTAAAGATAGAAAGTTCTGAACTGCGATGTGGTGATTGATGATTCAATATTAGACATGCACCCTACTAAATGCAACAGCATGGACCACAATATATTGCGCAGATTAATGGCGTAGAAGAGATTGTATGCTACCAGAAAAAAAAAATTAAAAAGAATGTCCGCCAGAATATGTATAAGCGAAGCACATAATATATTAAACATTGAAAAATGGAGAATGCTTTCGAAACATAAATTCTTCCTGTCAACTGTTACTTCCTTGACACTGCTAAATAACAATCCTAAAAGAATTTCGAAACGTTGGTCGCTATGCGGTCACCCAATATTTTTTCAACAATGGCCAGTAAATACCTTCCTTTCAGAAGCATTAAATGTTATTGTCAACATTATCAAACACAAAGCTACGGCCAAAGTAGCAAAACGAATTGCACAGGTAGTCCAGGTACTGGATTAACCGCCCTATACAATATACTACGCACTGCCCGTCTCTTTTCAAACAAAAAGAATACCCGAACCCTAGAATGAGGATCGTATTATGTAAGATATATATTTTCATTCACTTCTAAGTATATTTCTCCGAAAAAGAAGAACGTCAAATGAAAGTATTTACGTACCTTAGGAGAACCGAATACAGGTATTTCAGTAAACAATATTAGTTTCTTACATATATGTGTGAAGGATTTGGAATGTTTGGGTCTATTTTGTTTCTTTAGCAGGGTTTTCTCATATATTTCTACGTATGTATCTACATACAAGAGAGCATATTTACGTAGGTACTTACATACATACTTATACAAAGTCGGTTTGGTTTTCGTCCTTTATTGTTGATAGTGTAACAAATCAAGCGAGAGTATACTTTTAAAATCGGAAAAACATTAACGAGAGAATATTAAAAGGGAATACAGAAAATAGAAGGCAACAACACCTACATCCATATGTTGCAGGATGGGTGGTTTCATTTCATAAAATATAATACCTATAATAATTGCCATATGTAAATAGATATACCTCGTATGAGTCACGTATTATTATTTTGTAGTTGATTCTATGCTTAACAATTCCTTTGTGGTAGGTAGATCCTTATAAAATTCAATTTCAAATAAATTAAAATAAATATTGAGCAATATAAAATTCAGTTTTATGACCTTTTTAGTACCTCCATTGCCAGTTAATAGTTTTTTTTATCTATCTATTCTGTGTAGTTAATCGTAGATGTCTTTGACACCATTTGACCGTGATATCTTCCCAAGATAATTTTATGTGCAGAAGAAACTTCTTTTAAGCGATTCTATATAATTTACCTTACAATTGAAATTGCGTTTAATGATTTTTGCTTTTTAAAGGCACATCAATTACGAAATTACGAAAATATAGAATTGGATACCAAAAGTGCTTTAAAAATAAATTAATATAGATTATCGAAACCTTTTTGCCGTTGGCGATGTCATTATGGGACATGAAGACTTACAAGAGTTTGGAAATATTTGGGATAATACTCCATATGTACCATTTAACATTTATATAACTTAATAACAATAATGTATATTTGTCCAAACGACTAGAAGTACAAGAAAAATACATATGTTATAGGATATGTCAAGTAATCTCACAAAAAGAATATCAATTAACAATAAAGACTTAAACATTATAAGAAAAATTATTACCAAAGTATACATATTTCTTTCTGGAGGGGCTACTACCAACGAAAGGTAACCAGATGGTATATTTAGGGACGAAACAAGTAAAAGTATTCATGCCATAAGCAATAGAAAAAATTGTAAAATATTTCGCATTATTAATACATGATATATTGTTTCAAAATTATTACAAAGTAGTTTATGTATCCTGAACTAGAGAACCACGTATTTGATCAAGCTGTACAGAAAAACATTACGTCAGTGACATTCAATTTATATTGTTGTATTGCGGAATGCTGTCGCGGATTTTATTCCTAGTGCTAAGCGAATAATAATAATAATCATCATTTTAAATTTAATTTTAATTGCGAAAACAAAAATATTGATTGTAGCATAAGTCGAATAACATACATGCATATTGTAGAGTTTTGTGGATGAAGTTTTTCACTTCTTTTTATTAATTGATAGATTGTTGTACGTTTAAAGATTTATTTGAACCAAGACTAACTACTTAACAACTTAATACTAGCAAATTAATGAATTTTTCCAAGAAAAAAATATGTTTCTCCTCAAGCAGGATTGGAACCTGCATCCCTTCGTTTGCCGAACGAGCGCCAATTACCAATTAAGCTAGTAGAGGATGCGAATTCGAGCGTCTAACTGAAAAATTTTCTTGGAAAAAATCCTCCTAATTATTACAGTTAAAAGCAGAAATTCATTAATTAGTTAATTTCTTACTGTAAAAAAGCTTGCAATCTTTGCATATTTTGCCGTCCTGCTAGCCTCTGAAGATCTAATATCGACATATGTTCGGTTAAACGTTCGAATTCTCATCCTCTACTAGCTTAATTGATAAAGCGCTCGTCCGGCAAACGAGGGGATACAGGTTCGAATCCTGCGTGAGAAGAAAATTTTTTATTGGAAAATTCTTCTAATTATTACAGTTAAAAGCAGAAATTCGTTGATTTGTTAATTTCTTACTGTAAAAAGTTTGCAATCTTAACTTAATACTAGGTTCGATATTCATTATGCTATGCTTATAGTTTTAAACATGTTTTTAGATATACGGTGAGATTCAAAAAGATTGTCAGTTCCGCTCCTGTAGATCCGCTCCGCTCCTATAGATAGTCGCAGGGTGTAGGTATATGGCGTATGTTTGTAATGAAGTTTTGAACTAAGTCAGTGTTACTGTGTTACTATACTATTGTTGGTGATATTAGATGTAAATATAAACGGTTTGATAAAAATTATAAGATAAACGAAGGAAAATTACAACACAAACGCCAATATCACTAAATGTCAAGAAAATTGAGTTATTATATGAAATTTATATGTAGCTAACTTCACTCATTAAATCGGTATTAAGTATAGATAATTTTTTTCCGGAAAACATCATTTTGAATCTCACAGTATATATACCGCGATTTTACGAAATATGTTTGTTAACGACGCTTACACAGTGTTGGTAACCTTTTAAATTGCCGGTTCCCTCATTCCATAATACAAAATCCCTATATTTCCCTACGTCGTGCTTAAATTTTCCCGAACTTTTCCCTGATTCGAAACACTAATTAATACAAACATATACAAAATAAAGGCATAATTCTCAATGTACAATATTACAAGCACTGCATCTGCAATTATGCATATCATCTGAATTTTCCTCTAACCACCCTTCAAATTCCTTGTTGGTTAACCAATCTTCACAAAGCTTTTTTACGATATTTGTATTTTTTTTTACTTACTTAGGCCCGCATTTTTCGCTGTTGCTATCACTGCTAACACAACAAATATTTGCCATTTTATTTTAAATTAATTTTATTCACAGACCATAACTCAAAGAGAATTGAAAATATTTGAACCTAACCTAAAACCTTACTCAAACTAACAACCTATTCTAGCAACTACAGGTTATGTTATGGTCATGTTGATCAATATAACCAGATATCACTAATTGCAAAGTAAAACTATTTTAGTAAAACATTTAAAAAACCTAAGTTTTATTTTTTCGACTTCGATATTTCCCTACAAATAAAAAAAAGTCTTTTTTCTCTACATGTAGGGAAATTTCGCCCCTCATACCATACTGCGCTTACATCTCATTACGCGCGAAAAACATTATAGGTTATGTCTTACACTCATGCGCGATAAAGATAGTTTAGTTCTCGGAGATCATAACCGCCAAAAATCAGTTCATCAAACAAAAACAACTGTCAATCCCGTCAACTGTTGTGCCGGTAATAGCGAAAACTGTTTGCGATCGGTTTAAAACTAATACCAATCATAAGTAATACATATTACAAACAGATGTGGACAATAGCCTACAAACAAGGAAGAAATTCAGTAACACACACAAATGAAAGAATGTAAATTTCTAAATACAAATATCAATAAAACTAAATTAAAATTTAAAAACATATGCACAAATACATATAAACCTTAACACATATATTTAAATTAAATATAAAAAATATCTGCTCATCTTTCATAATTTTGAAAGTTGGTATCATCTCATAAATTGGTAAACAAATGAATACAATTTGAATTTTTTTAAATAAAATGTCCTGTATATTGTTAGATAGTATGGAGAGCCCTCTTTTAATAATCAATAATAAGTGAAAAGAGCGTCATTAAGATATTTTATGTCAACACTCATTCTACGTCTATCTTTTGGAAGCTTCGGAAAAATTATCTTTATGAAACAGGTACAGTTAAAATTATTTATAGTAGTACCTATGGATAAAAGTATTTATAGTTAAAACTATGTATGAACAATTTTCCAATATTTAACTAGTAAATAATTTTCCTTTTGAACAAATTATTTAGATATTTTCGTTATTTATCATCGATCATCTTGAACAATTTTATTTGAATAATGCCCAACTCTGGGTACAATAAATAATATCCGAGAATATTTGAATATTTCATATAAAATTAACTATTATGAACGACTGGGCGTTGGAATTGGTTTTTTTTTCCTCTTTCTCCTAACTGCCATGATCCAGAACAGGTTAATATTAATTTTAAACCGCATTTACTGCTGTTTGTACGGGTTATTATTTATTATTCTTACTCACATTGTATTTTTCTTCTATTACGAAACGAATCTTGTTGATTACAAACTGCTGTCAATATCAGAGCACGTGGACCTTGTGTATGTGAGTTATATAAGAGAGATTGGGAAAAGCGTTTTATTTATGCAAAAAACAATAATCAAAGACTGTCTGTCTATTAGGTTGCATGTAATTTATTATGCCTTGGGTATATTTAATTGGCTTATTAGCATCAGACATAATGTTACGAAGTGCAGATTAGATATCTTGTATAATATATTCTATTGCCTCGCGACAAAATGTGAGTAGGTAGTTTTTTTCTCTCACCAAATGTGTCTTATATGCTTGTAAAGAAGTGTGAATTTAATTGACTATGATTTTTACTTTTGTGCATGACTTTCTCACTTCGCGATTAAGAAACTGTTTGATTTGCATTTCATTATCGATTGTCAGTATATAAAATTTCTGCATATTTTATAATGTTTGAATATGTGCATTTGCAGTTTGCTTTAACAAGGTTATTAGACGATTGGATTTTTTGCATAAATTTAGTAACAGAATTGTCATTCCCTTGCTTTTTGATAAAACTTTTTTGTAATGTTCTAATTAGTATGTGCCTTTCTATACATTGTCTCAAAATTAGGAGGAGTAACTTAAACAAGTCGCGCCAAAAAGAAGTTTTTCGATTGGCTTTCGCATAACCTTGTTTACACTTGGTTTACACATAAAAAGGAAATATTCCGAAAATCGTCGTCATGTCATTTTTATTTAAACTGTTAACGCGACCTATTAACAGTATTTCAAGAAAAGTATGTTTCATATCATCTATTACTTATTACTTATTTTTTATAAATTAAAATAAAAAGGTTGTTAGAGTTAACAGGCTATGAGTGAAAAAACAAGTTCAAGCACTTCGTCAACACTTTCCTCATCAAGAAAATGTTATTGCGTGGGCGATTTATCTCTAGTAGAAGAAAAAAATAACTTCGATACGTTTAAAATGTTTTGGAGTTTCATGATAAGGCATTACAACAAATATAGGTATTGAATATTTGCAACACTTTGGGTATCTTTTCGTTGATATATGGTATGAGGGGTTAATGGAAATTTAATAGAAGCATTCTTAATTAATTTAGGAAATAGTGATACTGAGGGTGATTCTGTCAAATAGTAATCAATTAATTATTAACATGGGCATTACGGTACATATAAATATAGCTATTAAAATAAAAATACCACTACGCAAGTGATTTTATTATTTTAAACTACAAAACATTGTTTAACCTTAAAGTATTTTAATCTTTACAGGTTGTTTTATAAGCATAGATAATGAATATGTTATATAGACGTAGATGGCAATGTTAGTACAAATTTTGTTAGCCAGTAACCATATCAAGGAACATATAACCAAGAACGAACACTTGGCAAATTTTGTTAGCGCAGAACAGCTATCTTTATTGAGTTCTTCCTTAGTCAATAGAAAGTCAAGCTCTCCCAAGCTCGGCTCTTGTCAAACAGTTCTTGACAGGACAGTCAGTTGACGGTTTTGTTTGAGGTTATCTGCGAGATTATCACGCACATACAAACGAATTGACAGCTGATGAGAAACATATCAATCTGACAGTAGCAAATTTTGAATGTGGGCACGCAATTGCCATTTTACTTTTTAGCATTTAGTCCACGACCTGCTAGATAACTTAGACAGTTTGCTTTATACGACCTGTGGAATCATTGCAATTTACATTGAATTAAATGTTACATCAGATTCCGGTAAGTAGCGACATCTGCATGACGTTTGAGAACATGACAACTACTTTTTTGACATGTCAAAATGATAGTAATGGAGGACACAGCTGATGGCAACCTGGTTTATATCAAAACTAAATAGTATAAAACTATTAATCAAATAGTTATACAACTGAAATAACTAATGAGATGTAAAATACAACTTTAAAAACCTTAATAGCTCGGTTCTTAACGAAGCAAACAGGTTATTTACAATAGTTTTGAGAAATTTTAACTTTGGTACTTGTCAATATGACATTCATTTGAATTTGATTGACAATTTACTCTCACAATCCTGTAACCAAAGGGTAAGCAATTTTCCCAAAAAAGTCCGGTAAGTGGCGCCAGCTATGAACACGTGCAACTCATAATTCGACAGGCCGTATAAAGCAGTCATCAAGCAGGCCGTGATTTAGTCAATAGAAGTAAATTAGCGGACTGAAGGTCACGCATTTTTCCCCTGGACGCTTACCTTAATTATCATGGTTCCATGGTTCCACCAAAGAGAAAATTCTCTGAACTAACAGTCATGTGACGGACGTGACTACGATTTTGCTACATAACATTAATAGGTCTGTTTATAAGGTTAGAAAAAGGGAAAAATGAAAAATGACTATATGCAGATATATCTTGAAAGATTTTCATGACCACCATGTAGTGGTATTTAAAAAAAAATGGTTGTGCCTCCTGTGAGGTTTGAACTCACGACCCCTGGTTTACGAGACCAGTGCTCTACCACTGAGCTAAGGAGGCTTGCGCTTCGTAAGTGCTTTTATATCAACTTTTCCATTAAAGATATAATGTATGTCCTCTTTAAAAATATTTTTTCGTGTAATTGTTTACGTTAAAAACAATTCATCACAAATATACATAAAATATGTTATATGCAGACATCTTAACGATTTTTTTTTCATAATACTTTAACAGCTACCTGTTTCGATCATTGATGTGTGCCTCTATCTCGTTTCCCATGTTCGAAAACTGGTTCACCGCAGGTTTAACGATTTTTTTATTTCATCTAATAAGGTCGTAATCGCGCGCCGTGATATAATTGGCTTTCGGATTCCAGAAACAATTCAATAAAAGCCGTGTTCCGTATTTTTTTCTCATACGTTACGGATAGGATTAATTACTGCGACTCTCAGTAAAATGAAATTGTTCTTTAATGACTTACGGCAGTTAATTAAAATCGTACAGAATCCTGTGCGAGCGCATGAAAAATATCAGCTTTGCAATCCGAAAAACACAAACATTCGTTATTGTGTACGATGATAGGGCAACGTTAGCCGACAATCTCGCTATTGTCCATGCTACGGTTGGTCAAAAGCTCTGTGTGATTTTTTTAAATGGTTGCTTTCAATTGTTTTGTATCTAGGTAGGAGATTTGTAGTGTTTGTTTAATGAATGTTTACAACCGCTCTTCACCAAACTTTTATGTAATTCATGTAACTTTATACGAAGCTCAGCTTTTTGTGTGTCTCTCCCTCAAGTCTCAGCTTGTTTGTTGTTACGTTATTCTTAACCAGATAGTATGCAATCTAAAATGCAAAAAAAAGCTCGTTATACGTTAGCTAGAAACGAGACAATTTAATGGTGTATTTCATTCGTTAGCAATAGATTCCACGTTTGTTATTTCTGTCTTTATTTTCAAGAAACGTATAGGGTAAATCGAGAATAGATAGCCATAGTTTTTGACTTTGTTATTCAGTTATTCATAAATTATGATAAATTTTCAATAAGTTTATTAATTTAAAACTTAGAAAAAAAAACAAAAGGAAAATTAGTAAAATGGCCATCTTTCCTAACGTGATAGAATAGTTGGCCATAGTCACCGAAGAAAGATGGTCATATACTTTTTTTGTAATGTATAACATAGCGAAATATCTACATAAAAACAAAACAATAATTTCTAAATTCTAATAAACAACAAAAAATAATAATAAAAACCCCAGGCTTTATCTAAGAACAATAACCACAAATAAAGTTCTCAGCAGAAGTACTGCTGATACACATTTTATGAGTCCAACATCCACACATGAGACAGCCATATCAGAATTCATTATATTTGCCGAAATTTATTGTACATCACTCAGTTATTTCTTGATAATAAAATTTAATTTATTTTTCAACATGGAAACAAGTAAGGTTAAAAATTGATATTTTATCTTCCATTACTAAAATACTTTCCATTATATATTGTTAGTTATTAAAAGTCTTTACAATTTTACTTCAATATTAAAACATTATATTCTGCTTTGCATACAGATGCCTAGAAAGAGATGACCCGATGATCCGAAGATGTAGCATTTTGGATTAAACTCAGTGAGTCTCACCTACAATGTCATCGTCTTCTCCCGATATTCAAAAAACATCGGATCACGCTTACCAGACCAGCGAATCCAGCGATCACGCCTTACTAACTCACGCGCACACTTGCCCCTGCACAGAGAAGCCAAACATAGACAATCCAAAGACAGAAAGCTCGCACAGCCACTGCATCACCTCCAGTCATCACCATAACGTCATCAACTTAAGTCATGTACCTCCAACGGCGACCAGTCATATTCATCCTATCAGCCAAGCGGTTCACGTACACGTTCACGCCTCGCCAAAATCGGGCCATGCGCCCAAAATTGCCAAACCGAAATGTAACTGCCATCTGCAGGAAAACAGTGATAGTAATGTGGAAGTGCACGAACAGAACATTGTACAAAGTGCTAGGAAATTGGAGGCGGATGATAGGATAGAAGTCTCGCCACTGCCTCCAGCGCTACCTCCTCGACCACCGCCTAGGCCTAGGTTTGACGAACATGGGACATTATCCAGGGTTTCGCCTAGTGAGGGTAAGTATTTTGAAAACCATGTAGAGAGTAAAGAATTTTTCCGTTAAGTGAAAACTGTACATGATGGAGTAAAGGTTGCTTCACACTTTTCTATTGGAACAGGAAACATTTTTTCAAAAAAATATGTCAAAAAATTCTGCCATGGTTATAAATTTAATTTACTGCGTTTTTCTATCCTTTTTGTTTACAAATGTCTCACGTTAATAAAATTTTGCTATGTAAACCCGTCCAATTCATATTCGCTTAGTATGCCCTTTTTCTTTCTTTTTAAATTGATTTCTCTATCCTATTTTCCTTCATCATTGTTATGTGATGTCTATTCTTTTCTTTCGACTTTTTCTTGTAATGGTGCCACATTAGGTCGGTTTCTAATTTCTATATTTAGGGTACAGCCAGTAATACTTGGAGATGTGGTTTCTGGAGAGCTTTGTGTTGAACATAGCGCTCCTTAAGGTTCCTCGATTATTCCCCTTTTATTCTTATTGTATACGTTGCAAAAGTTTTGATCAAATTATACATTGTACAGTGAGGATGTATGCTGATGACATTCAATTTAAGTATTCATTTCCTTTGCTGATTTTACAAACCCAATTTAAAGATTCATAAAGTTTTGGAGGTATTAACAATTTCATGTAATGAATGCCACCTTCATTTAAACAGTTCTAAGTGCTATGTAATGTTGTTTCGCGAATATAAATATATTTCGCAATTTATTTAAAATTTACAACTTAAAATTGATTGTATGTTGAAATCCATGAATGTGGTATGTAATAAATAATAAAGAGAAGGAAAACGTCCTTACATTCACGAGTTTTTAAATACATTTAAGACAACATGTTTCGGCCAACAAATGCCATCTTCATGCCTTAAAACGTTATGTTTCGAAATCTAAAAATTAAAAGTCAAAAATGAACATTTAAAAAACACACAGTAAAACGAATGAGACAAACAAAAACCAAACAACAGATTACAATTAAAACTAACTGCGAGACAGTTTACACGGATATGTCATATCTGACAAAAATAGACACTCAAAAAAACACATCAGAACAAAAGAAAACGAAAATTAAAACTAGCTGTCTCGCAGTTAATTTTAATTTTAATCTGTCGTTTTGTTTTTGTTCGTTTCTTTCCTTTCTGTTGTGTTTTTTTAAATGTCCATTTTTGACTTTTTAATTTTTAGATTTCGTAACATGACGTTTTAATATAACTAACAGCTTCTTGCGGGTTTCGCCGTGTGTCAAAACTTTCGCTCGACGTTTCGCTGTTTATACTGACAGCTTCTTCAGGATAACTGAACTGATTCTCCATGGTCCGACATTCTTCTTATATACGCCCCTGGTGCATCCAAACGTGTAGTTTTCCGCTCCATTGACGTGACGGTTCGTAGTAGGCTTTTCACGTGTTTGCTAATGGTACCCTTCTCTCTGTTAACGGCTTTATTCTTCTCTATTTCTATGGCTTCCCTGATGAGTCTTTTCCCGTAGTTCTTGGTGGTAGTTATTACTTTTACATTCTTGAAATCCATTTTGTGTCCGGTGTCGTGCATGTGTTCTGCCACCGCTGATTGCTCGGTCCTTCTTAATCTTGCGTCCCTCTCGTGTTCTTTTTATTCTTATGTCGATGGTTCTTCCTGTTTGTCCGACGTAGCACTGTCCGCATTGGCATGTTATCTTGTAGATACCTTCTGTCGCGCCTCTTGGGTATCTTATCCTTTGCGGTTGGTAGATACTGCTGGATTCGACGTTGCAGTCCGAAGCGTATTTGTACTGTTTACGTTTCTTCAAAATTCGGCCTACTTTTTCGGTGACTCCTGCTATGTAAGGTAAACACGCCATCCCTCTTCAGTGTCGTCTTCTTCTTAGTGGCTCTCCTTATGTCGATGTCAGTGTAACCATTCTTCTTTAGTGCTTTCTCCAAATGTATCTTTCACTGGTAAGATGTTGTTCGTCCACTGATGGTTTCGCGTCTGGATAGCAATGTTTGTATTAATGTTTTCTTCTGCATCTCGATGATGTGAGATCTTGCATGCAGATATATATCTGTGCGTCTTCTTCTAAATACTGCGTGCTGTAGCATTCCTTTTTTGTTTTCTTGACCATAACATCAGAAAAGGGAGATTTCCATTTTGTTTTTCTCCATGGTAACTGATGGCTGGGCGCTGTGAGTTTGTGTTCCAAGAACTGTTGTGTTTTTTTCTCCGTGTTGCCATATTACAAAAGTTATCGTCGACATATCGCAGCCAACATCTTGGTTTCTTTTTCGCGGAACTTAGGGCTTCTTCTTCAAATGCTTCCATAAACAAGTTGGCTATTACTGGCGATAAAGGGCTTCCCATTGCTGTTCCGTTCTTCTGCTTGTAGTACTTTACTTTTTTACTACCAGGGGCGTATATAAGAAGAATGTCGGACCATGGAGAATCAGTTCAGTTATCCTGAAGAAGCTGTCAGTATGAACAGCGAAACGTCGAGCGAAAGTTTTGACACACGGCGAAACCCGCAAGAAGCTGTTAGTTATAGTTACACCGGCCGTGAAACCCTACGCAGTGTTATGACGTTTTAATACCTGAAGATGGCATTTGTGGGACGAAACAAATCTTAAATATATTTAAAAGTTTTTTATGAGTTTAAGGGCGTTTTCCTTCTTTTTATTATTTATTAAAATTAATTGTTAGTGTCCTCGACTGCTTCTGTTACATTTTTATTCAACTTTCAATTAAATGGGGTAGAATATTTATTTTAAAAAAATTCACAATTTTTCTTGAAATCCTATACAATTGAGGTGTGTTTTACAAGTCCAAAAATCGAAATTCAAGTTAACCTGCTATCTCACAAGAAAATTAGACGCCTATATACGCATAAAATGTTAGTTTTTGTTTCTTCTTTTACACTTTTTAAGTCATATGTAATACACACAAATAATAAAAAGTTTATATATTTATGTCAATCATTGTTTGTTTTCTGAAAAATTATGTATTTGGACATACATATGCTGTTTTTGTAAAACATGTCGTAAGTTTCTACTAGAAATTATTGCATGCAAATGTATATCAAAAAATAGATACCTATCTTCAGTTCTATGTTATAAAGACATTAGCAGAATTCAATCAACTAGAAAGCACAATCAATGAAATATACTGAAACAATAACGATTCAGTTGACACCGATTCTTTTCTTTATTGATTTGAAATACGTGACTACCAATATTCCTCCTTTTATAGTGATTAGTATTGAATATAAGTTAAAGTAATAATAATGTTATTTGCTCGACATTAATTTTTTAGGTTGTAATAATTTCACTGTGAAGGATTTTATTTGCAATTTATAATATTAAACTTTACAGATAGAAAAGGCTTACGCACTGTCAGTAAATCCAGGGAATATTGTAAAAACATTTATGGAAATTTTATGGCTAACAGAAAATCTTTTATGTAACAGATTTTAACATTATTCAAATAAATAAAAATATATCTTTAAAAGAGCTAATTTATCGACTTTTCTTATTAAATGTGAAGGTTATGGATGTGATTATATTACCGCTTTGTTTTCTAATATTTAGTCTAAAGCATAAAAATAATGGTTCGTAAAACGACCTTATGTGCTTGCGTATAAACGTATGTTATATAAAGAGATTTGTGCTACCTAATTACATTTGATTGGCACGCAATCCTACTATAATAAATTCAGTATTTAATGATGGCATTATCGGCAAATCAATTGCAATATCTTGTCTTTCATTTGCAACACGTAACTGTAAATATGAAATAAAAATGGATTTCAACATGAATATAAAATACTATTCATGGAGAATTACGGTACGCGCTGTATTTGCCGACTGAAGTAAAGCTCTTTGATATTCAAATCATCCGACAACCACTCAGATCCTCCAGTCATTCTGGGGGCCGGCGACGCTTTGTGGATACTACAAACATAAGTGCAAAGGTAGACATACAACCTTTATTGAATTAGTTTATTGCCTGAGGATTGCTGCTAGCTGTATTATCAGTGCAAAGTGATGTGATTGCATCGTAAAATTATTGAATAAGCGGAACTTTCTTTCTTGATCTTGAAATGCTGATGCAGTTAGGATATACTACATGTACCAATAGTACCTAAGCTACTTTCCTTCGGGTAACTTCATTTGGTTAAGGGTGTTCCGTACTTCGTAGGGACAACTTTAATTCACTAGATTTCGCCGCTTTTGGAATCTAAACTATTTTCGATAAGCGCCATCCGCGTGTGAATTTATTTTAAAATCTTCTTTTTCTTGACCAATATGTATTCTTTTTTCATAGTTTCTTTTTTAGGTTTTTATAGAAAAAGATATAGAAGTTATAATAACATTTCGTTTTATTTTCAAGCTTTTCCAAGTTACACATATAAATAAAATTAGGTAAAAATATTAGTGTTTTCAGCCATAAAATTTGAGTTACGTAGTTTTATATTTGTTTTATCATTAACTGCGTTTTTATGTTTATAATTTTGTTCTTTGTTTAAAATTGTTATATTGTTAAAATTAATATAAATTTTGGCTCTAAAATTTTTGTTTATTTTACTTTCTAAATATTTCTTCCAATATACAACACCATTGCATTTTGACAGTCTATTTTATGCACTATATGGTGATGTTTTATTTTTTCAATTTTTGATTTTAATTTTATGTGGATTTGGTTTTGTAGTTTGTTATCATTTAGGGAGGCAATTTTGAAATTGTGTGGTTTGAAAATTTGGTTTATTTTTTCGGATAAATGTTTCACACTACTAGCTTTTATATATTTTGTAATTGATTGATTAATATGCATATTTTTTTGTTGATTTATTGCAAAAAAGTCTTTGTTTAAATATTTTACTAATAAGAGAAATTGGTTTTCTTAAATTTCACGATTGAAATTTAAGAAAATAACAGCATTACGTTTTTAAATCTCAAACTCATTAAAAATAATAACAAAATTCTAACTAAAATATAAACTATACCAACTCGGTCTGGACGTTATCTAAATTTTAATTTTTCACAACCTTTTTCACAAAAAGTTGTGAAAAAGTGTCATTATTAGTTTAGCTGATAGAGAGCAATAATATTAGTGTTATTTAATCCAGTTTTTCGATCTGATGCTATTAATAAAGCAAAAGATATTTTAAAAGAAAAATTATCAAAATTTTTTGATCAATAAAATATTCAAATAAAAAACTTTTCTTTTTTACAATAAATCAACAAAAAATAGGAATGATAATCAAACCATTTCAACATTTATAAAAATTCCTTATGTAAAATATTTATCCGAAAAAATAAAACAAATTTTCAAACCATATATTTTCAAAATTGCCTATCAAAATAACAAGCAAGTTACAAAACCAAATCTATACAAAATATGAAAAAAATAATAATCACTCACAGTGTATAAAATATATTGTCAAACTTGTAACTGTGTATCTATATATTGGTGAGACCATGCAATATTTAGAAAATAGAATAAAATAATATCATTTTATTTATTTTAACAATTTAACAATTTGAAGTAAGAACAAAATTTAAAAACGAGTAATATACTCGAAATAATTCAAATTTATAAACATAAAAACGCAGTTAATGATAAAACACACACACAATACTTCACAAAACTATATAACTTAGTTTTATATCTAGACACAATATTTTTTTTGGAAATCTGTTTAATCACAAAATTTAATAACGTTTTCATATTTAACTAAATAATCGAAAAAACATATTACAACATAATTTTTATATAAAACAAAATGATATATTAAAAAGGAAAAATAATGATTTTGTAATTTATTAAACAAAAAAAATATTTATAAATAATTTTAATGTCACCTTTCACAATTTATATTTTTCCCTGTAATTTATAACTTGAAAAAGCTCCAAATAAAGCTAAACGTTGTTATATACTTTTAAATATTTTTCTAAAGACTTAAAACCAAGAAGAAATTATAAAAAAAATGTGAATTTATTGATTAAGAGTTTGAGAAAGTCTTTACCGTAATATTTCCTATATGTATTATTGTTACGAGAATCGACGACAGGTATATTTAATTCACATATTTCCTAAAGCTTTCTACTGTATACTATACGGTAGGAATGTGTGGATACGAACTTAATTTTGAAATCATGATTACATTTTTCATTTCCCATGCAACATAATAATACTGAAATGCCGATAGTTTTTTTACCGTTTCACCAATAAGAAGCACGATTGTATTTAGGAATCAGGAATGTAGTTTCCGCATATAATAATATCGTTACATATTTCAACTAACAAGAAAAAGTAAATATATAAGAAATAATTAAAAATAAATATTTTATCATAAATAATCTAAAAAAAAGAAACTATACATTATAAAATCATATTTCTAGTTTGCATTCCGCGTAGTATTTTACTATCAATTATCTCCGGCAGCACTGTTTGTAGAAATTAATTAACTTTGGAAGCATTGTCTCTTTCTAAAGTGCGTTTTTGCATAATGTATACGCTCCGCATGAACCACAATTTCTGCATATAAAATAAAATGAGAAACTTTTCGTTTGGTGACATGTAATTGTCCCAGGATTCAGTAGTAGTAATTGTGATTTATTTTTAATAATACTTATCCGTTCATAATTTTGTAACAGCTACCCTTTAGAGCGTTAGACAGGGTGTTAGGTAAACATGCGGCCAACATTCAAGGGGTTATTCCTTGGCCTATTCTAAGAATATTTTGTCCTATGAGGATTTTTGAAAAACCCCTTTGTTTCGAAGATACAGGGCGAAAAAGGTTTGCGACAGTAACAACATTTTATTATCAAAAACTACATGTAAAGTTGCTCAATCTGCAATAAATGTTCGAAATGTCTTCCTCCAGCCTGGATTGACTGTCGAACTCTTTCAAACACACCAGGATCGTTTCTAACTGAATTACACTCAACAATTATCCGATTTCGCAAATCTTTCGAATTCTCCACTGGAGCAGCGTAAACTATTGACTTCAGAGATCCCCAGAAGAAATAATGTAGGGAGTTTAAGTCTAGAGATCGACCAGGCCATGCGCGCCTCCACCAATCCAGTGATCTCCGTATGTTGTTAAAAAATTACGAGCAACCAAATTGAAATATGGTGGTGCACTATCGTGCATCCACATTGCAATTCTTGTCGCATACGGCACATTCTCCAGAAACTCAGGCAGCGTTGCTTCCAAAAAGTTGCGCTACACCACGCCAGTAAGTCTTCTTGGTAGAAATACCGGTTCAATTAGATAGTCACCCAAAATTCCAACCCAAACATTCAACGAGAACTGATGTTGAAAACGATCTTAAAATATCTCATGCGGATTTTCACCTGCCCACACATAGTTATTATGAAAATTCCTTATTGCATTTCTTGAGAAACTGGCTTCATCGGTAAAAAGAATCTGTCAGGAATAGAACGATGCGAACTAATGTTTGCAATATCCATTGACATAATGCACTACATGGAGGAAAACCAGCAGATAGTAGTGCCTGAACGCGTTGAATGAGGTATGGATACAACAAATTGTCCTTAAGAATTTTCCAAACTGTCTAATGACTTACATTCAAAGTATTTGCAATTTTTCGTGTAGAACTACAAGGATATTCCTCTATCATCTCCAGCACATTCTGTTCCAATTGCACCGTTCTTGCAGTCATTGATCTTCCCAGCCCTCTACTTCGTTTCATTGAGCCTGTTCACGAAGACGTCGATGAATATTTTCGAAGATTTTTCGGTCGGGGACATTACGGGCAGGAAATCGTTCAATGTACAATCGTCTAGCTTCTAATGAGTTGCCATCAGCAAGTCCATACATGAAATGCATGTTAGTCATCTCAGCGTTCGTATACATCATGATAGATGATTTCACTAACTATTAAAGACACGCCAAACAGCCAAACGTCACTCAGTCTAAACAAATGCGACCGATGAGACGTATTCATATGAAATCCACTACTAGATAAAACAGCCATTTCATGTGATCGAGGTCGAAAAAATAACAACGCATTGTAAACAATTTTTTGTACTTGATAAACTCATTGGCGTACACCATATTTTTATTTACATTAATAATTTCAACGAATATCGAATATGGTTATCGCTAATTTTGTTCGCCCTGTATCTTCGAAACAAAGGAATTTTTCCAAAATCATGATAGGAGAAAATATTCTTAGAATAATCCAAGGAATAACCCCTTGATTTTTTGCCGCATATTTACTTAACACTTTGTATATAAATCTTCATTTAACGCTTTGGAGACATTTCACCTTAACTACGCCATCAGCACCAACCAATTCATCGGGCGATGTACCAAGAAGAAGATATTCCTCTGAGACGAAAAAAATCCATCTCCTTCAACACGCACGTTTTTTTATCGCCGCATTGTTTCTTTAGTGCATCTTTTTAAGAAAGCGACCGCGTATTATTGCCTTTGTTTGTAGATTTTTTTTTGTGCACCACAATGATTTTAAAAGATTATATGGTGTGCTTCTTCTCGTCACACTTTTTCCGAAGTTGGGCGCAGTTAAGAAATTTAACCAAAGCTTTCCAAGGTTAGTTTGAACCTTGTCCTTTGGTTTCTCTTTATATATTCTGCCTTTATTCCTGAAGATGTATTTTCTTCTATAGAAAAAAAAAAAAAACATACTTCTACCTTGCCATGCTATTTTATACCAAAGCGGCGCAGATGCACGGGAGCTCCATATGCTCCCGTCGCAAACTGCATTGACCTCGTAAAATTGATACTCTCGCCGCGATGAAAGTAATTCTAAACCGGTTACCGTTATATAGTAGTATATACAAGGAAATGCTAGATCTGCAGCATACAGACTTATGAACAGTCAATCGCCGAAATGTAAATCGCACAGTACTAACCATCAGAAACTACTAAATGAACTCATTAAGGAGGCACTTTATGGGGATGCCAAGTGATGCCGCATTCAGAAATTCAACTTAAAAAATAGAAAGCATCCGGTTAAAATGCCAGATGAGAAGGACTGGAAGAAAGATACTTCAGTAAAAGCGCACTCAAACTGATATACAGGTGGCTTTAAAACTAACTATGGTGTAGTGGCGGGCGTATATGGAAAGAAGTTCAAAAAGGCCCTTGTGACTAATCTTTAGTCAAATTCAAATTATTTTTGTTATAAAACGTTGGTAAAGCTATACCCTGTCTATAAGTAAACATTGAATTCCATAAAAATACTTATTTGTACGCAACATCCTTAAACTCTACGGTTATATTGTACCGTTTAATGGAGATACCACGTCAAGAAAGAATATTTGCTTGCAAAATTATCCAAAGGGGTTTATAATTATTAATTCATTATTTTCAAAATGCATGGTGGTTATTTGTAATTGCAATTATACTTTTTATGACTTTCTTAAAAGCATTCATTATAAGCAATTTCGTAACCCTATCTTGCAATTCCTTTGAAATAATATGTACATGTGATACTATGTTATAACCGCCACTTTTATTCGAATTTATTTCCAAATTCAACTATAATTCACAATAGCTCTTGTTCATTTACTTCTATAAATGTGCAAAAGTCAACAAACAGGTAGAGAATCTAAAGAAATTTTTTACTCTTCAGCATATTTACAGTTAACTGTTTAGGCGCTAACGTTTAATGCTGCAATTAAATATTACGATGCTATACACAAGCCCTGCAGAATATATGTATATAGTTCTGTTTTTCTTCCATTTAATACTATGTAATCGGCAGTAAAATAATTCAGAGAGATGATATACTGATTAATTAAAACAAAACGTTATTAACTGTTTGTTAATTCAAACATTCCACACAATTTAAATTTATAATAGATTCTATAATGACTTTATTTATAACACTGATTATAATAGTTAACGGTGGCTGAACAAAATTTGCCTTTCAGATTGATTAATTGATTGATTTTAGAGCGTTAGAATCTTTATTTTCATAATTCTGAGCCCCAGCACTGAAAAGAATATTTCATAATATCAGATGTTGAATAGCAATTGATAATAATAGTTTATTTTAAGTTGGACAGCAGTTCATTTTCAATTGATCATGAAGGGATTCATTTGAAAAATCTCTTGCCCCCATTTATGCAGTGCCTGACAATATATTGCCAGCTTGATTGATCCAGACATACTCTATCAACGTGTGTCCATAATATAGTCATATCTGCAAGATATGAAAAAAAAACACCCTCGTGACAATTCAAAGAGATATCAACTTTCCTAATAACATTCATCGTATTTCCTATAGAAAAAGCACTTTATTAGTGGGAAGCATAACTTTTTTGTAAATTTCCAATGCATGCTTGATTTTGTTTAAATTTTTCAATCAAACTTGCATAATTTATGATTCTAAACAACTTCTTTTAATAACATTTTGTAGTGTTTCCTACAAAAAAGGCACCTTATTAGTGAGAAAAACCACATTTTTGTAAATTTCCAAGGCATGTTTGATTTTTGAAAACTAAAAGCATGGTATAAATTATTTTCTACCCAAGCTAAGGGCTAAACCCCAGAAGAAGAAATTTTACCTTTTTACTTATTCATGCGTCGCACAGTGGGTATTTTGCCAATCTATTAGCTGACCAAAAGTCATTATTAAAAACTTTATAATATGCAATTAAGGAGCACGTGCTTGGAAACATATGTAATCTGTGCACCCAATTAACTCTCTCCCCATCCGTCTTAGCAGCTACTTAAATTCAAATGCCCCTCGCAACATTTCGATTGCCTGTACTACGCTACTTGATCAATTAATATAAAAGCGTTTCTTTGGAAGTAAACAGTGATTGCTGTGAAAAGTTTAGTAGTGTCGAGTGACGGATTTTGTTGAAACTGGTATGTAGACATTCAATTTATATATTTATCCTGTTCAAGTTTCCCTTCATATTTCTTTAAATATCTACTTAAGCAAGCATGATTTTGCTACATATCCTAGACAGCTTTTGAAAACATAGCTGTTTGAAATATTTCAGAGTGCGTCGCGGCTGTTTTGACAATTTAGGCGGAAAGATAAATACTTCCACTAATGTCATTTCAAAAAACGGCCACGCATTTTTGCGACTTTTCTAATTTTAATTTTTTTGTATTAAATGCACTAATTTAACAAAAATATCTTATTATTAACTTCCTTTTATTTGTTGTGTAGGGTCAAAGGTTACTAAAATAACTCATATTCCATCATCATTCATCTATTCGCTCTTATGCAAGAAGAAATTTTGCTATGTTTAGATAGGAAATTGGAATTTATCGAAAATTACCTCATAGATTATGGTGGCTATAACGATCAACAACTACATGAATTAAAACATAGATTTTCCTATGTAAAATCCGATTTAAAAAAAGATGGGCTGTGGCATGAAAGAGACAAGAAATATTTCTTAAAAAAATCAAAATTTGCCGAAACGGTCATTTGAATTGCCAAATATGGCACTAACGCCTGGACGACCATCTAAAGATTTTGAAGGCTTAAGCGACAGAAGTAAAAGAAGAAAAGCGGAATATAAAAGGAAAGAACATGGAGCAGAAGAACTAACATATGCCACAAAAATGAAAGAGAAGGAGGTGGAAGACGCGCAGCGAATGTATTGAGGGTAATATCTACTTCTCCAACTGCTGGGACACGCTATAAGAAAGCGTACCTAAAATAGTCGCAAAACGATAAAAAGTAGATATCGTCTTTGTGTGCATTATCGATGACAGTTGAAGTTGATTTATCTAGAAAGCAATATGATATTACTAGATCCATGAACAAACAGTGTTACCCGTGTTATAGCATATTGTAACGCACAAAAATGCAAGCGTACCCAAAGAAGGTAAGACACCTTGTTTGGGTACGCTTGCAACAACGCTTGTAACAGCTGAAGTAAAACTTTAAAACTTAATGGACCACGGCAATGACAACACAAATTGGTGCTATATTTGGAAGAAGTGGTGTCGATATTAAAAGACGAAGAGAACACACTGCATCTAATTAGTAAATGGGTTTGTGATGGGTTGCAGAAGAAATCGTTTAAACAAAAATTTGCCAATAATGCTGATGCACATATTTTCCAAAGTTCGTTTGTGCCATTACGATTAATATCGAATTCTAATAGTAGAGTAATATGGCAAAATCGAACATCATCTTCACTTCGTTACTGCCCTCCTATAATAATAATAATAACTCAGCACTACAGGCATTGAAGACCTTTGGTTTACAGTGCCGGCATACACTGAGCCACTGGGAAGTGTTGTCCGAATGGTCACCCAACCAAAAACCGGTACCCCATATTGCTGTTTGACTCGCAAGATTGATAATGATGCAGTCTTCCTTCTCAGTGGTACTGCCGTCCTATCAGATTAAAATTTATAAAAGAAAATGCTGACATCACTGAACTGACATCAATGAAGAGATAAGTCACATAGAAACGGTAGCGTATTTGTTAAGAAAAACAAAAGACACAGTGAAAGAAGAACAATATTCCGTAAAACAGACTATAACGTTGACCATGATAGATGCCAATGTTTGTAATGCTGCCACACAAACTACTTCAACCACGAAATGTTATATTTGTGGACCAACTACCAAGAATTTCAATAATTTAGCATTAAGGAAAGAAGAAACGAACACATACATTCCAATTTGGTTTGTCAATACTACATGCTAGAATTAGGTTTTTGAAAACCTGTTACATTTGTCGTACAAAATTCCAATCAAAAAATGGCGTTTACAAACAGAAGATGAAAAGGAAATTGTAGAACAAAGGAAACTCCGTATCTAAGAGGAAAAAAAAAAACTAGACTTAAGTGTGGATGTATCAAAACTAGGTTTCGGCAACACTAGTAGAAGATTCTTCAATGATACAGCTGTTGCAGCAGAAGTAACAGGTATTCACGAAGCACTAATATATCGGTTCAAGGTAATTTTGGAAATTTTATCTGGTGAACACAAAATCGACAGGAAGTTTTCTGTATACCAATATAAACGGCTGACTTATATACTATAATAATATACACATCATTATTTGGATTTATCATTATAAACTAATTGCAGTCAATTACATAATAATGTTTGTAAACCGGGATGAGAAGGAAAATAAATACAATGACTGACAGCCAGGCTGCTATCAAGGCAGCCTCGAACCTTGTAGCTAGGTCAAAACTAGTTAGAGATTGCAAACAATCCCTCAATACACTGGTACGAGACTACACGGTGCCTCTGATTTGGGGTGTCGAGACATGAGGATATAAAGGGCAATGTAATAGCCGACGAACTAGCCAAGGAGGGCTCTAAAAGACACTTCATAGGTCCAGAGCCCGTATGTGGGATTATTAAGGACTCTGCAACAAAGGAGAACTGGACCTGCTTAGGTAAAGAAAGTACAAAGAAATGGAGGTCGACTGAAGGTCAACTCCATACTAAAGCGCTAATAGGGGATGGGGATGCTAGATTCTCTGATAACCTACTCAGGCGCAGCAAGAAAGAAGCTAAAACAATTACTGGGCTGGTAACTGGACACTGTCCCCTGAAAAAGCATTTATACAACACAGGTCGAGTAAGCGAATTGTGGTGCAGAAGATGCGAACTACAGGAAGAAACGTGTTTACATGTAATCTGCACATATGAGGAATTGAAAGTACTCAGGCAGAAATATTTCGGGAAGGATCTATTGGAGCCCTCGAAGGTGGGCAAGATACTGGGCTTTATAGAGAACACCAAGCTGCTCGAGTGGAAGTAAGAGATTTAATAGGGACAGTACAATGAGCACGTAGCTCAAGTGTCTCACTTAAAGAATGAAATCAATGAAATGAAACCTGGATATTAACCAACAATTCAATTCTGTGGACGGATTGTGAATGAACTATTTGCATTTCATAATTAATTCTTACTATATAATCCTTACGTAATGTAAAAAAAAATGGATTGTAACTATCGTATATAAAATATATTATAATTAAATGTTTATTGATTATTTTGATTGATACTTTATTGGATTATTGTACATAAATGCATGTTTATTATTACTTGTTAGTGAAATTATTTACATAAGAGACATATATTTTGTTTTTTTTTTTTCAAACCTCTCTTTGTTCACCCCCTTTAGAATATTTAACATAAATGTACCTATGCATTCAATAATATTTAATATCACGCAATATTTTTCAAAATATGCATCGTTCTTTATTCTCTTAATATACTCTGAATCAGTTAAACAACTCAGAATAGTTTTGGCCAGCTAGATCGGCTAAATACCGACGCGTCGATCCGGGGACATACTGTTTATTAAATTGGAAAAATTAGGGGCTTCGGACAGTTTAAATCAAATTTATTTTTAATAGTCCTAAACAAAACCCTGCAACTCTTGTCGTGTGATGATTTTATTAGGAACCACCGTCTATTTTATTAGAAATCGTTAAATACATCTTTGGTGGAGGCGCTGACAAATCATTCCCTAATATATATTTTTAAGTGGATTTTGTTGAATTTATATTTATATAATTATGGCCAAATGTTTCATTGTTTGTTATAAACAATAGAACTTTTTTTTTAATTACACTTCTATAATAGTATATATAATTTCGGAAATACATCGTTAACTTTTAACCTTGCAAGGACGGACGAAGCTTTATCATAATTAATGCAATCACAGCATAATCAATGTAAAATTTGCCCCGCCCGTTATCCTCCTGCCGATTTACCGACCTGCCCATGATTACGACCACTAATCACATTTCCGCCTCCCTGTCACCTGCGAATAATAAATTTCGCGTGAATTTTCCGCCCACGGCGCGTCTGTTCAAACATGTTTCGAATTACGTACGTATTTCGTGTATTAATTAACGCTCGCCACCGCGTTGCTGCAATTTCCCCACCGTCCTGTCATACGTCGCCTCTTACGACGAACTTTTAATTAAGGCGACCCTATATTTAATTACGGAAAATATTAATATTAATTGGAGGGTATGCTTCGTTGTCGTGGTTATTGTTGTTGTTGTTGTCACCGTAGTTGTCTGGCTCTCATTGCCACTCCTTTAGGCCTACCGGGTATTTCGTATGATTATACGCTGAAAAGTAACGTCCATTTGGGGGTGCAACCCCTGAGGAATCAGTGCCAGTGTCGTAGTTGCGGAGAAAGGTAAATTTACGAATGGAGGGTACAGGGAAAGAAGGCGGTTCGTTAAAAATCGTAAATGTTAAGGGGAGCGTTTTAAGACTTTAACATCGCGTCGTTTGTTCCCTGGTATCTTCTGCCTTGTTATATATTGAAGTATGATTCTTCATTGTTTTATATCGTAAGAAACAAAACGCTCCTTCCGTGTGTTTGAGACAACTGGCCGTGGTTTTGCTGTTTTTTACATGTTGTAAAGCGCTGTAGTACTTACTGGCTGCAGGGTTTAGACAAAGTTTTGTAAGGTATTGAAGGTTACTGAATTTTTCAGCAGATATCGGTAGTAGTGCCGTCAGAACACTAAGTAAGAACTAATGATAAACAGAATTCGCTAAGTACAAACCTGTGTAACTGTTCCCGGGTAATTTTGATTCATTTTGTGGTCTTGCCAAGGAAAAATAATAATAATAATTCCATTGTTTTTGGTCTACCAAAATTGCAGTTTCCCAGGGGCCATTCCATGATGATCGGAAATAAAATAACTGCGAATCTTCTTTGAGTATTTTAAGTTCCCTAATGGGCCTAGATTTAAATGGGCATTTGGTTTTATATAAATTGGTGAAAAAGTATCCAGTCTCTTGAATAAATTTTGAGTAACTTCAACGACTGCGAAAGGTGTTGGCTTTGCTCTAGTCGCTTTAAAAACTTCGGCCCATTCATTTGGAAGGTCAACTCGAGTTTTTTTGGTTAATAAGACCAAAGTCTTTGTCACACTACATGTACGAATAGCATCTTACTGGAAATGTGACTTTAACAGAAGCAAGTTTTTTTTTTGTACGTGGACCAGATGATAAATGCACCGAAAAACAATGCAATTCGTGCTTTATCCCTCCAGAAAATTGTACACAAAATGATGTAACAGAGAGCATACCTCTTTATTCCAATGGTTTCCGGATACATGTAGGAGATACTCTGGCTATTTGCTAACACGTGTATACTGAAAAAATAAACAGACAACATTTATAATACACATCGTTTGTTGAGAAGTTTGGTGTGAGTAAATTTTTAGCGAAGTCCGTGCATATTGCTTCTGTGGTAATATGTTTTCGACGTGTCTCCTTTGATTTGCCTTTTCTCTTGTAAAATTCTTGAGCTTTAATTTTATACAACTTGCTTTCGACTGAAATTTTCTTAATTTTATTTTACAGTTTTCATACATGGGGGCGATATGGGCGAGCGCGTGTAAAATTAAAGAAACAAAAAAATTAATCAAGGCGCAAAGGCTAGTAACGGTTAGGACCGCGAAGGCGTATTCATATATTTTAGTAGGAGCGGAGTGCGTTATTTATTTATATATTTATATACAAATTTTCATTTTTACAAATATTTTTTCTATTTCTAAATATTTTTTTTCTATTTATGAATGCACTGTGCTACATGGAAAAAAAACATTCGAAAAATTACCCATAGTTAGAAGTCCATGCATATTGCTTCTGTGGTAATGTGTTTGATTTGCCTTTTCTCTTGTAAAATTCTTGAGCTTTTATTTTATACAATTTGTTTTCAACTGAAATTTTCTTAATTTCATTTTACAGTTTTCATTGTGCGAAATTGTCTGTCGAAGTGGAGGATATGTTGTTTATCTGAGTTTCTAAACATTTTTTTTGGCCAAATACTCGTCGCAAATACTACGTAGCACGTAACCGACTGTGGATAGTCGAACGATATATTAAAATCCGTGTCAAAGATGGTTCTGTATGATTCATAAGACGCACGAAAATTGGGGAACTTTTCCAGGTACATACAATGCATTTTCTTAATATTTAATTCTTCCGGTAAATATATTTTTGTTGGATCTTTCAAGTTTTAATGGATTCGCCGACCTCTAAATGATTTGATATGCTCAATAATACTATTTCTTACGTCCAAAAAAAGGTTATTTGGTCTGGTGTTATGTCAACCTCGTTTATCTTTTGGAGGAGGCCCAGTGAGTTCCAGCGATTTTTGCTAAACTACAAGTTTTTTGCTCTTAATGCCATTTAGGGCAAAAAAGGTCTTTTGACACACTGGACACCTCCTGTGTCTTATCATCTTCTGCAACAAACCTCACTATGTAAGCATAGGAACCCTCATACAGTTTTGTAATGTCTTTATTAGTTACTAGTTGTCGACGTTGCTGTACAGGAAGAACAGTTATCATACCACACAAATAAATGTTTTGTTCGTCAACGCTTTCTAGTAGATTATTTTTTTTTATAATCATATTTCTGGCACCAAAGGGACGTTATCAAAACATTGTGGCCTTCTGCAGTGACAATTTTGGCCAGTCATGACTTTGTAGGTTATGTTTATGGTTAACATCTCTTAATCTTCCATACTTCTTTCTTTTTTTCTCTCGCCTTCGACACAGTAAGATCTTTCATCTTCTGATGTTTTACTCTCCATTTTCAATGTACACCAACACAATAAACTGGCAATAGTAACGACACACATAGGTATTACTAATAAATAATACCAATGAACTCGTGCTCTACTTGAAAGATCATAACAGTTAAACATTCCCCTTTTTGCCAAGTAGCGCATGGACATCACTCGTTCTTCCCCTGTACTCTATAGGTTTCAATGCTTATAACGTTTGATATATCGCATTTATAAACGCAAATTTTGTATTTTCACTGACAAACCGCCTTCTTCCTCTGTACCCTTCAAATGGAAAAATAATACCAAGGACCTATTGTAAGCTAGGAAATTTTAGAAGCTAGACGTGCCTTTAAAATACCCTACGAAGATTTAAATCTTGTCGAACATAATTTATTGTTGAAAAAATTAAGGCAGTAGGGGTGTGATGGGTGAATGACTGCGATCTTATTTATGAAATGCTAAATAATTACAATTCATTCTAAACCTCGTGCTCCACCGAAGGGTACTAACTACACGATGCTGCCTATTCCAACTACTATATGGATTCATAATAATTGATATATTCCTACTCTAATTAAATATTTAAATAAATTAAATAAATTTCTCTATGATTATTAAATCGGTCAGTTATCAGTTGTTATTATATTTGCACCCAAGAAACGACCTTAGTTATCTCCCAGCATTCGTCAAGGGGTAAGGGAAAACCATGGAAAAACCTTACTCAGGAAGCAAGCCCTGGGAAACAACCCCAAACTTTGTTACGGTAGCCAGAATATTAATGTTATTCTGAGTTTAGAAGAGGCAGCTTCTACATCCTTTTAATTCCGATAGATGTGTCGTCCACAGCTAGCTCCTCGGCCTTCGTGGTATAGGAATGGAAAACACATAAAACTTAATCTAAAGTTAATCCTAATTACCCTAATCAATTGTAATTTAATTAAAGGTTTATTTTTAAAGTATTTATTTTATACATTATTTATTAGCCCTATGCTAATAATCTTAGACCAATTTAGACCACCAAAGAGTTTGAAATATTCATTTATAGTACGTACTACCGTACTAACTATCTAAACATCATTCCGTAACTTATCTAATTATTTAGGAGCATTACTAAAACATTCCCACCAATCGACCGATCCATTATTCCTATGTTTCAGGTCGCAGCAAAGGCTATGCTCCGATAAGCCATTGAAATGTGCCACTAAAGCTATTGGGCTGAAATTAAAGCAAATGAGTACTACTGTCACATATTCTGTAAATACCAAAAATTAGCTTAATCGATACCACCCCGTTCGAGATATTAGCATAAGGGTGGAAAAATTCAATATTTTTTTTTCTTAGGAATTACTTAAGCTATCACGTTCAAAAAAGTTATGTAAGTAAACAATGATTTTCTATAAAAAATCATTTCATCATTCATTCATCAAATTTAGAGGTGGTTTTTTTGAGTTTAAGTTTTTTTATTATATTAGACTGTATACATTTAGGTTTACTATATGTTTTTTTTACGTTTTTTTTATGTGTGGTAGAACACGTAAATAAAAAATAAAATCTCTTTGAATGATCTTAGCAGGAGCAATTTGTTATTTTTTATTTTTGGGTTAAAATAATTGTTCATCCATCAATTTCAGAATTATCTGTATGTATGTCTCAACCCTAGTAGTTATAAAAGTAGTGATATATAAAAAAGAAAATTATAACGACAAAAAAATATTTCCGTACACGCAGTTGAAAATTATGGTTATTTTTCCTTTTTGAAGGCGGTTTTTTTTTTTGAGTTGAATTTAATGTGTAAATCGGATTTTTTGATACATAGTAATGTATGTATTTAGGTTCATTATATATTTCTTTAAGTTCTTTCTGTGTGGTAGAACATGCAAATATAATATAATATAAAGATAAAAAAGGAAAATCATGGAGCAAATTAATCCTGTGATATCGATCTGATTTTGTTTGAACCTCTAAACAAAATAGTCTAACCGTTTCTTAATTTTTACATTCAACTGTTCAGAACAACTTCGAAGACAACACTTATTTAATATTTCTTGCTCTATAATATGGTGTATCCTTCTATCATTGGAACTATTTCGCTAAATCTCGGAAAAAAACGACTATATCTTAAGGGATTTAGAAAATTATAACTTAAGAGAAAAAACTCTAGAAGAAGTTTGCAGTATTACCAGTGCCACAGTTTGGAGCATTTTTGTTTATAATTGGTGTTATTTACAGGGACGCTATAGAAACGGCAATGTTGTACGCGGGGCGATATGGCGAGCGCGTGTAAAATTAAAGAAACAAAAAAATTAATCAGGGCGTAAAGACTATTAACGGTTAGGACCGCAAAGGCGTATTCATATATTTTGGCAGAAGCGGCGTGCGTTATTTATTTATATATTTATACAGTGTGTTAAAAAAAGGTTGTCGGATATTTTACCCAATTATAGTACTGGTGAAAATAAACAAAAAAGTCTTAGTCAACATGGGTCCGCAATTCAACTGTTTTTGACACATAGTCGATTGCATATTTTAAAATAAAGAAAAAAACTTTTTTCGGTTTTAGTTCCCTTTGTCAAACAACTGATTGTGACTTAAAATTAGTTCTGTCAGACATCTGTCATCAGATTATTTATCATTTGCGTCAATTTTTTTTGTTCTCAAATTATGCATAAGTACACAAATGCAGAAATGGCCGATATGCATTTTATGTACGGTCGTGCAAATGGTAATGCCACTGAAGTATGTATGCCGAAGAATTTCCAAATCGGTTGTTACCGAGTGATAAAATTTTCTCAAGACTTCATATCCGGCTGTCCGAAACTGGTTCATTTAAAATTAATGGTGGTTCTGGTAGACCTAGATCAGTTTCTTCTCCCGCAGTAGAATTAGATATTTTGAGACGGGTAGAAGACAACCCAAATATTAGCACCTGAAGACGTGCCGCAGAACTGAACGTCAGTCATCCTCTCATTTGGAGAATTCTGCGGGAACAGCAGCTGTATCCCTACCACATTCAACGCGTGCAAGTTCTTGCTCCTCTCAATTATGATTCACGTAGGGTTTTTTGTCATTGGGTTTTACGAAAGCTGGCAGAAACTCCTAATTTTGCGACTCAGATTTTATTTAGTGACGAGGTTGAGTTTACAAGAGACGGAATATTCAATTTTCATAACAATCACGTCTGGGCAGATGAAAATCCCCATGCTGTTGTTGAATTGCATCATCGAAACCGTTTTTCGCTAAATGTTTGGTTTGCTATTTTTGGAAATTGTTTAATTGGTCCAGTATTTCTCCCTAATCGTTTAACGGGACAAGTATACTTGGATTTTTTAAGAAATGAATTACCCGTTTTGTTGGAAGACGTACCACTTTTTAACAGATTAAATATGTGGTTTATGCACGATGGAGCTCCTGCGCATTTTTCCATCGTAGTTAGAAATTTCTTAAATCAAGATTACAACGAGAGATGGATAGGACGGGGTGGACCAACTGCATGGCCTCCTAGGTCCCCTGACCTGACACCTCTAGACTTCTATGTTTGGGGCATCTAAAACAATTAGTGTACGCACGATCTGTAAACAATTGGAAGAAACTCAGGCAACGAATCGTAAATGTTGCGAGGAAATTCGGAGGACTCCAGGAATTTTCGAAAGATTGCGTCGATCTTTCATAAAAAGGTGTGAAGCGTGCTTAGAAATGAACGGTGAACAATTTCTTTAGTTTTACTTTAAATAAACATTTGTTTAATTTACATTGCTGTCAGAATTTATTTGAAAATTTTTATCCCACTAAAACAATATGCAATCGACTATATGTCAAAAACAGTTGAATTGCGGACCCATGTTGACTAAGACTTTTTGTTTATTTCCACCAGTACTACAATTGGGTAAAATATCCGACAACCTTTTTTTAACACACTGTATACATATTTGCCAAAGTATTCATCTTGTATTTTAAGAATTCAAATATTCATTTTTGGATATATTTTTTCTATTTATGAATACAGTTCGTTACACTGTGCTACATGGAAAAAAACATTCGAATAATTACCCATACTTCTAAAAGTAAAATTTTAGGGATATAAAATTGCTCCAAATTTGTATAGGAATTTTATTAAAAATTGTTTAGTGTGTACAAATAAAACCGCAACCCTTCGTGTCATATTGGCTCCCCTCCCTTTTTTTTCTAGGTTGGCCGCACTGTTTACACTAGCGACGCTAATTCGCGTCGGACAGCAGAAGTTAACAGCTGTTAAAATTGAATTAAAAATGAAAATTACGGCAGTTTAGCTATTTTAATTTAACGTCGAGGGACCGTTATTCCCTTTACCACTTAATAACTACGCCAGTGGCGGCGGTGAGGCGAGGCGCGGAGGGCGGAATATTGACTATTAGAGAGAAAGAAGACGTTTCGCCGTCGTCATGGCGACGCCTCGACTCTAGGATCGTACAATCTCCGCTTTTCATCCCGTTGCCGTCGGTAAAACTGCACCGAACGCACATACGATCGGCACAAACTTTTCCGCCACCCCTTCGCGTGCATACGAGGGATACTCTCGTGTGTTTTCACAATCGACGTTTTCGTTCGCACGCCGACGACGTTAGGGCGCTTTTTTTTTTCGTTGCGTCGATCCTTCGACGATCTTGTTTACACTTTTTTAATAAGCGAACGAGGTGGGAATGGAAAACGGAGGCGCGTTTTCCCTCGACGCTGCCACCCTCGAAGTGGGGGGTGATTTCCGTGTCCGCGTGTTCGGAGTCGAGTCTCGTTGGTGACGAAAAGTCAGTGAGTTAAGGGTCCTGCGATGTTGCAGACGTCGCCCTTCGCGGATCAGTACATTACGACCGCTGTGATCTCAAGGATCGTTGAAATGCGAGAATCCAAACTACTCCGTCTTTAAATAATAATAATCAAGATTAAATCCAAAAGGAAGAGGAAACGAAAAGTGCGCGCTAAATTTTCCATCTAGCTTAAAATCACAAAACGAAAAATGTAAATCAAATACGATTTTTGAAGCAACCGGACTGTATAGGCAATAATACAAGAAACACCAAAAGTAAAAATGCAAAGTGCAAGTGCAATAAGGTTTTAAACGTCGCCGTCTCGTTGTTGTTTTGTTTGTTGCCGTTTTGTCGTTGTCTTTGTAATGGTGTGAGAGTTGTCCGAATGCGTTGTTTTGTAAAATGCACGGGTATCCTGTTATGCAAGTGGTCCAATACCATGTTCCGCCTCCGATACAACCTTTACCGCCGCAGAACACGACTAATGGTTAGTAAAAACTCATTTTGTTTTTAAGAGAAACCAAAATTGAATATTCTTCTGATTATAAAATGTTAATCTTAAGAATTTGAAAAGCATAAGAAGCAGAATAAAGCTTGGGAGCATGTTACTATATTGATTTGATTGTATGTATTTTTAGAAAGGCATTAGTAAAACATTGCTTAACATTATTTCAATTTAATGCTGAAAACGAAGTATTCACTAGCATTCACCGTAAATCGTTCTCTTTATAATACGGCTTCAAGCAGTCAATGCTGAAGAAAATCCTGCGTGAAAGTAAATCTTTCACGAATGCCTTCACGAAAATAAACGACTAGCAAGGTTGTGTGTAAACAATTTATTATTTGGGGAAAGAATAGATTATCGATAAGTTATTTGTTTAAAAATTATACATATAACTTATTATAAAAACCATGCTGTTAATATAACAGCTTATTTCTGTCTTTCACGAAAGGTATCCGTTCACCTCACAAAGGCCACCTTGAGAATTTTCTTCATTCATTCTCTGGCTTCGCACTGCAATTTTCATGCATAGTTTAAGTTAGTAAACCCCGTGCTCAACCTAAAGGTACTACACGACGCTACCTATTCTAAGTACTATATGGATTCCATAACAATTCCAAAATATTCCTACTCTAAGTAAATAATTTATCTATGGTTATTAATAATAATAACAAAAAATTAATAAATCACTGCTACACAGCTATCAGTTGTTATTATGTTTTGTTATTACGAAGCGACTTCAATTATCTGCCAGCATTCGCCATTCTCGTAAGGAAAAATCATGAAAAACCTTCACCCTGAAAGCAGACCTGGGAAGCAGACCCAGGCCTTGTTGCTAATAGCCAGCAAATTATTATCCTTCTGAGTTTGAAAGCTTGCAATTTCGGTAATTGTGTCATTTCCAGGTAGCTCTTCGGCTCTGTGCACATTATAATGCTGTCCCTTCCTGTAGCGGACGGATGAACCAACGTAATGAGTTGAAAGCAAATAAAACAACAGCAGTACTTATTTTAATATTTAAGAACAACTGCATCCTGATCATTCTAACCAATAGTAACTAAATTAAAGACTTATGTTTTAAATATTTATTTATACACCCTTGCTATGCGAATAGCTGGAATTTAACTCTAATTCAGACCACCAAAAGATATGAAATACTCACTTATAAATACGTACCGTAGTTTGTCTATTTTTTTAGCAGCTTTACTAAACAATTCCCACCATTCAACCGACTCGTTATCCCTAATATCTCTTTCGTGTCGCCGCTAATTTAAACCTTTAGCTAAGTTCCCGTACTCGATTGCCACTCATCAGTAAGTGCACATTCAAATAAAATAAGCTGCGCTATATCTACCCCACCACATTCACAATGTGAATCATTAACCCTCCCAATTCTGCGTGATGCGACAAACTAACCCTTTGGTACTTATTGCTTTTCTAAAATATCTTCAAGTTTCTTAGACTTCTATTAACTAGAACGCGCCATGAACTATTATTTTAAGTGGAACACCCTATATATTATTACATTTTTGAATGTAGCAGAAAATTCTGTGACAATTACAGCTAGGTCTTTCCATACCTTTTTTCAGCTGTCTTAATGATATTACGATTTTCGTTGATTTTTACTTTTACACCTTATACGCAATTGACTCATTTTCACTTGCTTTAAGTGCTAGAGGTTTCGCGTTTTAAAACTACCCAACATTACTTCACAAAAACGTAGTAAACATTTCCCGTCGCATCATAGATATCAATTAATTATATATCAACGAATTTATAAAGTTGCAAAGCTTAATTTTCTAAAATAGAAAACGCTGTATATTTTCGACTGTAGCATAAAGTTCCACAATAATTTGTTGTAACATTTAAATTAATTTAAATTACTCATTTTATTTGTTACGATTTTAAATGGCCGAATACTTTTTACCTGGTTATTGTTTACGATTCTTGTCAGTAAGTATTATTGTTATAATCATCGTTCTTATATGTTTAGTGCCCATAAAATTGCATATTATCGTGCAATTTATAAAGCAAATAGTCTAAAATGTTGAGAGAGTTTATCTTGATCTGCATATCTTGAATTCACGAAGAATGCCAAATAATTGCGAGACCCCTTATTACAAACCCCAAAATTTTAGCTGAAGAGTTACGGCAAAAAATCTTTAACTAGCCAGTGTATAGTACGTATACACATAATATCTTGTCAATTTAATAGGAAACAACTTTCACACTTGCACAAAATAAGTTAAATGTCTCCATAAACTGTAAGGATTTACAAAAATATTCGTTTATGTAAGATCTGCTTTCACTTAACTGAAGTTTAATACCTATAGTTTTATAGCTTCACTACTGTCATTGCATGACAAGAAATATAAAATTTTAGTGCACTAGTATTCTAAGCTTTAAAAAACCTTTCCTCGTCTTTATGTTTTGGATATCATTATGTATGTATATTAGCGGAGCAGAGTGAAAAAAATACAAGAGATCATTTTACTCATTCTTAAACTTAAGTCTTTACATGGCTATAAAATACTTTTTTATGATTTTTGGTGTTCAATTACAATCCTATTATTTTGTTTTATATTTATATCTTTAGTCCTCAATAGCTAATTAACCTGAGGTAATTTCAGCAAAGCTTTCCTGACTATGTGTTGACTTCTACCAAAGTTACTAACTAAACTAATTAACAAGTACTTATAAAATACATACTGATTTGGAAACTTTGAACAATAAAGCTTTTAGTAGATCTAATAATATAGATTGAGTATTTACAGGTACGTGTATGTTTAGGGTTGCCCTTTATTTTTTATTAATTCTATAATTAACAATATCCTAACAATTATTGTTTATTTCTTCGTCTTAAGCTACATCGTTTGATAAGAAAACGAAAAATTGGTAGTCCTTTCCAATCGAATATTATGTATTAAAGATCGCCTTATTATACATATTCGATTGGAAAGGGCTACCTATTTTTCTTTTTCTTATTATATTTAATTTATTTAATGTAGGTTTTAGAGGTATTTTATGTGTTACCGGTTCAAAGATTTGGGCATAGTATTCTTAATTTGGTAGTAATAATGTTAGAAAATCAAATAAATTAGCAAAAATCCTTTTAAACAATAGAATCAGAGTTTTCTAGATAATTAGAAATGCAGTATTTCTTAAATGGAACGTATATTTTGCAGTATTTTGAGGATCTTAATCTATATCCTTAAAAAGAATAAAGAAAAAGTTATAGTCGATATAAGTATGGGTCAAGTATACAGACTTCCTGAATAAAAATCTCAATAGGATTGCATTATTGCTTGCTAATATACACTACAATACTACAATACAATACCATGAAAATGTGAAAATTCTTCCTATTGTAAATTTTTCCTCAATTCAGTGGTGAAAAACAAGATTAACAAGTTTTGCTCAATATTTCTTTTGATGATCAGATTAAAGTCTTGTGGTGATTGAATCTACTAAAATGTATGAATATACTTCGACACTTCTATTAAGTAAACTATATTAATTTAGCATTTTTCCATGCTTCCAATTAACATTTCAGATTCATAAATTGCGCTCAAAATGGTATGCTGAACTTTTTTTGATTTTAGGTACGAAATCGTTTATTATTTAAGTAAATATCTTAAAAACATCAAAGCAAATAAATAATCTTCATAAAAAAAGTTTAAATGCATGTTAGATTTTGTCCGATTATGTTATGCAAAAAATTTCATGGGCAAGAGTTACGTTGATATTTTATTAGCTAACTCTCTCCAATCAATTATATATTTATATATTTCCTTTACAAAAACATTTGCTATACATACATATATACGATAATATATAATATTCATGAAGTTAAAAGAATTTTAAAATAAAAAGATTTTGTCCGAATTAGAGATCGAAAAAATGAGCTGTAGCGAGATTATAAAACAACAAACTTTCTACGTAATTCTTATCCATCATATTTTTTACATAACATTGTGGGTTCCATCTAACAACTAAAGGCATACCAACCGCTAATCTAACGAATATAAAATTTATTATGCATGCCAAAATATAAAGTAAACGTATCTTAAGCATATATAATCTATCAAATGTTTGAATACCGCTTGACAGAAGAACATGTTCTAAAAGATAAACTTTAATTAATCTGGTAAGTGGTATTTCAATATTTGATGAAAGAGACACGCAGACACACTTCCCATTTTTCGCTTAATAAAAATGCATGATTTCTCAGTGCATGTGAATGTAATCTACTACACTACAATACTAAGGTTTCCGTCATTCAAACCAATATATAGACTTTATTTTAAAATAATGGAACTTTTAAATTTTTTCGTATCACCGCACTAATAATTTGCTTGAATCAAAACAAACTTTGTTTTCAAACCATTCGTAAATCGGCAGCTGTCTGCGCCATTGTTTCTTTGTTGCATTTCCATCTCTCTCTGTTTGGAAACGAGGTGGTGACGTATGCATCGATCACTGATCAAGTACACATCTGTGACATTTTAAATACAGTACTAACATTTTCTATTGTCGTTGTAAATGTTGAATAGTAGAGAGCCAAGGTGGGATCATTGTGGTACTCCAAATGCCATTGAAATCTCACAAGATGAGTATCGATTGTAGAAAACATAAGCTCATTTATCTACCAAATATGACTTACAACTTAAGTAACATTTGCCCGAAACCAATACCATTTAATTCAACATTTTATGGTCGACCGAATCAAATGCTTTGGTGAAGTTGGTACAAGTTACGCCTACTTGCTTACCTATCATTGAAATAAAGCTGTTGAAATACGTTGAGTAATATAATTTGAGTTTGTGGTTCGTAGATCTTCCAGGCATAAATCTATGTTGGTGCGCAAATAGAAATGGCTTACATGCGTGTAAATTCTGGAATACAGTATTTGCTTCAGACAGCATAAAAACGCGCAAATAGGGCAGCTAATTAGCCTCCCACTAAATCATCTATTATCGGAACTACTTAGAACTGAACTGAACGAACTATTATTTCTGTCTTCTAAAAATTGAAGGGTTTTTAAATAGAAATAAACACCAAGTAACGTATACAGACATCCCATCTGTAAGCAAAATCGTTGAAAAAACTAATTGTGCGCTTTCAACTCCAATGCATTCAAATTCTTTTGCAAATTCCACAAACGAGAAAGATATAAACGATGTTTTAAATGTGTCATTTTCAACTGATCTGACATAAGTTCCTTCTAACGAACTATATCTCATTACACAGTCAGATCTCAATGACTTGATACGGGAATCGGATTTAACCAAGAAAAAAATACAAATTTTGGGATATCGATTGAAAGAATGGAGTCTCTTATGTTCCACGACAAGAATCTCTTCTTTTTACAAAGTGGAAAGAAATTTCTGTTACTGCACTGCAAATGGACTTTCTATGAAATGAATATTGAACATAGCCCTGCAGAAAGCCCTTGTCTATCGACTCGTCGAAAACAAGTCTCAAAGCCGTTTAACTTTTAATGGTAACTTGAAACCATCAATTTCATTGACTCATTCTACAAAAACAAAATGTTTGTGTCCGTGGAATAGCCGAGCAGTTCAGCAACATTACCAAATAAAAGAATGGCAGCCACGGACCAACATTGTTCCTGGAAAAATTAATATACAATTTGAGCCGTTTTGTCGATTCTCATTTGGTGATCCTATCCCCACCACGCATTAAATTAGGATTGATTAAACAGTTTGTGGAACCACTAAAAAAGAAGGCAACTGTTTTGAATACTTAAGGGATAAATTTCCAAATCTGTCTGATGCTAAAGTTTGCGAAGGAATATTTGTTAGTTCACAAGTTAGGAAGCTATTCAAACATGAAAATTTTGAACGTAACATGAATGATTTAGAGCAGACAGCATGGGCTTCTTTTAAAAATGTTTACAAACATTTTCTGGTAAATCAAAGGAGTGAACACTACCAAGATATCATGGTAATTTGGTAGAAAACTCTAAGAATTTGGAGTGCCGAATGTCGCTCAAAGCGCTTTTTTTTGCATTCACATTTCTTTTCTGCTAATTTAGGAAAGATGAGTGATAAACAGGGGGAAGATTCCATCAGGACATTACAGAAATGGAGAAACCATATCAGGATAGGTGGAATTCCGTCATGATGGAAGATTTTTGCTGATTTCTCATTAAAGAAAGCAACAGCCAACATAGAAGGAAGAAATAACCCTATTTATTCAAAACTTTAATATATCAGCAATTTTCCTTTGTGTACAGTTAAGTGTTTTTGTATTCCTGATACAATTTACACTGCTCAACAAAATTTCAGATATATTTTGTCCTACGAGGTAAAATGGGTGAACTTCCGGAATTGAACAGGCAATTCCAGACTGTGAATCAAGCATTTTTGTGTTTTGGGACAAAAATCTAGTTAACTAGTGTAATACATTCCAGTATTTGTAATGCTAAGATCTTTGTACTTATCTATTTTTTAATTTCTGTTTGACGAAATTTGTAATTCAAGCATTATTTATCTACAAGCGGAGTATGATTATAACTCTAAAACTAGATTTGGTTTTTGGTTATGTCTTCTAGTTAAAGACGTAAGAACTCTACACCAATTTTTAAAACAGTCATTAAAAAAAAAAACAACGGCTAGTGGTATTAGCGCTAGTTGTTTCCCTCTTAGCTTATATCAGAAGGTTTATATGTTTAATTTTATCTTGTCCGCTATTTGTACACTTTTTCCATGTGATTCCTTTTATTCGTTTCCAATTGAGTAGGCTGTCAGAGTCCCTTAATAATGGCTAGTTGTACCACCTACGGCGCCATTTTGGAATTAACCTTAATTTTTATTTCGTTCGGTCGATGGCATATATTTATGCATACCGCATTTTAAGTTTCGTTTTTGTAGAAATGTTTAGAAACGCTGCAAATGATTGTATAGAAACTTCTTCGGTTGTAATATGCCCTCCAAAGGGATATATACTAGTTATTTGTTATTTTTTAGCACTATGCAACACGCTTAATGTTAGGTGGTATATAGACATATATACTTAGAACATATATAGAATTCTATTATTAAATTATTATTAATATATTGCTTGATTTGACGTATATGTATATATTTTTTTCTCGCATATTGCAAGATATTTGGTATATCTATTACATTACTGTGTTTCTGTATGTATTGTAATCAATGCGAAAAAGTAGGCATAACAGAATCTATACTAATCTAATAGGCAAGCCTGTATCTTTAAGTGTGACATAATAATCTTCCGTAGAACAACTTATGTTTGTTACAAATCCGATGATTTAATGATGTATTCTTTCTTTGTAAGTACGCTCCCCTTTCTTAAAAGAGGAGCGTACTTACTTTAATTTAAAGGCATAGTTGATAGTGAAAGTTTCATCTACTTAAACAATGTTGTTTTTGAACAAGAAAAAATGTGATTACAAGTTTTCCTTTTGGTTTCTTTTTCGAAACGTCCCTGCGAACTCCTGAATTTCAATTGTGTACATTAAAGACACTCAAGGTTTTATTGAAGTTAATCCAATTGCAAATGAAATATTCGCTCTATTACCTCCGCTTTTTATAGATTCTATTTCAACATTGTAATTGATTCGAATTCAATCAACCAAAGAGAACGAACACTTCTTCGACAAAAATAGAACGACGTCCTTCCTGATTCAATAGTCGACCCTCATGAGTGATATGTTGCGTAAATTGCTGGTCGGAAATTCTACTATTGTGCGAAAGCTTTTATCTATACTCTACATATTTGCTCACGTTAATGTACCGATTTTTACACTTCCCGTTTGCGTTGACCCCTCTCTTTTATTTAGAGGTTTTAGCCGATGCTTTTGTAATGCTATTGGTCCTTTTAAGCGGTAGGCGTCGACTGTCCTTTTGTGAGAATCACTCTCATCGTTCTGTGACTTAGCTTTTCTTTTGGAGTTCCATTTCTTTTCGGAATTCGTTGTGCTTTTATAAATCATTTTTACCGATTATAATACGACTAAAATCTATTATTCAGCAATACCAAGAAATGTGTTATTTTCTATAATCGACTTCACCATAAATTTAAAATCTGTTTTTTTTTTGTATTAAATTGATAGATTTATTTATATATACTACAGAAGGAATAATTTGTTCAACTTGATTCTTTGGCACCAGAATGACCATATTTAAAGCAAGCTATGGTAAAAATCTTAACTTTCTATCTTTGATATTTTTTTGCGAAAAAAGTTTTTTGTGAAGAAATCTGGTTATGAGAGCTGACCAGTACAGAAATGTTTAATTATTCCGCGCCCATCTATCCCTGTTAAGCGTAACAAAACCTTTGGAGTAACCATGTTAATGGTTTTGACAGGGGTAGAATTGTTGCCTATTAAGATACTGGTTTGCCCTATTCCGAAATTGGCCGCCAAGTTAATTGTACTGCAATGACGGTAATGCGTATATGTAGTGTGTGGACAGAAGACGGTAGAGGAGCACGAAGAAGACAACTGGTCAACCGAGGCGTACCACAGAGCGTTAAGGTAGGCGCTTCAGACAACTAACACTACAAGACCGTTTTGCTCCTACATGTCAAATCGCTGACCAATGGTTTGGAGATAGACCTGCCGCCGGATTCCATAACTGGATAATCGACCAATACGATACTTTAGAAATTCCGTAAGGGTTACTCGATACGCAGGTATCGACAAAAGCGGAAGGTTGTAATCGACAACTTCTCAGCTCTCGTTTAATGCAATTTCAAACATGTTGTAAGTCATAAATTTGGCGGCAATATGTTTTACTTGGGTTAGTTTGGTTAGGATTTATTGTGTTATGTTTAGTTTCTTTCTATATTTTATTTTAGTTTATTTGTATTGATGGAGTTCTATTAAAAGGCAGTAAAAAGGTTAAGGGTTTGTTTTGTTAGGATATAATATACTGGATGTGTGCCGTATTTAATCTATACTGTGTGTATACGATATTATATACTGGATGTGTTCCATATTTAATCTATACTGTGTGTATACGATATTATATACTGGATGTGTTCCATATTTAATCTATATTGTGTGTATACGTTATTATATACAGGGTGTGTTCCACATGTGATCTATACAGTGTATATCATGTTCCAAATGGGATGTGTTTCATATGCAATTCATACTGTGTGTATGATATTGGACATTGGATGTGTTCCATATTATTTAGTATTGCGAGTGTTCTGTGTGAACCCGCTCGAGAGACCACCACCCTCATCTTGGAGTTGAGCTGGTGCTGTTGAAAAGTAGTCGAATCAGGAAATGGTCGGACGTTGGGACGTATAGAGTCGTTGGATACTGACCTGTGAAGACAGCACCAAGGCGAAGGAAGATTCACCCCTCGAAAGTGTTGTTTTGAATATCTTAATTAGTATTAATTGTTATGAGCCGTTGTTCACTATGTTAGTATCGAGAACAAACGAATGTAGGAGCAGCGCACAGTTATTACAGTTTCAACTAGTGTCTCCTGTGAGCTGCATTAACATTAAACATTTTAAACAAATTTTAATATAAGCCTAGTTTATTCGTATATAACGGTGAATTTAAGTATAAATACGTTATGAGATAAGTTATTAGAAATTAAAATTTTGGCACTCAAAGTAAAAGATATTCATTGGGAAATTATGGTGAATTATATGGAAATGCACGGAGAAGTTGCTATAGGAAAATTTTCATCTCAGAATGGTTGTGAAAATTATAAAAAACATTGGCAGAATCTAACCAATGAATTAAATGCAACTGGGCGTGGCGCAAGAACTGTGGTATTGTATTGTATTTCTAGCTGAGGTATGTGTAAGATTATAATTAGCAGCTGGTGTATGAGGAGCTGCGTTTGCCACTGGCGTAAGTAGGTATGGCTGGAGTGGATATCCAGAATCTCTTAGAAGCCAACATGTTTCTCCAGGTGTAAGTGCTGCATATATCTTTGTACAGCAGAGTGGCGCCAAATAAATGAGTCATGAGTTGACCCGCAGAAATTTACATTTGTTTTTAAAAACTTCAAATTGCTGTCACAAATTACTTGGACATTCAATGAATGATAGCCTTTCCGATTAATAAAATTATGTTCTTCAACTGGCTTAGTAATAGCAATATGAGTCCCATCGATTATACCTACAACATTTTTTAAATTACTTTTGTAATCCCATATGAAGGCAGTTTTACCTATGATCCCAGGAAAATGAAATTGATTCATAAAGTTCGTTCGAACAGCATTACGTTCTATTGGTGTTTGTGGAAATTTATATAGATGTCGGCCAAATTACCACATATTGCTTGAATACATCTGTGAGGAGAAGTTTGATTGAGACCAAAATTAAAATTCTCCCTAATAGACCTTTGGTATCCCGCAGTAGCGTAAAATGGTAGAGACCCTAATACGCGTATTACAATGGGAACCCTTGTTGTTCTGATACTTTCTATTAAATGTGGTGTTAATGCAGTTATCAAGAAATGAGCAAGTGCTCTCGTTAATCTAAATAATTCAATAAATCTTTCCTCTGGCAGACTAAACGGATTGCTGTTATCTTGCAATTGTTTTCTGTACGAAACTTATTTACGATTATTTTCGGCATTAGCTTGAAGCACTAGATTATGTAAAACTGACAACATATTAAAGATACTTTACTTACTATTTATAAACTTAGTAAGGAACAGTAAGTAATAAAAAAGACAACATAATTCAACATCGTCCTTTAAAAACTGACACTATTATGAACTGACATATGAACGTATGATCCAATATTTAAAAAAATGGGCCAAATGTTCTTGTAAATCCGACTTTATCCAATCCTTTAAACCATATGTGGACAACAACCGGCCCGCTGTAAGATTTGATCCGACCCACGAGACATTTTGAAAAACCCAATAAAAAAAATATTACACTACTTACTCATGCTCACTCCAAATGAGGAAGATGAGGAAGTGATATGGGGTTTGTCGCCTGCTCCTGCGGAATCAAGTGAGCGAGCAAGCCGAGTGGCGGCGATCATCAAAGAGTGAGGCGGTAAACATCAACGCCTTTGATGTTTGCCGCCTCACTGGCGGCGCAACAAAAGATTATAGCTTCTCAAATGTTCTACACTAGACGATTCTAGATCATTCCTTCATTTTGCCTATATAAGCGGGTGGATGGCCGGAACTTTAGTTCAGTTCTATATGAGCTACCGAGGTGATAACTTCGACAAGCGATATCCTAGCGAACTGCTAGTACCGTCAATTTGCTTTGTGACTTTGTGTGCATCTTGAGTGCCTACTAATTATATTTTGTTAATAAGTTTATCGAACGAAAAGTAAACGAAAATGATGTCTGGTGGAAAGAAACGAAAAATAGATACAGAGGGTCGCCAGTTTCAAGAAAAATGGACTGAAGAATTCTTTTTTATCTTACACAATGGTAAGCCTATTTGTTTGCTGTGTAATCAATCCATTTCAGTGATGAAAGAATTCAATATAAAGAGGCATTACTCAACTAAGCATCCTATGCTGCACTCACTGACAGGACAAATAAGAAAAGACAAATCCAGAAGCTTACCGCAAATTTGGAAAAACAGCAACAAATGTTTCATAAACAAAGAACACAACTTCATAATGTTGTGAAAACTAGTTTTATAGTTAGTTCAAAATTGGCAAAGTCATTAAAACCATTTGCCGAATAAGAATTTATCAAGGAGTGTATGTTAGAACTTTGCAGTGTTTTGTGTCCTGAAAAGAAAAATGAATTTGAAAAAATTAGTTTGTCAAGACGAACTGTTGCCCGACGTATAGAAATGATGGCTAATGATATAAAAACAACTTTGACTGACCGTATGACTGGTTTTGAATCATTTTCCATAGCATTAGACGAGAGCACCGATTTGTCTGACACAGCTCAACTGGCTATATTTATTCGAGGTGTTGATAAAGAGTTCACTGTTACTGAGAAATTACTTGCTTTACAGCCGCTAAAAGGAACTACTACAGGAGAGGGCATTTTTAATGAAGTTGAAAAGGTATTCACAAGTTTTGGTTTGCCATGGTCAAAATTAGTTGGTGCATGCACAGATGGTGCACCTTCTATGGTCGGCTTACGTAAAGGTTTCATCGGAATTTTGTATGAAAAAGCAACTGAATTAAATGTGCAAAAAGATGATTTGATAGTCCTTCATTGCATTATCCACAACAGAACTTGTGTTCTAAGTCCATTCGACTCCAGAATGTTATGAATGTGGTAGTAAAAACCATCAATTTTATTCGATCCCGAGGGCTTAACCATCGTCAGTTCAAGGCGTTTTTGGATGAAATATTAGCCGAAGTGTACACATGTGTACATACTATGTAATAGTGAAGTCAGATGGTTAAGCAAAGGAAAAATGCTGAAACGGTTTTACGAGCTTGGAAATGAGATAGCAGATTTTATGCAAATAAAAGATAAACCCACTATGTAAATTGAGTGACCCAAAATGGATATGTGACTTAGCATTTCTGGTCGACCTTACAGGCCATTTGAATGATTTAAATTTGAAACTTAAAGAACAAGGACAGTTAGTAAATGATTTGTACAGTCGTTTGAAAGCGTTTCAAAACAAAATTCGCTTGTGGGAGGCACAGTTGCTGTCTGGTAACAGTTACCATTTCACCACGCTCTCTGCGTATGAAAGTACTGCTTATACTCAATATGCTGAAGAACTCAAGTTACTGTCGAAGCAATTTTCGAACAGATTGAGCGATTTTAAAAACATGGAAGACAGTTTCAATTTATTAGCTACTCCAACAAAAAGTAATGTACAAAATGCTCCAACACACTTGCAAATGGAATTGATCGAGCTTCAAGAAAACTCACTCCTAAAATCTAAATTTGAAGACGTGGAGTTGTGCGATTTCTACAAAAAATACCTCGAAGAAGACCATTTTCCCGGAGCTTAGAAAATTCGCAAGAAGATTGATTTGTGCGTTTGGCAGTACTTATAAATGCGAACAGTTCTTTTCAATGATGAAAGTTAATAAATCAAAACATCGTACAAGGCTGACTGACGATAATTTGGAAAATTCTTTACGTCTTTGTATCAGTGGAACTCATCCAAATATCGATGGATTAGTTTCCCAAATTCAAGCTCAAGGGTCTCATTGATTTCGTTGTCGCTATTTAACTTTCGTAGTTTGTAATAATTCCAAATTTCACGATTTCATTATAATTTTGTTCCTATTTTTTTCATTTCATTTTCTTATATTAATAAATTGCATTATAATAATATTGTCGTATTATTTAATGTCTGATATCTATTGCCAAAAATTATGAACACTACCTTAAAACACTACTATAAAATGCATTACTTTTAAACGCGGCCCGCGAACGTATTTGCACACTAAAGTTTGGCCCACAACATGTCAAAGGTTGCCCATACTTGCTTTAAACGATACATATACGGAATCGCTTTTGCTATCGACTTTGATTGGGGTTCGTATCGAGTAGCTGTTTCGTATCGATCTTACAAAATACGATTGCTGTTACTGTGCGTACACTATATCGCCGAATTCGGGCTCTCTTATCATACCGTCCACGATTAATGCTTCCTTGAACTGCGGACCGCTGTCGTCAACGTTTGAACTGGTGCAGAGAACGGCAGCATTGGGAGACAGAATGGCATAGTGTCGTCTTCAGCGATGAAACGCGATTCTATCTAGGTATGCACGATGTCCGTAGAAGGGTACGACGCCGGAGTGGAGAGCGAAGTGAAATTGGGTTTGCTGTTGAAAGGCATGTACGTAGGACTGTTGGAGAACTTCGCAAAAAGGGGGCTGGAATGCCTTTTGTAGGGCCTGAACCCTTTTGCGGGTTAAGTAGCAGTACAATACTGAAGAAACTAAAAATAGAAATGGAACAGAGAAAATCCAGTTACTGGAAAAATCTCCAGGGAATGAGGCAAAGTAAAATTCTTCTGGGAACTTATAACCAGAAGAGGTTTACAGAATGCATCAACCTGAGTAAGAACAATGTTCGCATACTAACAGGAATACTTTCAGGCCATTGTAAACTGAAAGGACACCTGAGTAAGCTTGGATTGGAAAAAGATTCTGAATGTAGATTTTGTGGGGAAGAGGATGAAACACCCATCCATCCTCTCAAACTGCGCAGCACTGTGCAACTCGAGGGCATTGCACCTAGGAGCATGTGAAATCGAAGAGGGAGACTTACCTAGACTGGGGCTCTCTCCTCCTAGCTGGAAGGCCAGCTGTAAAGCAGCAAGAATAGGGGGCACAATAGATCTTTTAGGTCGCAGTGTAATATCACCCTTCTGTTTACATACATACATAGGACTGTTGGAGTAATGGTTTGGGAGGCTATTGCCTATGGTACCTGATCACCATTTCTCTTTATTCTAAGCAGTATGACAGCTACGCATTATGTTGGTGATGTCCTGCAAACCACTCTACTACCTTATCTAGATGGCCGTCCATATGTTCTTTTTCAGCAAGATAACGCACGTCCGCATATTGCTCGTCGAACTATGGACTTTGTCCAAGAAACAGACGTTCATGTTTTGTCATGGCCACCCCGTTCACCGAATTTAAACCTCATTGAACATCATGGGGAAAGAATTGTCCACTTTGCACCATTCTCGACAAAGTTCGAGTTGCTAGGAACGCTACTAGCAGATATCGACCATCTCATTCTTTCGATGCCTAGACGTGTACAGGAGTGCATTCTACGGAGTCGCCAAACACATTATTAAGTTTTACATATTACATGTTAATAAAATTTCTTGCAAATGTTATCGTCTCATTTTTGATGTAAAATTATCACATTGCCAAAAAATCAAGTTGTACTACTATACTTTCTAGGTATAACACTTCTAATGTGACTGAGTATAATTTGTCTGAAATACATATACGCTTTATATGAATCATGACGATTTATAATACATATACAATGCACGAAATTAATTGTACATTTTCTCTAATCATCTTTATCTTGGTTCAGCTACGTCAGGAGGCAATGGGATTAAGAAGTACGTCTTCTGGTGTTGCATTTGTGGAGGGACCGCAACGGTATTGGGAGCTTTGTTTTTGGCGGTGTACTTCCTGTTGAGGTCGTATACCTCTACATTAGGTTATTTCGAAACAATACCAACGTTCGTGCCTGCTGCAATGGTAAAACTGATCACTCACGTAATTGTATAATTGCTAATGCGCGCGTCTTTTCAGCTTATATTAACCGGACTCTGTGTTATTAGTTTAGCTAGGAGAAAAAACAGATACAGCTATTTAGTAAGTATATTTTCTATGTTTAATTTCCAAATAATTTAATATTCTGTCAATAAATTAATGAAATTTGCTAAAAAATGATACTTCCATTACACTAATAGAAATTTTAAGGATTTGAACTGTTGTTTGAAGTTAATGCATATGCAGTTTCAGCAAAAAAAATTTGGTGATCTCGTTAACAAATGGTATATCATTAAACTAACAAAATATTACACTTTTTTTTTAGTTATTGCAACATTTTTTGATTGAAAATGTTGTTAGTACAAAAATATCTTTCCAACATAGTGCTTTTGGTTAACGGAATGCATTTTTTACTGTCATGGTCAGTGTGAATTCGGGTAATCAGATAGTTCTTGGTTTAGATTTCAATTTTGTAGGATACCTGTGCTGTAAGTGTCCTAGAAACCCCACTTAAAAATTAAATATTTTAAGAAAAAAATTAAAAGATTTTTTTAGTGAAAGAAACGCATTTTGCCAGCGAAAAGTATTTGCTTGCATTAAATAATCACTTGTAGGTTGATTATCCACCCACACATTTATTTTATATACAAAATATAAAACAACAGCCAAGAGTTTTCCAAATTGGTAAATTTTCAATCTAAATGTATGTACAACCAATGATTCTTTCGTGAACATACGTATCTTTCAGTTCGCTATTAAAATATTTAAAAGGCAAAAGAGAATCAATACTAACTGTAGGAGGTTGCTATAGAGTTCTAAATTAAAACAGCATTCTAAAAATACTTTGACAGAGAACTTGAGAAACACAAGCTTCAACTAGATAATATCGATTATTATATTTTGATCTTAATTAACAAAATAAAACTAAGAACACTAAAGAATTTGAGAATTCGCAATCAATAGCATTTGAGCAGCTTGGTTTCAACGCACCATAATCAATTTTGAGACATTTTACACCCTAAAGAAATTGCTCTTCTATACAAGGTAAAAATGCTAACAAAAACATGGGCGTATCTAGTTTTGCAACAACGTATTTGAAACAAAGGAATCACTATAGTTTTATACATGTCCTTGTTTTTACTCCGAAACAAAACTTCTAGAGAATTTAGTATTTTAATGTAGCTGTCAGGGTATAAAATCACAATTAACATACAAATAATGTTACTAACATTATTTCAGCTTCGCTAGTAATTCAATTGGAATAATGGTTTTGTTTCTTTTGTCTCCTTGCATTACAACATAAAAGATATCAACACCACGTTGAAACTCGAATTGTATAAGTTAACGGCGAGTTAAGCAATTCTCTTTTCTTTACTTTATATAATTTTAATTTTTACACAAAGCAACCTTTCGCGGGTATTAATCATCTACCTTTTCAAGTTTATGTAATTTTATACAGGCACAAATTTAAAACTAATATTTATAAGCCTATAATATGTCATAAATAATTAAACAATTATCATTTTTCTCTAATGAAATTTAAATTTTTACAACGGAAAGAGTGCTTCTATATGCGACCAATTAAGGTATTGAGCTTTATGTATGGCAGTCTCATGTCTCATATAAAACAAAATTTCTCAGCCTACACAAAAATGATTAAGTTAAATAACACACGAATGGCGTTGGGTTAGTTTCTTAAGACTATATTCCTGTCTAACTGAGGCGTTGTCAAGCAAACTTACCTTTACTATAGACTTAAGCTTTTAAGGCAGTTACTTGCACTATAAAGCAATACTACTGAATAGGATAATAGTCAGAAGTTTCACTTCCTGGCGGTCTCTTTGATCTTTTAATGCTTTATATTGCGACCTCGGACGCCATCTTTGCAGGATGGACTTCAGAACCGCAATAACTACAATTTGTTCTTACCAGACCTGCATTAAATTCACTTCAAAAAATATTTTTAAGACTATTTACTATGAAATTTGAAGTATTTAGCACTTTTTAATTTCTTTAATGGCGCAGAAATATTTAGCCCTGAAATACTAACGCTTTTACGTGCGTGGTTACTAAACGGAAAATATACGTCTATTTGACGTACCTACATTAAGGTTACACAAGGTTACATAGAAAGTAAGAATACAGAGTGAATTTATTTTAGTATTAAACCATTGTGGGTTTGTAGTTCGTGCTATATAGTTTTTATGATAATATTAGAGAAATCTACAATGTTCTGCAGATTCTAATTAGCTATCCATGCATAATATATATGTTTTTTATTAACGGAAGTGAAAAATAAATTAAAAAACGTTAGAACTAATGAAGGCTTTACAAAACATATGCTTAATTAACAAGGAGCTAAATGGAACTAGACACAAGTGAAGTGAGCGAAGTAAGAGTATTCTGTAAAGTGAAATAGAAGCTATCCCGAGAACATTTTATGATGCGCGTTAAAAATGCGCGAGTGATACCGCGCACGGAGAGTAAAACTTGTGATTGTTGCACTATTCTGTAGTAATACTGCTCGAATCAGATTTAACAGCCACCTTGCGTATTGGCTCCCACCACAAAACAAACAAAACACAAATTTTCATTTGAGTTATAACGGAAATGTACATATCAGTGTTGCCAGCATTATGATACTCCTTTACACCAAATAATATAACAAAATCCATAAAAAAAAATTCAGGTACACTAAAATAAACTAGGTACACATTTTTTAAAATATTATTTTATCATATAAACACAAAACCATGTAAAACACAAATAAAAAAATGCAAAAATGCGTTAAGATTCCATAAACAACAATAAAAATACAAACTGCAAGCATATTATGTAAATTCTATATTTTATTGTTAGCCCAACGTTAAATCAGAACTGTAGATTTCCCTGTTTTTACTTTGTTATGATGTTTGCAGAAATATCATCATCATAACAGAAAGATTCTTCCCTTTTCAACCTCGACTTAATTAAAAATGTTAATTTTAACATTAGTAAATGCATTTCTGTACCTCAGAGTTAAAGCATATTAATGCGTATTCTGCCAGGTCTATAGGAAAACAATTTATAAATCATCAAAATAATTAATTTCAAACAATAAATGATTTTAGAGGTAATAACTTGATACAAAAGACACTAGGTGGGATTTATACTGACCAGAATACGACGTAATACCAATACCAGTTAGCTAAAAGATGGAGTTAATATAGCTTAGCCCTAAGGTATTGATTTTTTTTCTGAGTTGAGAGGTGATACACTCTAATATTTGTATGTATACAGGATGTGTAAATATTCGCAAAAGATCTGCAAATGGTAACCTTTTCTGTTAAATTCTTAGCCGTTTATCTTAATTTAAAAATCTTCTCTCTGATATCCTACGTCTTCACAAAGTTTCGAAAGTTTTCCCTTCAATTAATTAATATGCATTTTTATTTAACTGTTCTTGCTGAAAGAAGCAGAAGGGTGAAGTAGCGCAGTATCTTGAAGATAAGTTATCCTTTCTTATCATAACCTCGTTTTTAACATTTCTTGTTAAGATATATCCATTGAAAATACTTATGGTACAGTGAATAACATTCAAAAACTGGATTAAGATTATGCAGGTGAGCAAGAATTGGTCTTGAGAACCAACATAAATATAAATATGTTAATTACTATTGCCGTTATACATCCCATAAATAATCTGAATGCATATGTTTTTTCTGTGCCTTAGACAATACTAAAATGTTCCAGTCCCAATTCCTTTTGAGTTTTTAAGTTTTAAGCTATAGCTTGTCAAAATTTTCAAAATAGCACTAACAATGACATCAGCATTAAATGTTTCAAGTTCAGTCTGTTGTAAAAAAAGAATTGTAATTGTTTTGTTGTCATAACTATAATACTTATATAACTGTGATCTAAATATTAATCTGTTTATACTATCAGGCGAATCCACGGACATTGGATTCGTCTAAAAAAGGCTGAAGGGATAATATGCTATGTCATCACATATTCTTTTTTGCAAAATATGATTCATATTTTAGCGAATAGCAGATATAGTTATGCCTTTCGACAATAGATGCCTGACTGAATATTTGCTTAACCTACCCTCTCTCTTTTTCGTAAAAGTTTTTGCTAAGTGAAAAGAAGTACTGGCTGTACAACTTTAGGTTCAACAGGAATTATTGGGTATGGCAGCCGAAGCTTGAATCAATACTCAATCATTCTAATTCTAATCTTTCGCAATTAATTAAAACTACAAAGAAAGTACAACCAATTAATATACCTTAGAATATTTACACATTAATTGGTTGCACTCTCTTTGTAGTTGATTCTCTGAGGAAGCAATAGAATAATTGCGAAAGCTTAGAATTAAAAAGATTGAGTACTGATTCAAACTTCGGTTGGCATACCCAATAATTCCTGTTGAACCTTCTTTTGCTAAATTTAGTACCAGTATTTATTTTTTCTAATGATATAATACTCTTAAGTTCAGCATTAATTTATACCATAGTTTTTCTAACAAAAGGTTGTGGTAGTGATTTTTTTCATGCTTGAATATGTACCAATAATCAATCAATTTAATCTTTACAGATCAAAGTTTGCGGTTTGTGTTGTTTGGTCTGCGCTTTGATGTGCGTGTTAGTTACAATAACTACCACCGTTATCCACATGAATCGGCTGCAAACGTTGAGAGAATGTGTCTACACGCAAAAGACGAGGACCTGTACCTGCTATTCGGTGTTAATCGAAGCGCACGCCTCCACAGACGAAGGTAACTCCCTGCATTTGTCTCGGGATATTAGCGTGTAAGAATTAACTGGCGTTAAAGTAATTTCCCCGAATAACCGGGACTTCTATTAAGGGCATTAAACGACGCTAGAATTTGAATTATGATCGCAGCGTCTGGGTCGGAAATGGAATACACACAATGGATTTTCTGTATCATATAATTCATTTAGGAAGGTTGCACGTAATTGTCCGAGTGATTCCCTTAAGCTCTCCATTGTGTAAATTATTTGTACTAATATGTTAGCTGTTAGACATTTAAATTGGTATTTTCGCATATAACTTGGGAACAAACAATTCAATTGTAATTTGAAAACAAACAAAATGGGATTATAGAGTTTTATTTTGCCTTACATTTATGTGTGGAATACATCTTACACATTCAATGTATTTTTCTAGCTCATTCTGTGGATTTCGTTAAGCAGATAACTCTTTACTGCCATATCTTTATATTCATTCAAAAAACGACAAATATTAAATTAACCATACAATCAGGTTTGATCAAAGACTTACATGGAACCCACATATCCAGAATCCACCATCGCTCTAGGTAAATGCCGGACACTTTGTGGAAGAAATTGTTATTTGCTGTGGAGCGTATGCAAACCGCTCTAAATATGGTTGACAAATGATGTAAACCAGAGCGACTATCAGTCAATCCTCAGAAAACACAAGTTATCACGTTCACAAGAAAAATAACGCTAGAAGGCCTACAGTCACTAGTGATAAGAGATGATAAGATTCCATATATCAAAAAGGCGAAATACCTTTGGGGTTTGGTTTGACCAAAGACTTACATGGAACCCACATGTCCAGAATACAACCAATAAAGCCATCATTGCTCTAGGTAGATTCAGGAGACTTTGTGGAAGAAATTGGGACCTTAGTCCTAAGATGACTGATGTGGTTATACACAAGGGTAATTAGACCCATGATAACGTACGGAGCAATAGTATGGTAGCCAAAGGTGAGGCAGGCGAGGGCGGCCAAAACACTACGTGGCGTACAAAGACTGGCGTGTCTGTGTGCCACAGGTGCATGAGTTCGCCTCCTACCACCGCAGATTGAAGTAATTCTGAACCTGCCACCCATACATATTTTTGTACAAGGAGCCGCAAGGTCCCATACACAGACTTTACATAGTAAGCGCCAATAAGTAAATCGCACAGCGCTGACTATCAAACACTATTAGATGAACTTAAGAAGGCACTCCTTTTAGAGGTGCCATGGTTCAAAAATTCAACCTAGATAGCAAATATCAAGTTATAATACCAGATAAGGAGAACTGGGAGACAGGTAGTCCAACAAGAGCGGACTCAAACTGGTATACGGACGGCTCTTAAACAGACTACGGCGTCGACGCTGGAATATATGTAAAAAGCCTAAAAAGGCTCTTTCGGTAAGCTTCAGCTGAGCTTCCAGACTGAGGTTACTACAATTCACCATTGTGTTAGAGGAATAGAAAGATGGACCAAATCGGGTAAAAGCGTCGCTATCTTCTCTGACAGTCGAACTTAAAGCGGTTAGTTTCGCAAGTATGGACTCTAAACTTATTTGGAACTGCGTAAACGCCCTAAATGAGGTGGGTACCCAAAGGGAATTAACATTCGCGTAGGTTCCTAGCTACTTGGACGTGAGGGGAAATGAGGCGGCAGATGAGCTGGCCAGGCAAGCTTCGTCAAGGTCATTCGTTGGAGCTGGCTCTTCTTTTGGCATTACCACATTGCAAACTAAAAAATCCAGTAATGAATTGATATACGATTAGTCCAGAGAGTGGTGGCAAAAGTCACTAGGAAAGAGGCAAGCAAAAGAGTTTGTAAAGGAACAGAGACCAGAATGTACCAAAAATCTACTGAATAAAGATGGAAGACTGTCAAAATGATGGTAGGTCTGCTGACAGGTTACTGTAGACTAAGTAAGCATATGTACAACATAGGCCTGGTAGATGATGCTGCATGCAGATGCTGTCAAGAAGAGGAAGAAATACCACACATGTGCTGTGCCAAAGTGAAGGTCTGGCGAGAAGAAGGTTTCTAGTAATGGGCGTGGAGAACCTCGTAGCTAGCAACTACACAAGGAAGCCGCTCTCAAGGATGATGGGCCTAATGAAGAGGGTAAAATTAGGGAGCGCTATAGATCTGAAAAGGTCGCGGTGAAACAGGCCCATAGGCCACCCCAACTCCAATCTAATCTAATCTAACCATAGAGACAACGGTGCAGATTTTGTTATTTCGAACAAACACACTTTTGTTACTATTATGTGATTAGATTAACCAAACATTTTAAGTTAAAACGAACAAGAAATATCTGTTATTTTAATACAGCTATTATTGTTGTTTTAAATAAAAACATTATATTAAGCCAAACGTAGAATTCTTTTTCTATCTATAATACTACTACATTGTTACAGCAAACTAAAGAAATGCATTCGTCCCATTTTATAAGCGGTTATGATCCAAGTGTGGTTCAAATTCACTAAAATAACTGCCTTTGCAAAACCAGTAGTTGCACCGCGTATTTGTTGATCGTAAGGGTCAGGCTGCGTGGTGTAGGAATCGCCGTTTTAATAATGACAGTTGCTAAAAACATTTACCTAGTAAATTCATCAGATTAATGTTTGGCACCGTGTCTGTTCTGCTATTTATGCTGAATATGAATTACTGTTAGAATTAAATAAGACAAGTGCCAACTTTACCATAATTTATGCGTTACTACATGGATAGAACTCCTGTAATAATGCAAGGATTGCAAGCTTTTTACAGTGAGAAATTAACAAATTAATGTATTTCTGCTATTAACTGTAATAATTAGGAGGAATTTTTACCAAGAAATTTTTTTCTCCTCGCGCAAGATTCGATCTTACATCCTCCCGTTTACCGGACGAGCGCTTTACCAACTAAGCTAAGAGGAGATGTAAGTTTGAGCGTTTAACCGAACATACGTCTATAGCAGAAATACATTAATTTGTTAATCTCGTGTAATAATGTCTACAGTAACTGTTTAGAAAAGTGATAGCTAGGGTTAGGAAAAGGGTAACTTCAACACCATAATTACATCAAATTAATTGCAATTTTTGCTTAGAAAGGTTTATTTGTTTCATAAGGCTAATTTCCCGTCTACTGCGACCATTAAGATCTATTATAGAGCAGATGTTATCTTAAATTTCATCCAACAAGCTCAGGCCCTTAAGGTAGCTTAGTACTTTACTGAATGAAATTATTTTCTGGCCTTTTAGGGAAGTGTTCACCTTTACGAAGGTTGTATACTTGGTTCTTGTTGCGGCAGCGCAATGGCAAAAAAAAATATGCTCAACTGTCTCCTCGTCTTCTAAACACGGTCGGCATTCGGTCTAACTGGAGAGCTTGATTCTATATATCTATTCGATGCTTTTTGAATTTACTGTGACTTGTAAGGACAGAGTCAATTATCTTGACCCTTTTACAGTTAGGTACAAGCAATTCCTTGGTTCAGTCATAACTAGGTGAAATACACACTTCACATGCATCAAGACAGTTGTTCCAGTACTGAAGCAATTTCTCATTTGTCCAGAATTTAATTTACTGTTTAGACACTCTAGGGTGGTATGCCAGTGGTAGGTTCTGGTCCCTGAAGTTGCTTTGCAGCACCTTTTTCCACAAGGATGTCTGCTTTCTCATTTCCGAGAATGAGTGAATGCCCACGTACTCAGATTAGGGATAGATTATTAGCCATGCCTAATGTATTTAGAATAGTTTACAGCTCCAGATCAGTTTCGAGTTACATTTATGTGCCTCTAATGCATTCAGCAGAAATTCTTTATTGATTTGTTTGTAGTTTTTATTCAAAATCTCTCTAGCATACATCTTAATGGCATACATTTCCACTACAAAAATTGTTGTCTGTTTCCCTAGGTTGTAATATCTTCTGACTCTTGGATTGCGACAAAATACTCCTGCGCCCGCACCCTGCTTGGTTTTCGAACCGTCTGTAAACCAGCAGGTATCTGCCTACGTCAGAGTTTTTAAATTACATCTCCATTCCTTTCTATTTGGAAAGAAGATAGTGTATATATGCATCCATCATTATGTTCAAAAGCATTTCCAGCATGCCGTCGGCTGTAATCGATTCCAGCAGCTTGTTGGGCATACAGACATAAGTATGCGGTGATTAATTCGCTGTGTATCATAGGCGAAATGCTGTTAGTCTGGCCTCCCTTTTCACGTCATTGTGCAAAGGTGGTAAGTCCAAAAGAGCTTCTGGTACCAATAACGGGGAGAAAAACATCGCTCCTGTAATTGCCATATTTGCGATCTTTTGAATTGACGTAACTTTTCCTGTGGCTCTGGCTTCTTGCGCTTTTTGTCACAAAGCTAGTACTTCGTAGGTTATGATTGCACATACTACCATCACATAGAGCCAATGGACTAGCCCCCAAGATTTCCCACATATTTTGGTGTGGTCCATAAGGATAACCTTGCATTGTGGGTGACCTTTTCTAACTGCGAATCCCAGGACAATATCTTATTAAAGAAGGCATTATTCTGGATTGTTTAGAGTTTTAGACTTTAGTTTAGTTTAGATTGATATTTTACCGAATTTCATTAATCATATCAACACTTGTAACCTAAACTTACAATTTAATTAATTCAGGTGTACGTTTCGTATTCGATTCAACTCCGGACTGCGAGGTAATCCACGGTGCCCTATACTCTTGCCTGAGGGCTATGTTTGGCCTATCCGTAAGCGGAATCTTAGTTTGTATATTTTCGTGTATGCTGGTCTATCAACTTCTAAGGTATATCAATAGTTCTTGAAAATATCAGCAAAAATAATGAATCGACCCGTTTCTTCACAGTCATGAGAGAAAGAAAATGTATTGGGAACAACTAGAGCTACGTTGCAGATCGTTTTATCAACAGCAATCGGGTGCTCCCCCTAGCACTCATGAGTCCATGAGAGGTCCTCCTATACCACCAGCAACTTACTGTAGCTGTTGTGAGGAATGCAGGTATCCATCGATGCCTGCTGGTCATCACTTATATCCGTGGGAATCTCATCCTACCAATAGGTGAGCTTTTCTAATTTGAATTTCCTCTGGTAATTATACCTAATTATTTTTCTTCAGATTTTGGGTGCCTGGTAGGGTTGGAAACTTCTACTCACCAAATCCTGGCGAGGAGACTGCACAACCAAGCGGAGATAACAGGGAGAGAACTGCAAGTGGTTGGAGTTGGAGGAGACTTCCCTGGAATCGAGGGAATTCAAATCAAACAAATCCGGAATCAAGGAGGTATTTATACCAATGTCAATATTTTTACAAAATTCATTTCCACATATTTGTTTAGGGACAATAATTCTCTATCATATCAAGAAGGAATGAGCAGCGCAGATAGTCAGTATGGCTTTAGCAATCGGTCTGGTGGAGATTCCACTTTACCCGTCTCATCGACTGGCTCTTATAGCGTTTTAGACAACCGTCCAGTAGGTGGTGTGTACGTTTGGGGACCACCACCTCCATATTCAAATCCGAATTCGCCTGCTCGAAGGCAAGTGCAATCTCCAGCCAGGTAAACTTTGTAACAAGCTAATTTTGATATTCATACACTAACTGCGGTCTTCCCTAAGTAGGTATCATCATGTGCATCACCACGTCCACGCCCATGAAACTCATTGCCAAATGAATGAGGAGAACCAGTTTAGAAATCAGCAAGAGTTTCCGTTTCGCAGGAGTCGACAATATCCAAACAAAGATAATTACGAGAACACCGTAGAGACAGAGGTACACCAGCCGAATGACAATAGTGAGAGTACTGATACTTCCAGCTGTGGAGATAGGGTTTCTCACACACTTCCTATCAGAAAAATGAAAAAGCGTGTCGATATATCGTCAGTGAAATCGGTAGCACAAACACCAAATTGTAGAACCAATGTCAAAAACGTCTTTAACCAAAGCGGGCAAAGTTTCCCGGAAGAATCAAAGCACGAAGAGGAGCACAAGTATCACGAGCCCAATTTACAAGATCAGAGCAAAATTAATGGGGAGAACCAACCCAGGTTCTTGCCGAGGTTGCAAGGGGTAGAAAATGCTGCTTTTCAGAAACAAGAAAGTCCACAAAAAACCGAACCTACAGAATCTGAAGTTTACTTCGCGGACGTCAGTAGTTGTTGTAATATATCCGTGAGAAATGACGGTCAAGATTCTTCTCTATACGATGAAGCTTTGGATACCCAAAATCCTCGCTTAATGTCTTTGCAATGTACGCACAAACAGAATCCTAACGATAAGGATGCCAATAACAAACAAATGATGCAAAATTTTCAGGAAAATTGTTCTTCCACTGTCACGGAAGATGAAGAATATCTAGCCCACAGATTAGGAAAACGTCAAATGTCTACAAGAAGTCGATTACCGTTTCCACTTCCAGATACGGATGAACTTACTATGCCCGAGATCGGCGAATCATGTGGTATATCAAAAGACGTTTCCCAGAACAGTTTATGCAGCAGTGTGCAAACTCCAATGACTGAAACAACAGATGATACAATTTCTCCAATATCACCTGGTTTTCCGAAATCGGAATGCTGTATGGGTTATTTTCCAGATAAAAATGACCAGAAAAACCGGAAGACATTCAACAATGCAAATATGGAGGAATTTCTGGCACCAGATGCTCAATACGAAGTTATACAAGAAAATATTAGGCATAATTTTAACGATACTAACACTTGTAACTTGGCCAATACCATTTCTGGCTTGAATAACTTCGGCCAGAACTACATACCGCCAGGTTATAACAAAAATAATTTTAATCAAGCCAATTTTAGCCCGAAGAACATTCCACCAAAGTCGTTAAATTTAAATCAATCTCCAAGAAGAAATATAGGCACGAATATATCGACTTTAATACAGAATCTAGGTGGTAATCCAGTTGGATTGCTTTACGGTGAAGCTAATAGCTGTGAAGACGAAGAAATGCAGGGTCAAGCTTGCCACAGTGATGGTACAATGGACTCCGGTTGGCAAAGCGGTTCCGAGAAACAGGAGAGAAAACCTGAAAACGCGGAAAACGTAACGCATAAGTCTGTGAACGTGTAGAACATTATCTTTTTTTTTTTTAGCTAGAGGTCGTTGTAATGATGAAATCGTTGATGTTATAATATTAACAATTTGTAATTTATATATGCGTCGAAATAGATTGTTCTATTCTTATAAATTCAAGATAGAATAATTATTTTATATTATTGTTTTAAAATATTAAAAGTGTTACTTTTTAGTTGAAGTTTTTTCTTTCTCATATCATATCGAGTGAAAAGATAAACATAGCGTTTAATACTGTAATATCAGTAATGATGACTATATGGAATCTTAAAGTGAAATTTAGTTTTATGTACATAAAAACGTTCCATAAATTCAGTACTAAGTAGAGCTAAAGTTCAGAGTGTCATAAATTATAATTGAATTAATGATGCATTCAGCAAAGGGTTTACTACGCTACCGCTACTTACGGCTACATCGTCTACATTTCTGCTGTGTGGGTCCAAAACTCTAAATGTCAAAACTATCGGTCAGCCACAGTCAATATCAAAAAAAAAAATGGAGGCTAATCTACCGAAAATAGACATAATAGATTATTTTCATATCTCCAATAGGCGTCAAGTAAGAGTGGCGCAAACGGCCTAACAAAAGTTCACAACACAATTTTCGTGGACTGTTATCAAATGTTTGCTTTTGCCGAATGCACGCAGTAACAATAGTTTAACCTAACTTATGGTGAGATCTGAGGATCTGTAGCGCCTGTAAAGATTATCTGTAAATCAGTAAGCATTCATAATACATACTTACAGTCTTCCAGATATACATAGAATCTCACCATTAAGTAGCGATTATCTGTCAAATTTTGCTAACGCAACCTACTAGATACAAAGCCAACTAACAGACGATTTAATAGAAATAAAAGTTAAGATGGGATTCTATGCATCTGTAGCGTCTGTAAACTTATCTGCATGTCTGTAAGCATCTAAAGTATGTGGTTACAGATTTAGACATATGGTGGGATTCTACACACATCTGTAGAGCCTATAAGGTTATATGTAAATCTGTTAAGCATGCATTTTAGATGCTTACAGACTAGCAGATAATTTTATAGATGCTACAGATCTGCACAGATATCCCACCTTTAACCTTATAGATGATACAGATGTGCATCGAATTCCGCCATTAATTTTGACAAAAATAGAAGTAACTATAGATTCAGTACATTTCGATAATTATCATAGTAATAGTGGATTACTGCCCTTAACGTGCAACATATTAAAAATCAAGGAAAAGAAATTTTACAAATCATTATTTCATTTTTGTAGACCTTTAAATCAAATTAATTTTCGGTAAAAAAAAACTATGGTAAATTGATGGTTGGTTAACGACCGAAGTGTTCGTTAACCAACCAATGACTAAAACATCAAAAACTCGAATGATAACAAATGAAATAAAATTTTGTTCACGGATGAGAGTTGCTGTTGATACTGTAGGACGACGACAGAAAAAAACAAGACGAGGGTTGTTGTTGGAGGGTCCATTATAATATGGGGTGGCATGTGTTTGGGGACATGTACAGAGTTAGTGGTGCTTGATGGTGTAGTACAGTAAATACATCAGACATATACTTCATGACCAGATACCTTTTATCTCATATATCGGCGAAGATTTCACTTTAGAGTATGGACAATGCTGGTTTGCATGCCGCCATGGTAATTTTAGTACAAATTTCGTTAGTCAGTAACTATGTAGCGTTAGTCCTGTCGAACTAAAGCTTACGAGCGGAAAATTTGACCTACTGACAACTTTTCGAAATTTTTTAGTATATATGGATAAAGGTGGAAGTAAAATTAACTAAAATTGAGCAAGAGTGTAATACGTTGAGGTTGTACGAATTACAATTTTGTTCAATTAGGCGTCTTTACTTACACTTACTAAAGCGCTCTTCTTATCAATCAAATATGTCTATCAGCTTGACACATTTTGAAGTTTTTTTATACTTTTTTTTAATTCTTCACGAAGATGATTACTGAAAGCACTAGATAGCAGAGCACAATTAAACAAACGTAAAGAGGTTTTAGGTTTTTTAACAAAAGCAAATAAATCTTCAAACCAAATTACTCAACTATGCTATATTGAGAATAATAATTGTGTGAAGCTATGGACAGAAATAAAAGGAGAAAAATTACCACCTCAACACCAATGGCAGAAGAGTAATGACGAGAGATTGTTGATGATAGATGAATACTTGAGTTGTTGTTCGGGCTATTTCCATCGTTTGTAGGATTTTGATGATTCGACGTTTCGGCAGCTCGTCTACTGCCGTCATCAGGGTAGCCCTGAAGAGTGCTGTTTCTGGCCAAACTCAAGATTTGCAATTAATTTGATCAATATGTTCGAGAACCATTTTTTTCTTTGTCTTGTGTGAGATTCGAACTCGATCTCGAAATTCCGAATATTAATTATCTAACACTTAACCATTTAGCTAATCGGGGGAACAGATATTGCTATCTTACAATCTATATTTAAGCTACAGGTATATGCGCAGCACGTGATCCGCACTGGTATGCGCAATTTTGCATGCGTACGAGTTATTATCATTCGGTCTCCGGTCTTCTGCTTAAGCTATTCCTAATGATTGGTAACCAGATATCTTTGATTTCCAGGATTGGTGTGCTTATGGCAATGGAGAACAGGTTGCGGCTCAGTAAGTAAGTAAAGTAAAGTCAGGTAAGTGTGTAACCGGGGCAAGTGTGTAGTTTGTTTATATTTATTTTTAAAATTGAAATACGGACGTCTTCCTGTTATAATACTAATGTACTAAACTTCATACTAGTTTTACAAACAAAAGTTCGCATCTCCTAACGTGTAATAACTTGAATATCTTGTGAATGTATCATACCTTATTAAACAGGCATCAATTTAGTATTACACTCTTGGCCGAACTAAAGGATAATGCTATTAATATATAAAATGCGGAACGATTACACACTTGCCCCATTTTGCTGGGTAAGTGTGTAGTATTGACAGTGTTTAAAATTTCTTTTCTTTTCTAGTAAACCGTTGATAATTATAAGAAGTGTATCTATTGAAGGCTTTCAACTGAGCATATATTACGTACTTCTATGTATAAAATTTATAAAAATGTCTTATTATGTGAACAGTGTTACATTTTCTTCGCACTATGCAATTTTTACTACACACTTACCTGACTTTGCCTTAATTGTCAATTTTCTATCTATGAATAGGGTCGGGAACACTTTTTTATTGCTTTATTCGAAAGAAAAGTTTCAAATTACTGCGAATTTACAGGTTTTTTTTGTTTATGAGAGTATTTTTAAAGGAAAAAAAAAAAGAAAATGCGTTTTTTTTTAATTTTAGTCCTACACTGAGAAAAATTAAAATGTCGGCACAACAAAAATTATTTTTTTGAACTTTTTGCATTCACTCAACCCGTTTTCGTTTAAATCAGCACACTTAAATTTTACTGCAAAACAGTAACTTCATTGAAAGAAAACGCATATTTTAATTAGTTATATATGTTAAGTCAAACAATTATTTGCTTTAACCGTCAATGGAACTACAAAATTAGTTAATTGAATGCATGTGCAGCTGATTTGAACAAATTTTTATTTTAATTCAACATTAAGATTATTAGATGAACCACAATTGTAGATTGGTTCAAGAACATTAGTGCAACTAATTCTGCGTAATTGATTTAAACATTCCAGTGGTATCGGCATATTTAAATACAAAAATTTGTTGAGTGAACCAATTATTGGTTGAATCAACATATCTTTTTTTTCTCGGTGTAAGTCACCATTGTTCCGCCCAATAAAAAATTAGTGGTTTAGCCTTCCTGAAATTGCATAATGTGTCTCCATCTCCGCTGTCAGTTAATGTGTCAAATTTTCAAATTGTGACAATAGCTATGTTCGCGGAGGAATCACAAACTAGTCAGAGCCAATCGTATACTGTGAAATCAGTCAGAAAACAGTTTCGGATTTCTTTGAGCCAATCGAATCGCGTCTGACTAAGCTGTGATTCCTCCGTGAACACAGCTATTTGTGATTGGAATTACGTTTAGAGTCCGTGTTGTTTGTAGAAAGAAAAATATTCTATAATCATAATGTCATCAACAAATGGTAAATTTTGGTCATATAATACAAAAATGAAGTAAATTAGGTGGTTTTTTGTATAACTTGTTGAAGGGTCCGACCCCTTGTCAATAACTGTGGTTAGGTTAGCCCACGCGGTTACTTAGTTATCATGGTTCGAACGTCATCTTTCTGTACGTGACGTACTACGGCGACTTTAGCACCAAGGAGAAAGAGTTGAATTAACAAACCAACGTGACTGACGTGACTGCGGTTTTGCTATATGTACAACATTAATGGGGCTGGTAATTGACTGACCCAGAGTAAGGTTTCCATCGTTTCTCTTACTCCTTGGCGAATACTGCGAGGTAACTGATGTTGGTCCATGGAGGCAGCATAATAACAACTGATAACTGACCAATTTATTATATCGATGGTTCTGGGATACAAGCAAATAAGTCATTACTTTGTCACAAATAAAATATGCTATATTACAAAAATTGCCCTATTTAGATAATAATTCTAAAGCGATATAACTAAAAATGATTTATTTTATACTATACGCATGTTTATCATACTTGCTCTCAGATACCTTCATTTTTCCTGGAAAATCACCAACATGACTTATTTGCTTATGTCCAGGATCATCCATATTATTATTAATAATCATAGGGAAATTATTTAGTTAGAGTAGGAAGATTTCAATTGTTATGGAATCCAAGAATAGGTAGCCTTGTGCAATACCCTTAGGTGGCGTACGGGGTTTCACAAACAAAGTGTGTAACTCACCTTTTAAACTGATTGGGTATAACGGCGAATTGGTCAGTTTGATCTCCAGATATGAATCTAATCGAACAGATCTGGGATATGCTAGGCAGAAGGCGTTTCATTGACAGGAAATGAAATCACATTTGTATTTAATGTAACAAAGTATTTGTTATTCATAACTTCGAATTATCACATTGACTACCGACTTACTGATACATTGAAATGAACAGCAGTTTTCATTAAATGACTTAAGTAAATATAAGTATGATTGAAGGCTCTACTCAACTACTTTACTTTCTTCGATTCATTTAAAATATAAAACATTTTATTGTAGAACATATATGTATACAATATAACAAACTGTAAACGCCAAACCATGCAAAACACCCACTCAGAACATGGTGGATCGCGCGGAATTCATCTTCTTATATTTTATATTGCTCATGGAGTCATAACTGCAAGAGCCCTTCAACTTACTCTTCTTCCCAGAAAATATCTTAAGAAAATCGAATTTGCTTTTTATGTTGGCTACGATGAAGCTTCTTCTACTCTTCGCCGAAGAAATATTTGCCAGACTTTGTCTAGACTTCAAACTTTCACGAGAAGAGCACTCCTCCTTCTCTTCTTTAACCTGTTCCTTCTCGTTAAAGCACAATGTGTAATTCTCATCCTTCGATGTTTTCTTGGACAATGTGGTGGGAGATACTAACGGAGAATTGGCGGCAACGCTTCTAGGAGGAGTGTATGTCCAGCCGATTTTAGATATCCTCTCCAGAAGATCGTTCTCAGCTTCAGCTGAGGCAGCATCTTCTGGATTATCTAATAAATTTAAAGTAGAACTGATATAATCGTCGTATATGTATTGGTTATCAGATATAAAGGTTTTAGGGGAACACAACTCTACTTTGATCGGACTGCCTTCGGCAGATTTGGAAGGGCTTATCCAACCATAATACGGTAAATCATATGTGTTTGTTGCGACATCTACTTTAAACTGGGTTTTGATTCTATTAATATCACATTGGGTATTCTTATTTAAAAGCACTTGACCTGTAGAAGTGCCAGCATCACATTTATTTCGAGCTTCAGTGCTGATCTCCTGAATCTCTTCCTCGACAAAATTGGTTTGGCAACATTTATCAAGGATCCCACTTTCATTTAAACTTGATTCATAATTATTTCCGTACAAGCAACAACATCGTATACTTCTCTCGCAATGTAGCCAGTTGCTTTTATTGAATCCATATTCGTTTAGGACGCTTTGAGTTTGGCAAGCCGTATCTTTTAAAAAAGTACAATCTTCTTTAATGGGTATTTCTAAATAAATATCCAAATCATCGACTTCCACATTGCTATCTATAGTAAACGATTTGTAAGAAATGTTTTCTGATACATCGGAGTAATTATCGTTTGATTCACAATAATCCTCTGTCTGAGTGGCACAGTCCTTGATTTTAACTTTTATTACTGGAGATTCAATACAATAACGGGTATTGCTGACCAGTTGTTTTGGCGTCACTGTTTTACCTAGTTTTAATTCCTTCTTTATCGCCGGCCATTTTAAAATGAAATATAATAGTAATGGAAAGTACTGCCGATCAAGCTAGAAGATAATATCTTTAATACTTTCAGCTAATAGTGTAATGCATGTAGCAAATACTACCTTAGATATTTGACCGGGTTTATATGGTCTTAAGAAAATTGAAGAACTAAAGTATCTAACCAGATAAAAGGGCTGCTAATCTATTAAAATTTACTTCGCGCCTGCCTTTGCGCTGTTCGGACAAAGTTCTAAAGAAGTTTAATAGAAAAGCGAAGAGCAGAAGATTGACAGGTGGTAGACGTGCAAGATCCCTGCAACAAAAAGCAATTTTACTTTAGTCGATTTTGCTGATTTTATAGAGTGTTTCATGTAAAATTTTCAATGTAAACAACAGAATTTGTTAGTAGCATTAGCATTAAAAGAAATAAATATACTAAAGTGGTGCCGCACATGTATACACCTTCGATATATATTTTTTATTTCTCTCTATTTTATGAATTGAATGTTGTGTTTTGTTCCTTTAAGGGACCGCATTTGTGCATGGCCGTCCAAATGCAAACAACGCTGGGTTTTTCCTAAATTACTGTCATTTTAAAGTAGATAGATAAATAGATAGTCAATACAAAAAAAATATAAAATTATATACGTAAAACATATAGGTACAAAATAAAATTGGGTTTTTTTTTTATTAATTAAAGTAATTAAAACAAATAATTATTTATTTGTTATCAAAACTGCAAGCACCGATTAAGGAGTATATTATTTTTTTTCTGGAATTTCCTTTTGTGAAAGCTGTTTTAACTCGAACGGCAACTTATTATAAAACCATTTGCCCACGCCGACATTTTAGAGAGACAAGGCCAATTCTAGTGATATTTGTTTTATTTTATTGTTGAACTCTTTCGTTGTTCTAGTTCATTGATTATATTTAATATAGATATACGAACAGCCACTTTATCAAAATAGTCAATTAAAGTGTCACTAGATGTCGCTTATATCTACATATTCAAATTAAATTTTTCGTGTTATTTTAGCATTTATGAAAACCTAACTACATAGGCGTACTCTAGCGGAGAGTGGCACATTCATTGAATTTACAACTTGTATACGAAACAAAAAACAAAAGTGGTTTTTTGCGTGTCTAAATCTGAATACGCAAAAAGTAATAAACAGATGTTAAAAATGTAATATATGCCGGTAAAAATATCGAGTATAAATTGTGTTGCTACTAATAATTTTAAATCAAAATTTATATACCGTAACCTTATTGCGCAAATAAAGATCATTTATGCTGGAGCTTTTATTAGTAGTTTTAGGAGAAAAAAGTTCTGAATAAAAGTTGAAGTACTAATTATTTTACATAACTTTTATATATAAATATAATATAATAAATATATAACATAATAAAATAAAAGAAAAGAAGAAAGTAAGTACAGTGATCGGTAGAACGGGCGCATCATATGTGAAATTTGTTTGTCTTTGAATTTAGTAAACCTTTCTTCTTACAAATTGCCTCTGCATGTCTAGAAACTATAATAACCCTCATCAAATCTTCCTAAAATTTAATTGTATACGAGGGAAGGTCAAAAATATGAAACTACGCTAAGAGTAAAGTATCTCATTTTTTGAGTTTAGAAGATTCTTTTATCAGAAAATGTTGTTTCAAATTTAACGCTATGTCCAATTATGAAGATTCGTTTAATTTGAGCAAAAAAAAAATTAATCGTTTTTTCGGAATTCCTATACTATACAAAATTGATCCTTATCATACAGCTGTCATATCCTGTTTTGAGAGGAAATCATATGCGTAGTATATCAAAATTAGTTATAGCTTTGAAAAGTAAAATTTCAAAATAATATGTTTTACTTTCAAATGAAACAAAATAATAATATCTAATTAAAATTATAAAGAGCTTATTTTATAAAACAGACCCTTAGATCTTAGATCGAGTGAGGAGAAAAGACATTCACCCCTCTCCTTACTTCGAACAAATAGAAAAAAAAAATATTTTTTTACAAACACCTACGTTATCACAACATGCGGAATATCGTCACCTAGGAAAAAGTGGAAGTTATGAAAACACATGTTCTTGGTTCAATAAATTATTATGTCTTAAAATCTACACAGACTTTTTTAGGAGGAAAAACGTTTTTGTGGTTGTTTCATACTTTTTCAGGGAAAAACCGGAGTGAGAACTTATTAATGTTATGTAAAAAAACGTTTAACTAATATACTATTATTTCAAACTTACAATAAAAAATAAAAATTAAAGTATTTTCTATATTGGTCGAAAAATCGAACGTAACATAGACTATTCACGTACAAATAATACGGTTATGCTCGTTTGAATCTCAAATTCGTCAAGTCCGGTCAGATGACTTAATTAGGAGCGTATCGAAAACAATAAGATACATGTATGGTAAATAGCAAATGTTAAAATCCAAATTATTCACAACCACCAATTAATGTAATTCAAATACAGCTTTGCTTTAAAAAAGCCCGTTTTAAGTTGAAATTTACTTTATCTATTTGTCGCCATTTAGTGCGCTCGTGTTTATTCTACGATTGTACCGACTTTCGTGTGTGTTTACCAATGTTTTCGTGGTTTTTCTGAAAATTGAATTGTGAAAACCCTTAACGTTTTAAAATATGTTCCGTAACCCCGTCCGGATTTTTTTTAAATTTACTTTCGCGATTAACCAAAACCCTTACGTCGAAATCGATTTTAATATAATAATAATTGTATATGTGCCGCCATTTAATGCTCCTATCTGACGTAATTTCGATATGCGCGTAAGCATACCGTATTATTTGTACCATGGACTTATTAAGTTATTAATATTATACTGATTTTCGCCTTACGATTATATGTCCTGTACATTTATTTTATATTGTAGATAGATGTAGCATAACAATATAATAATAGTAACAATTGCGGCATGAATATATCGATAGTTTGTCTGCATTTTCTTACATTATCAAGTTTTACAATTGAATATTTCATACAGGGCAGGCAATGGTATATGCGAGTAAACCAGACCATCTGTTGATCTAGAAGCGTCACACTGTTTAAGCTAATGATTTAACATAGTGCTGTGAACTGATGGTCCAAGCATAAAATTTAAGAGAAAATAAAAAAGACAAAATTAATTTAGCTAGCTCAGCAAAAATGAATTCAAAAGGGTGCCAGAGATACTTAAATCTCAAGGTAGCTTCTAAAAAAATTAAAGTGGGCGATTGTAAAATTAGACTTCTTTAAATTCCCAATAATTGAAATGGCAGATTCAAAAAATAAAAGAACTAGTGATTTAAAATGATATTACAATCATTAAGTTTTTTTTAAAAAAAAAAAAGAAAAAAAAAACCATTTAATTACAATAAGATGATGCAGAAAAGAACCGTGAATTTAAGATTCTGGACAAACAAAAACTGCAAAAATTTAATATGACAAAAGACGATTAAAATCCTTTAACAACACAAATGGCAAGATTCGTTCTAGAAGGAATTTCATAAAAAAATCATCCACGCGGTCATGAAATCTAAACTATAATTTACACGTGGAGAAATAGATACAAATTACATTGAAATTTAAAATTTAATAGCACAAAGCTTCACTTCACCTTCCCCGAGTGATTAACAAAAATACAAAACAATAATAAGAAAACGATAATTTAACACACTTTCGCGGATCCTCTAGAACGTTTTTACAATAATTACTGATCCTAACATCCAAAATGTGTACACAATTAAACAATACAGCAATAATTAATTAGGAGTTCCTTGAAAGCTAATCAAACAAATAACGAGCAACAATTTAAAATTAAAATGAATTTACCTCAACGGCAATAAAAAAAAACAACAACTCTACTTACGGGCAACTTTCAACGAACTGCTTGCCCTTTTCAAGGCCTCCCGCATATATATGAAATATACAACCCGTGCGTTGAACGTAGAACGCCAACTCTAAGAAAAACTCTAAACAAATAAACTAAACAAAACGGGAGTACGCAAAATGTACAAATAAATGGTTTTAAATATATACAACTGCCCAAAGAAATGAAACAAACAATTAAATAAAATTCTTAACAAAACTTGGGGAAAACTCTATCATTGTTTTGACAAGGCTGATAAGGAATAAATAAAAATACACATTGAATTTCGAACCCGGGGTGCCAGTCCATAGCACATCTCCCAATTGTTAAGGGAAAACGAAAGTTTTCAACGAAAATAGAGTGTTTCTCCTTAAAAATTGTACGCACACGAAAAATTAATATTCTGAAGTGTCTCGCACTAAACGACAATACCGTATCTCGCACACAGGGGTGAAAACGTACTTCCGGGTGATGAAAATACCCGGGGTCGTGGTGGGAGTGTCCAACATACCATCCGGTTGATCCAGTGTCCAACAGCAATCGCATAAGCAGGTCGGTATGGCAGACGATGTGGCAGTCGTGTGGCAGTGGTGGGTCTGCATCATGAAGAACTTCTCCACTCCATGGATGTACCTCTCGCTTGTAACTCCAGAAGGATTACTCGAAAAATAGAAACATTCTTTTAAATTGTGCTCCAACATGGCTTCAGGATGGATTCTTAAATTTGACAGGGCTTGACTTGATCTGAAGAGAGTGTTCGGCATCAACGACAATAATGGGCAACTTATTTTCGAAGGATACATTTTGGTTGGTAATTTCCTCGACGTCCGCTTCATTCTTCTCATTAGAATTGATTTTAACTTCATTCTTCTCATTATGATTGCTTTCAATTTGATTTTCGACATCTGGGGATTCGATGTGGGAATTGATAACTTCTTCTGGGAATTCTTCTTCAGAATAGTTGACTACTTCTGGGAATTCTTCTTGGGAATTGTTGATTACTTCTGGGAATTCTTCTTGGGAATTGTTGATTACTTCTGGGAATTCTTCTTGGGAATTGTTGATTACTTCTGGGAATTCTGCTTGGGAATTGTTGACTTCTTCTTTCTCTACCTCTAACTCACCAAAAACCTCAACCTCGACATCCTCTTCGGATCCAACATCTCCAACAACTTTTTCGCTACCTTGTATATCATCACCTCTAACTTTTCCGCAACCTTGTATTTCAAACTTAAAACTATCATCACAATATTTCATTTTTTCATCATCCTTTTCATCATCATTTTCCTCTTCTCTACCTAAACTATTAATATTATTTTCCTTTTCTCTACCTAAATCATCAACAACTTTCTCTTCCCTTTCTTTATTCAAAACATCAACATTTTCATCAACTTTATCTTCCCTTCTTTATCTAAATCAACAACAACTTCATCAACTTTATCTTCCCTTTCTTTATTCAATTTAACAGCATTATCATCAACTTTCTCCTCATTAGAAGTATCTGAACCCCGATTGATTTTATCCCCTTCCGTCTGAATCTCTTTCTTTTCTTTCAAACACCACGGTATCTTTTTTCAAAACATCCATCCATTTTCTCAATACTTCTGTCATAATTTGTATCATTGTTTCATCATTGCCATCATTCTCATACATACTACTAATACTTTCCTAAAACTGTCTCCCTGAAATCCTTTTCGTCCATCCTCCCTTTGTTCCTGCCACAATTTCCTTTTCGTCATCCTTCCCTTTTGTCCTGCCACCACCGACTCCTTCCTGCCATGAGTTCCTTGGCTCCGCCAACTCTGGTCTCCAGAAACGTCCACTTCCTGATCCCTCGTGGTCTGTCCATCTTCATACTCGCAGCGGTGTACATAAAAAAGTTATATAAAACGCACACGGTCAGCCTTGTCAACGCAACGAGAAATTCTCACAAATTCAAAACACGGGATCCTAATTTTACTAATTACAATTACAATCATATCGTGCTTCGCACATTGGGATTGCCATAAATACATCTCAAACTGCATGAGAATTTACAATTAAAAAAATGCAATAATGTCGTGCCTCGCACGTTGGTCGCCATAAATTATGCTGTGAACTGATGTCCAAGCATAAAATTTAAGAGAAATAAAAAAGACAAAAATTAATTTAGCTAGCTCAGCAAAAATGAATTCAAAAGGTGGCCAGAGATACTTAAATTCAAGGTAGCTTCTAAAAAATTAAATGGGCGATTGTAAAATTAGACTTCTTTTAAATTCCAATAATTGAAATGGCAGATTCAAAAATAAAAGAACTAGTATTTTAAAATGATATTTACAATCATTAAGTTTATTTTTAAAAAAAAAGAAAAAAAAACATTTAATTACAATAATGATGATGCAGAAATGAACGTGAATTATAAGATTCTGACAAACAAAAACGCAAGAATTTAATATGACAAAGGACGATTTAAAAATCCCTTAACAAACAAAATGGAAGATTCGTTCTAGAAGAATTTCATAAAAAAAAATCATCCACGCGGTCATGAAATCTAAACTATAATTTACACGTGGAGAAATAGATACAAATACATTGAAATTTAAAATTTAATAGCACAAAGCTTCACTTCACCTTCCCCGAGTGTATTAACAAAATACAAAACAAATAATAAGAAAACGATAATTTAACACACTTTCGCGGAATCCTCTAGAACGTTTTTACAATAATACTGATCTAACATCCAAAATGTTACACAATTAAACAATACAGCAATAATTAATTAGGAGTTCCTGAAAGCTAATCAAACAAATACCGAGCAACAATTTAAAATAAAAATGAAATTTACCTCAACGGCAATAAAAAAAAACAACAACTCTACTTACGGGCAACTTTCAACGAACTGCTTGCCCTTTTCAAGGCCTCCCGCATATATATGAAATATACAACCCGTGCGTTGAACGCAGAACGCAACTCTAAGAAAAACTCTAACAAATAAACTAAACAAAACGGGAGTACGCAAAATGTACAAATAAATGGTTTTAAATATATACAACTGGCCAAAAGAAATGAAACAAACAATTAAATAAAAATTCTTAACAAAACTTGGGGAAACTCTATCATTGTTTTGACAAGGCTGATAAGGAATAAATAAAAATACACATTTGAATTCGCCGAAGAACCCGGCGCCACGCGGGGTTGCCAGTCCATAGCAATCGTAGGTTGAGATCTTAGATATGCCCACTTATATTTTGACCAGAACAGTGGGGCTTATAGCGGCGTGGTCCAAAAGCTCAAATTTAAGCGTTGCCATTGCGTCTTATGACATGTGTTTATCTTAATTAATATATCAATGTCTAGTTTACATTTCCGTTAAGCTTAAGTTTAATTGAGTTAAAATATTTAACTTACCAAGCATAAAAAAACTAAAAACATTGTTTATGCGTACCTTTGATTTCTCATGCATTTTCATTATTTGCCAGATATTTACTAAATGCGTAATACCGTCCTTCGCCCATTTTAATTCTCCTTCGAATAAAATATAAGAAAAACAAAAAAAAAAACAGCTTGCTTTTGGTCGTAACCACGAATCCAATCGTTTTTTAAGTAAATGTTTCTATTAAATTTTCTTGTCCGTATTTGAGAAAGAAACGCAAGTAACATGAGCCGTACTGAAAGATGACCATGGGAAGAATCCGAATCATCACGTACAGCTGATAAGAGAATAGCAACTTGTTCTATTTTACATCTGTTTAAGTTATGTCGTATTGTAGACACAGAATAGTTTCGTACCTCTGTAATTTGCGCGGGTAATTGAAAGCATTAGTTTTAAGAATTCTAACTGCAAACGATCATTTATTTCGCACAAACATTTGAGTTTCTTAAATGTCGATATCCGCGTGTTATCTTTCGAGTTTTTCTCTAGGGAATAGGAAGAAAAAATGCTTTATTTAATAGAGTTACGGATGCTGTTCATTTGTAATATAAAACAACACAAACACGCACACGGATACAGGCACAACACAGAAAAAAACACATAACATAACACTGCATGCAGGTTGTGACCTGCACTCACTAGCGTTTTCCTAATACTGATGACGCGGTTAAAAATGGTATCATGATTACCATACCGTGTTTACCCCGCTTTTTCAGATATTTTTTCGTATGTTCAATTATTTCGTGAGCTGAAAACCTTTTAGATTATCTCCTATGATTTCATTCACTGTATGTCACCTAAATTCGCATTATCAAGTATGTCATATTTGAAGAATCCACTACTCGGCTGCAATTTCTCATAATATCTTCAAAGTTTCATCTTCATCTTCAGCACTTTGATAAGGTGGTTGATCCATATGCCTTCATTAGCTGTGGAGTACTGGACCGGGAAAATTGGATCTCATACCTTTTCTTCTTTTCTTTGTGGGAGGTGTCTCACAATCAGACGACACAGAACTAAGGTCGCTGCCTTTGTAACTCTCTAATGAATATTCAAAAGGCTCTTCATCAGAAAGATTTTCGCTCAGCAAGGTTTCTAAATAATGTTGTTTTGTTTATTTACTGATAATTGTCAATTTTAGAATATTCTATACTGAACAAAATACTTATCACCTCAACACTTTCACTCAATGGAATAGGACAAACCTTTTCTTTTTGCAAGTACAAACTGTGAGTCACGCATTGATCGAACGGCCCAGATATGCAAACATTTGCTGTTCAGCCGCGTGACTCACACGCGATTCACGCCTCAAAAACATATTTAAAAAAAATTGTAATGAATATCGGCGGATGTGTTTATCTTGTTTTATTTTACGCTAAATGAGACAAAAAATTACTATAGCCTAGGGATTATCAAAAAAAAAAAGAAGCAAAAATCGTGCTTCTGGTTTCCCGAATGTTCTAGCACATTTATACTAGAAACTTCAATATTGCGTATCGATGAAGCATATAACACTTTCTATAAGCGGTTTAAAATCTAAGATGATCTCCCCGCCACAGAGGCACAACCTTGTTGGTGCAGTTTGGCAAATTAATTCAAATAGGGCGCGCATTAACGTATTCTTGTGCAAGTGCGCAATTTGAAATTCCTATGCATGCATATTGCTGGTTTTACTATAATTCTAAAAGTAGTGTATCTAAATGTTAATTACCTAAAAGGAACCCCTTTCCATATAATATAAGAAAAGGTAATGTATGAAAAGGTATTTAGGAAACAAATCTTTCAAACTTTCAAGAATTAATGTATTAGAGACTTGTCGCAGGAATCCGCCGAAATACTGTGAGGAGTATTGATTAGCTTTGCATCATTACTGGATGCGTTAATTTTTAAGTATTGATGGAGCAATAGCATTCATAAGAGAAAAAGCGAATTGATGGGATAAAACTTTTTAATCCAAAAATTTTATGATAGCTTGTCAATTCCGTAGGATTTATATCACTATTCAGCGTGTATGCATACAAGCAGTTCTTTTCTTTCTTCTTTTTTTTCGCATGAAAAGGTGTAACCTGAAAGAGGCACTCTATCATAAAAGTTAGCAATCTGGCTGAGAGTTAACTTGCCGACTCTGGGTTCGTCCAACCCATCGACCCCAAAGTGCTTATTATATAGTGCTTGTTATCTTAATCTGTCCCTGCTAATGCATAAAAACTACCTTATGGAATCTTTCCTCATTCGGATGAAGCCCTAGAAATTTACAGTGTCTAGCGCGAGTCGAGTCTTATGCTAAAGGAGCAGTGCCCTAGAGTCCCATTGAAATCTGACACAACATTCTTGACGCTGCCACTTGAGGCTACCTACACCTAGGTTCTGGAACCTAAGAACGGCAGCTCGTTGGCGTCCCTTGCAAACGTGTCAGCTATTTCATTGCCTGATCCCAGAGTTGCCACTCATCTCAGTGTAACATTTTGATGTTCCACCAGCTGTTTCTGTGGCACCCCAGTACCACCTCAGAGTCAAATCTGACAGCCCGCAAAGCTATGAGAGCAGCCTGGCTGTCGGAGATGATTTCTACCCTTCCATTGTCGCGCAGGCAGTTTGAGATGCCCTCAGTACAAGTTTGGATGGTAATAATTTCGGCCTGGAAAATTGTGGGAGAGGCTCTTAGGCTAAAAGCTTTGCCGTCCTGCTCTCCGTCCCTCCAGATTTGAATGCCCGTGCCATTACGCGTTTCTGAGGCATCGACAAACCAGCGGAATGGACCCCGTTTCGGTTCGCGGATGTACGCTATTCCAGTTTCCCTGCTGTAGATATCTACGCTGTATCCTTCCGAAAAGCTGCCAGCGGGCGAGGCCTTATCCGCCTTTAGGGACAGTGGCACTGTCTGTTCGATGTAGTTGAAAATGCTGGTATGGTCTCCGACTTTGCCGGAGAAGCTCTTGCATCCACGAATTATGCTCTGTACGCCCTTAGGTTGCTTCAGACCACAACACCAACTGCAGTGAGGAAAGCCCAAGAATGGTCTCCATAGCAGCCGTTCCGAGTCTAGGACATGATTCTCGTGATGCCGAAACAGGCAACCTCTCAATCCTCTGGACTTTACTATATGCTCAACTAGTCAAGTATGGCAACTTTGACATGTTGTGGGCCAAACTTTAATGTGCAAATACATTCGCGGGTCGCGTTAAAAAGTAGTGTATTTTAAAGTAGTGTTCTTCATTTTTAACGATAGATATCAGACATGATAATACGTAATAATATAGTGCAAATTTATTAAATAAAGAAAATAAAATGGAAAAAAATAGGTACAACATTATAATTAAATCGTGAAATTTAGAATTATTACAAACTACGAAAGTTAAATAGCGACAACGAAATCAATGAGACCCTTAAGCTTGCATTTGGGAAACTAATCCATCGATGTTTGGATGAATTCCACTGATACAAAGACGTAAAGAATTTTCCAAATTATCGTCAATCAGCCTTGTACGATGTTTTGATTTATTAACTTTCATCATTGAAAAGAATTTAGATTTTAGGAGTGACTTTTCTTGAAGCTCGATCAACTCCATTTGCAAGTGTATTGGAGCATTTTGTACATTACTTTTTGTTGGAGTAGCTATTAAATTGAAACTGTCTGTCATGTTTTTAAAATCGCTAAATCTGTTCGAAAATTGCTCCGACAGTAACTTGAGTTCTTCAGCATATTGAACATAAGTAGTTTTTTCATACGCAGAGAGTGTGGTGAAATGGTAGCTGTTACCAGAGAGCAACTGTGCCTCCCACAAGCGGATTTTGTTTTGAAACGCTTTCAAATGGCTGTACAAATCATTTACTAACTGTTTTTGGTTTTGAAGTTTCAAATTTAAATCATTCAAATGGCTTGTAAGGTCGATCAGAAATGCTAAGTCACATATCCATTTTGGGTCACTCAATTCAGATACTGGTTTATCTTTTATTTGCATAAAATCTGCTATCTCATTTCAAAGCTCATAAAACCGTTTCAGCATTTTTCCTTTGCTTAACCATCTGACTCCATAATAATATGTTACGTCGTCATATTCGGCTATTTCTTCCAAAAACTCTTGAACTGACGATGGTTAAGCCCTCGGGATCGAATAAAATTGATGGTTTTTACTACCACATTCATAACATTCTGGAGTCGAATGGACTTAGAACACAAGTTCTGTTTAGTGGATAATGCAATGAAGGACTATCAAATCATCTTTTTGCACATTTAATTCAGTTGCTTTTTCATACAAAATTCCGATGAAACCTTTACGTAAGCCGACCACAGAAGATACACCATCTGTGCATACACCAACTAATTTTGACCATGGCAAACCAAAACTTGTGAATACCTTTTTAACTTCATTAAAAATGTCCTCTTCTGTAGTGGTTGCTTTTAGCGGCTGTAAAGCAAGCAATTCCTCAGTAACAGTGAACTCTTTATCAACACCTCGAATAAATATAGCCAATTGAGCTGTGTCAGACAAATCGGTGCTCTTGTCTAATGCTATGGAAAATGATTCAAAACCAGCCATACGGTCAGTCAAAGTTGTTTTTTTATCATTAGCCATCATTTCTATACGTCGGGCAACAGTTCGTCTTGACAAACCAATTTTTTCAAATTCATTTTTTTTTCAGACACAAAACACTGCAAACTTCTAACATACACTCCTTGATAAATTCTCCTTCGGCAAATGGTTTTAGTGCCTTTGCCAATTTTGAACTAACTATAAAACTAGCTTTCACAACATTATGAAGTTGTGTTCTTTGTTTATGAAACATTTGCTGCTGTTTTTCCAAATTTCCGGTAAGCTTCTGGATTTTGTATTTTCTTATTTGTCCTGTCTGTGAGTGCAGCATAGGATGCTTAGTTGAATAATGCCTCTTTATATTGAATTCTTTCATCACTGATTACATTCATTACACAGCAAACAAATAGGCTTACCATTGTGCAAGATAAAAAAGAATTCTTCAGTCCATTTTTGTTGAAACTAGCTACCCTCTGCATCTACTTTTCATTTCTTTCCACCGAACATCATTTTCGTTTACTACTACTACTACTACTTTCGTTCGATAAACTTAATAACAAAATATAATTAGTAAGCACTCAAGATGCACACAAAGTCACAAAGCAAATTGACGGCACTAGCAGTTCCACCCGCTTAAATCGGCAAAATGAAGGAATGATCTAGAGTCGTCTAGTGTAGAACATTTGAGAAGCTATAATCTTTTATTGCGCCGCCAGTGTGGCGGCAAACATCAAAGGCTTTGATGGTGCCGCCTCACTCTTTGACGATCGCCGCCACTCGGCTTGCTCGCTCACTTGATTCCGCAGGAGCAAGCGACAAACCCCATATCACTCGATCTTCCTCATTTGGAGTGAGTATGAGTAAGTAGTCTAATATTTTTTTAATTGGGTTTTTCAAAATGTCTGCGGGCCGGATCAAAACTTACAGCGGGCCGGTTGTTGCCCACATATGGCCTAGATTATGCCACCATACTAGCGTGGCGTGAGTTATAGAATATACTATAACTTTCTTGTACAGCCAGTGTACCATTGCAGATCTTAGCCCCCACGTTCTACCGAACATATCTCTACAGGCCCCGCAGTTCCTTATGGCTTTATTCGATCATGTTCTAGGTGTGATTTATACAGCAGTTAGCGATCTAAGACAACACCCAGATATTTGACCTCCGTTGATACAAGTATTTTAGAGCCGAATATAGTGGGACACTGGAGTTTGGAAAGCTTCCTCTTTCATGTGAACGGAATCATAGTCGTTTTGCTAGAGTTCACATTAAGAACCTCTCTTATACACCACCTCTCTACAATCCTAAGCGCGATCTGCATCCTTTCGGATACCACGCTTTCAAATTTCCCGCAGACAAAAATGATGATGTCACCGGCATAGCCCTGCGCGTGGAAACCCGCCCCTCGAAGTTCACAGAGCAGGCCGTCCACCACAAGACACCATAGCAGCGGTGACAGTGCGCCGTTCATCTTCCTTGTTTTAATTTATATTAGAATTGTGCTGTCATCGTTCCTTCTCACGAGCTTACAAATCTTTTTCATCTACTTCTTGATTTCTAGTTGTGCCAGAGTATTATTTCCGTTCAAATTTCCAAAACAAAAATCTTTTTGAGTTTCTTTAAACATCGTGGTGTTCTTTCTTATATTCTTTTGTAAATACAAATTTCCGATTTATTCAATACCCCTTTAGATTCTTTTCTGTTTCTACTGTTTTAGCAGTAGCAGCTTCCTTTCCTGATTTGATACCCATCACATATTACGTGGAATTCTACGTTTTCAATATTGTTTTTCTTGTGGGTTTTAAATATCTATAAGACGTACTCCTTTGGGTTGCAAAAGATGAGTAGGTAATGGTTAATGGATTGTTAACCAACATGCTGCAACTATGTCCATTGAAATTATATAGCGGCTATAACTTTTCTTTGGAACATCTAGTATGCTCTGCATTTCGAAGTTTTATCTTCTTTTAGTATATCTGCATGCATCTGTGTGCATTTATTCCAGTGACATGAATCGATAAATTAAAGAACTTAAGATATACCTATATTTTTTTAATCAGCATAAAAAAATTTAAAAAAATGTTAAACTATATGCTAGCGGTGTCTGCGACAATGATCGAAGTTCCTCTCGTAGGTTATCGTACGATATAAGCCATGTTACAAAGTGATACGAAAAACTTTGATCATTATCGTCGTAGCCACGGTGACCTATGCCGTATTCAGTTTTCGAAGTGTTTTTTTTTTTTTCCTTCCGAATGGTATATCATTCGGTTTGGTGCTATAAATATCTCAATATCTCTCGCTGTATAAAACTAACAATTAATTGAAAGCAAAAGTTCGTACAGAAATTTATTTTCATGTTGACCTTCAAATGATCGCTAAAATTACCTCTCAAAGTTTCGTCTATAATATTTTCGGCTAAGATGCTTTCACTACCCAGGTAGCAGAGTGACGTAAAATGACGTTTAATAAACGTTGATATCACGTATTAGACGTAATATCGACGTCTAATACACGTCATTTTACGTCACTCTGCTACCTGGGTAGTTCTATAAAGGGATATTTCGCATGGTACAGTGGCATGAATGTGCAAAATAATATAAACTCAGCGCTCATCACAACAATCCCGCCATAGCAAAAATGATAGATACAAAAATGCAAGATTCTATTATACTAATCGTACGATGTTTACTGTACTGATAAATAATACTTACTCTGCTAATTTATTTATCAATAATCTATTGTTTACTCCGACTGTTGAATATTTCATGAAAGACCGTCTGCAGAATTGCGCCAATCGTCCCCATGTGAAACGTTGACCATCAGCATAATCGGGTAGCAACGGTAAAGGCAGCAAACCCAGAAAGTGCCTCAAGATCCATAACAGGGCGCCTGGAGGAATCGCAGATGGCATTGGTTTACATGACACAACAATTTCCTTGAGAAGTAAGCGTTCTGCAATACTTCCCTGCAGTTTTCTAATATGTAAAAACAGAAACAAGCAAGTATCTATTAAAACTGATTATGCAACATAAAATGCATCCCCTACACATTGTGATCCTGATATAATAGATACCATACCTTATTACTTCTTCTATTGCGTAACCATTCAATATAATATCTCTATATGATTTAACAACTAATTGCTGGAATTAATAATTTACAAAATGCGAATTTAAATGAAACACAAATGTAAATTTTACTTACTCTCAGGTATGGATGTATGTCATTATGCGGGAAAATATCCTCTAAAGGAACACCGAAAGGTAATCTGGAAATTAAACTAATTACGTAGCGAAATTTTAAATAAAAAATGGAATATAAAAGCTTTCAAATTACACTCTAACCTATATCGACGCTCATTGTTTGATATACAAGTAGAATTTATTGTCATGTTAGATTTATTGCAAACCAAAATGTCAGTGTTTGATTAATAGAGAATTCGAATTTTTTCTCCTTTCATAACGGTTTTTATTGATGTCTACGCTTTTACAGAATTCTGTAACGCAATAAATGTTTAAAAATTGTGCCTAAGAAAAATAGATGCTATAATTTTTTGCTCATACAAATTTATCGAATTCTATTTGCTAATATTTTTTTGCAATGATTTCTTTCCTATTCCCTGAATTGGTAAAATGATCTGTGCCCTCTATCAAACAACAGATGTCGCAACCATACCGATAATTCGCCAATTCGTTTTGGAGTTGGCATTATAGCGCATGCGTTAGTTTGTTTATACATTTAAAAAACTAACCCGTTAACCTTATCACCGAAAAAGATGAAAGAGGATACTGAATCTACTGAATCTAAGGATTTTAACGCTATTAAAACTGAACCACGCTCGCAAAAATGTCGGAAATTATTACATGAGATGATTAGTGCGATTTCATCGAAAATCAGGTAAGTTGCCAATGTCAATGCCTTAGCTTTGTTAACTTCTGCATAACGGATGTTTGTTTTAATATTTCCACAACGTTTTGCACTCATCAGACACAGAAAATGTTTGTTAGGCTGTGATAAGGTAATATGTCGTAATTCCATTCATATTGCACTAGTCCCGGCCTGACTGACTTTTTCATTAACAGCACTGAAGGATATCTATCTGCATGCTATTTGTTAAATACAATTAGAAGGATTTAAATTTCAGCTCTGAAGGTGGTTTACTACATAAAAAACCAGAACTGTATCATCACACTCAAAATCTTATTAGTGGAAAATCTTCTAGAAACTTTTAATTATGCATTGAGACATTGGAAATTGCAAATAAATTAGATTATATCGAAGAATTGTCAAGAGAAAGTTCAACAAAACTAACTGCGTGGTAGGTATGTCATCTTTACATTTGTGTCGATATACATTTTTATACTCCGCATACACAAGATAACAATTTATAGGCAATTTTATCTTACTATTGGTATAAAGACTGCTATTCACAAATGCTTCAGATAAAATGCTATGCGAGAAATGTAAATATGCTTTTGATTTTTCATGGTTGTAGTAAAAATATTTTAAATAAATATAATTATTTACACTAACCGATGAAACTCGATAAGTAAAATTTTAAAATTACACTTAACATTATAAAAATATTGTGAAAATATCACAAGTTTACAGTATGGCAAATGTATTTTGTTTCTGTATTTGTAAATTTACAAATCAAAACAGATTTTCAATTTTTTCAACCTCAAATTAAGTTCACAGAGTAGAAATATATATTGCTGTAAATATGTAGCTTTTAAAGCTGATGAAAGGCTTTTTTTATATTTTTGTCATGCATATTATTAGAATTTTTTAAATTCTGCATTACTAACACATTACTTAAATATCAATTCCTCATTTTAGGAGACCTGTTGCAGGTGATGTTGATACAAGTGGAATTCAAAAACGGTGTTTGTCTATAAGAAAACAGTACTTGCAAAAGCAGTTAGAATCGTTAGATGAAGAAACAAAAAAAATGAAACAACTTATTGTTGAAAAGCGAAAAATGATTGAACATAATCAATTAGAATTAGATAAATTGTGCATCTCTTAAGGAAAAGATTAAAAGTAAAAACTCATTTATATATGTATATGTATATATTTTTCATATAATTTAAATATACTGCAGGTAATTAGTTACTAACTTTTAATTAATGATATCTTTTGATTGTAATTTATAATATATTTTTATGTAATTATTTTTTTTTAATTAAACCTATTATACGTTTTTTACCTTATTGTCTACCTCTAAAAATCTAAAAATTCCAACAAAAGTTGTTTATCTTAGAAAAAGAAAAAAGTAATTCATTTTTTTTTCATTATCACTATTACAGATACCAATAAATTTTAGTACAACTATTGGTTTCTAGGTGGTGCACGTTGTTAAATTTGTATAAATTGCGTCTGCGCCCTCATACTAATTTAAATATTCCAACCAAGCTACCGCCATTATAGTTTGTTGCTGTTTTTCCGCTTGTTTTTTTTATTTGTGCAAGAGGGATTCTCGATTTCTAGGTAAGTTTTGTTACATAACGTATTTGCTAAATTGCGAGACGGTTACAAAATTTGATCTGCGTATTTTGCCTCTGGTGCTGTAAAAATTAATTTTATTGTTTACGCCGGTTATTCCTTATTCATGTTTCATGCTTATTAGCGCGGTGCATGGGTTTTTTAAATGTATAGCTTGGAATGGAACGTGTTTTAATATCGATTAATTAATGAATCCATGTTTAGAAATTTCATATCATTAGATAATCGCCTAACAGTATTTTTTATTTATGTGGTTATTAGCAGGTTATGATTAATATATCAAGTTTTCATAGAAATATCCAGAAATTGTAGAAGATACGATTTAATCTCTCTAAGTTGGTAAAAACACATTTAATAAGATCGGGGATACATTCGTATTTGTAAGATATTAGTTTTCGTTTTTAAAAATAAATTAAATGAACCTCTGGCTCAGATGTTGTGTAATTGATGCATAGTAGTATGGTATTATAATTAAATCCCTCAAAAATTATCAGGGTGCAGTTGTGTATAAATTGATTTTAATGTGGCGTAATGTTAGGTTATGTTAACGGCATGGTTGGTCACACCATTACGCGTAGCGTTCCATTCTAAATTATAATTTAAATTTATTACCTTTGTCTTGCACCCTGTTTATGATTATTTATTAAACCCCTAATTGAAATACCTATGTAATATTAATTTTGAACATATTGATTAGACGTTACCAGAGCAACCCACATGAAGCACTACCTAATTTATTATTTATCGGTTTTCATTTCCAATTTAATTTGTTTATATGGCTTTTAATTTTTTTTGTCTTGGTTCCCATATGGAAATAGACGTTAAACTATTAAATTCTGCCTTCCACATTATTTTATATCGATTAATGGTGGACTATGTACTACTTACATTAAATAATTTATTTATTTACTTTTTTTACAAAGCCACCACGAAGCCACTAGCCATTAAATGTAATTACTGTACCTAGGTACGTAAGTTGTAACTTACGTTACATTTAATTTTTATTCGAAATTGTAATCTTAAGTTAACTTATGATTTATATTGGACTATACTAAATAAACGTGACACATTTAATATGTAAAGCATTAATTTCAAGACACGATCTTTATGGTAATCATTCATCTTTTCGTGATCATACTTTTCAAAGCCTATTCAGTTATTTTCTGTTTATTGATTTACTGTGTACTTACAGCTGCAGATTACCAGTTCTTTCACTTAGATAATTTTTGAGTTCATGTGAACGCGAATATTTTTAATATTGCCTAATATCCGGCCTCTTCGCGTTAATTAAAATTGCTAGATATAGATAGAAGATCAGCACATCGAATTTTGTCCAGTCAGGATACAATCAATAACCGATTTCCGGCATTTCTTGGGAATATGGCTTTAACAAGGAAAGTGCAATTTATGTAACCTGTTGCAGTAGCAGTGAAGATATGATGCCATAGATTATATGATATAAATTTTGTAGTAAGCAACATTAAGGTTGGATACTTCTACATTGAAGGAACCTAAGGAAAGAAAATCTATTTGGTTGAAGTATGTTCAAGTTGAAAACATTAATCTATACCGTTGATTTATGTTAATTCCCTAATATTGCTGTATTTTTCTCTTATAGAAGATGTAATTCGTCCTAATTTTTATCCATACATCCTCTCTAAATTCATTACTTCCTTTCTTTTCCAGGTTGCAGTCAGAACAATATTTTTGTGAGCGTATTGGCCAACCGTCCTTTCTATTGATTTATACGAAACGGTTTTTTTAATAGAATTATTATCAGGAATTTGCAAGAACATAATTATTTTGTTTAGAATATGGAAATTTGAAAACTGATGAATGAGAATGTAGACACAGTGAATTTATAAGAGCGTTTTGTCCAGGAAATGCGCTCAGGAAGAGAACATACACATATTTGTTGTGGTTTTGTATCGTTTAAATAATAAAGTTTCTGTGTTGCTTGTGGTTATAATCACGAACCCTCAAAAAATTTTCGTAAACCGAGATGATGAAATGTTTTTGTTTATTGATAGTTTACGTATTCGATTATACACTAAACTAGTTGCAAAATTCAGTAGCAACGTGTACAAAGATATTTTACGGCCTGTGTAATGTGCTTTATTTGTCTCAAGCGAAGCCGTTAAAGTATTAGGGTCTCTTTTTGTTATTATAGAAAATCTAATCAATCAAGCTATGCAATTGTATTTCGTTCATAAGCTATTAATCACTGGTTACGAACTCACCATTCTTTGTTTTAAATCTTTATCGTTACATTATGAATAAGTGATGCACTCATAAATACCGGCAAACAATATACTTTGAACACATTAAAAAGTAAACAACCGATTTCAGCAACTTTGTAGCAAATCGTGATTAGGTAGGTACATAAGTTTTATTGGTCATAAATATGCGTTACTTAGCTTTTAATTACCATACATCATTGTTGTTGATTATGGTTACATGAGACATTTTAGCAGTAGGTTTATTTTCTTTTTAAATACAACCGCATTTGCATTACAATTAAATTTTTAAAGATTACTGGTAAAATCAGTAATTTTTTGAGGTGAGTATTACTACGAACGCACACAGACAGTGCCTTCCATTTTTTATGTAATTTATAATATTGGTGTGAAGTTTAATATTGGTCTGTTCTGGGTTTCCTTTGCAAAAAGGCTTTGAGCCGAGTGAAGTATGGACTACAATGAAAAATGTCCTTGAAGATATTATTTTGCATTAATTTTTTTTATTATTATTTTGACTAATATATTGGTCCTAAATGTCATAATTTCGGAAAAAGAGAAACTGCGAGTTTTCAAGGATATTTTCTGCGAAAACTATCCCTTGTATATATTAGATTTCTTTTGTGATACATGAAAAACAATTCGTGATAAAACATGGTTTTAGAACACATTTTTTGCTCAAATAATAACTTTTATTCATTAATAACATCTATTAACTATAAATACACGCAATTGCACGTGTGATTGCATGATACGTTATGTTATTTGGATGAATGTTGGAAGAATAGATATAATCAGAGCAAGGACAAATTAAATTACATAAAATTAAAATTAAATACATCAAATTCTGCCATTATAGCACACCCCGTATAAATAGCCTTGTGCACCCTCTCCCACTTTATTTTTCTTTAAATTGCACCCCTAATTTTTTTCGCAAGTTTTCTGTAGCTATCAGGCTTACAAATACAGTCATATGTATTTTTTTATTATTATTATACGAAATGTTCTCAAAAAGTAGTTCCGAAAAATCTATGCAGTGAGAGCATAAATGCTGGACTGAAGTGTGCCGCTCCCATGAAATATAACATGCTAGTATAATCTCACGTTTTTCAAACTGTCAAATAATCAGCATACATACATACTGCTGTGAACTGATGGTCCAAGCATATAAGTAAAGGGAAATTAAAAATGACAAAATTAATTTAACTAGCTCAGCAAAAATGAATTCAAATTCTTTTAGAGATTCTAAAATCTCAGGGAAATTTCTTTAAAAATTAAAAGTGGGCTTTCGATAAATTTTACTTTCTTTAAAATCCCCAAAAATTGAAATAGCAGATTTAGAAATAAAAGAACTAATTAAGGTGATATTAATATTCATTAAGTTTATTGAAAAAAAAAAAAAAAAAACATTCGATTACAACAATAGGGGAAAAAACCGTGACACAGAAGGTGTCGGATTAAAATAACCCCTTCGTGAATCTAAAATTTAAGAAGGACAATTCAAATCCTTCAGCAAACAAAAATGGTGAATTCGTTCTAGAAGGAATATCAATACAAAAAAAAAATAAATCCACGTGGTTTCAAAAATTCAAAGCAAACTAAAAATTTTAATTCAAATAACGTGGAGTAATAAGCAAAATTAAAAAAGAAATAAAAAACAAGCTCACAGCTTCACTTCACCTTCCCCGAGGTGATAAAATTAAAATTAAATTGATAACTACAAAAAAAAACAGAAAATTTAAACTCTACACGCGCTTTCTTCTAAAACGAATATAAATAAACAAAAACTTACTTAAATTGTGCACAAAATAAGAAGAGAAGTCTGAATACTGATTAAAAATAAAATTAAAACGAAACAAATGACAAATTGTAAAAAGGGCTAAAATGAAAGATCTCAAAATTTTACATCTATCAACTCCCGTCACTATTCAGACTCTCTCCTCACGTGGCCTCACGCAACGCGTATATCCAAAACAGCTGACTGCGCGCGCTCTGCAACGGCCGCAAACAAAGAAATCGCCTTAAAAGAAGGACATAACCAAAATAAACTAATGCTAAACTTATAATCAAAGAAAAATGAACTAACTAACTGAACAATTAATTATCCAACAAAACTACTAACTTCAAAGTAAAAAGTAAAATTAGTGAGAATTTGCACGCGTCAAAGCCAAAACATGAACTTAGAAAATACACAGCATAGAGTTTACACAACCGGGGAGACATTTCACAGCACATCTCCCAATTCTTAAGGGGAAAACGAAAGTTTCGCAGAAAATAGAGTGTTTCTCCTTAAAAATTGTCCGCACACGAAAAAAAAACAAAAGTCAAAAGTGTCTCGCACAAAACAAACAAAACAGTATCTCCGCACACAGGGGTGAAAACGTCACTCACGGGTGATGAACCTACCCGGGGTCGTGGTGGAAGTGCTGGAGTGCTGAAATGTGGTAACGCCCCTTGTTCTGCATACCATCCAACGAATGAAGTTCATAAGTGACTCCATCAAAAACTCTAGCCACTCGATACGGTCCCACGAACGGTAGTTCAAGTTTTGGCAGATCTGCGATCACGTCTGGCCACACGGTACCGACGAACTAGGACAGCATCACCGACTTCGAACCGAGTACGCTTGACGACCTTCGCGTTCTCCTGGCGAACGTAACGATCTCCACGGAGCTGCAGTTTCCTTCTGGCTTCATCAGTGCGAGCCTCGAGGTACACATCCTCTTCTAAAAGATTCCAGGGACGGCTGGGCATCCTTCCATACATCAACGTATAAGGACATTCCTCCGTGGTGGTGTTAGGAGTTTGATTGATCCAATGTTCTATGTTCTGGACATGACGAACCCAGTCGGTGTGGCGTTGGTGAGTCTGCATTCGGAGGAACTTCACGACTTCTTGAATGTATCTCTCGCAAGGATTTCCACAAGGATGACGTATAGAACAGAAAGACACTCTTATATCACGCTCTAACATGGCGTCAGTAAAACGATGAGTATTGAAATATGTCGCATTGTCGGCTAGAATGCGTCGCATCTTACCTTGATGCATGATAAAGTTATCAATACATCTAATAGCAGTATCAGTATTATAAAATCTAGTGGGAAAAAGTCTTACAAATTTAGTAAACACATCAACCATCACAAAAAATGTTCCGGTATCCAAATGATCCAGGAATTAAATTTCCAAGAAAATCGATGGCAACTAGGTCGAGTTTGTTGTCCACAACGATGCTCTTGATAACATCTTGACAAGTTCGGTTCTTCGTTTTTCCAAGTTGACACTGAAGACATGAGCGTACAATATCCTTGGCGATGTTCTTGTCTCTGACAGCGAAGAAAGCTTCTCTGAACGTGAGCCAAACTTTGTGACCTCCAATGTGTCCAAGGGATTCATGAATTAGTAACATTGCTTGACGAGCATACACTTCAGTTAATACAACGTTGAATTGACCACGTAACCTCTTCATTAAAACGCCATCTCTGATCACATACTCTTTATAAACATCTTGGTGAACTAATGCCTCTCGTATACCATTGAAACATTCATCTTGTTGAATCTCATTTATTCTGACAAAGTCAAACAACCCCTCGGCTTCATACATATTATATGTATTTAACTCAACATGGTTAAAATGGCTTTTTAAACTGTGCATACGAGATAATGCATCAGCTGTTACATTAAGTTCTCCTTTTATATGTCGAATTTCAAAAACATACTCGGAAAGTAGCAGTGACCAACGATAAATGCGGTTGTTCGAAAACCGTGTTGACATTAACGAGGTGAGGGCAGCATGATCAGATTCTACAATAAATTTCTTTCCAAGCAAATAAAATCTTAATTTGCTTATTGCATAGACAACGGCTAGCATCTCTTTCTCTGAAACAGTGTATCTCATCTCATAGCTCTTAAGGATTCTGGAAATAAAACAAATTGGTTCCTCTCCACTTTGACCAATTTGAATTAAAACACCACTAATGGCTGTGTCACTGGCATCGACACGTAACAAAAATTCCTTATTAAAATCTGGTAATAGTAAACATAACGACTTGTGAAATTCTGACTTTACATTTTCAAACGCAGCTATTCTCTCAGCTGTCCAACTGAATTTCTCATCCTTACGCAACAATTGGAATAAAGGTGCACTGATGTGTGCTAATCTTGGTACAAATCTTATATAATAATTTATTATTCCTAAAAATCCTCTCAACAACTTAACACTACTAGGTCTAGGGTACTTCTTAATGACTTCTAGCCTAGATACATCTACTCTCACATGATTCTGTGATAAATCATACCCCAAAAACTTTACTTCACGTTTCATAAATTCACACTTCCGAAGGTTCACTTTCAGACCATTCATTGCAAGAACCTCAATAACTTTGCGTAAATGTAAAAAATGCTCATCTAAACTTTTGCTAAAAATTAAAATATCATCAATATAATGTGCTACAAATGAATTAAATGGTTCTAAAATCTGTTGCATAGCGCGTATCAAGGCGGCAGCCGAACTACTCAAACCATAAGGTACAACCTTAAATTGATAAACATTACCATCAACCATAAAACCACAAAATCTTCTAGATGCCTTGTCCAAAGGTACCAACCAAAAAGAGCTCTTAAGATCTAGTTTCGTAAAATAATTTGCATTTGTACACCTTGCTAATAACGTTTCCACCGTGATCGGTGTCTCAAACTGCGGACGAGTGCGCTCATTAAGACGTCGAGCGTCGAGACACAAACGAATGTCTCCATCCTTCTTCTTCACAACGACCAAAGGATTGATATACTTAGTAACGCCACGCTCAATCACACCATCTCGAAGCATCTGGGAAACTTCCTCTCTTACTTTCTCCTGCATGGCCTTGGGAATGGGATAATTCTTGATCTTGTAAGGCTTTGACTCATCCACCTCAAGAGAGTGCTCATAATTAACAGCAAAACTAGGGAATTTATCTACTAGGGAAACATACTGCTTCAAAATTTCTTTAACTTCCGATTCAAACTTCACATCACAATTAATTTCAATTTCATCAACATCATCTGGGGATTCTATCTGGGAATTGTTTACTTCAACTAACTCTAACTCTGACTCTCCAATAACTTTAACCTCCTTATCCTCTTCAGATAAAACTACACCTTGTACATCATCACTTTCAACAACTTTTCCGCAACTCTGTATAACCTTCTTAAAACTATCACTTTTTTCTCTCATTTCATCATTTTCATTTTCCTTTTCTCTGCTTATATTATTAACTACTTTCTCCTCATCAGGAGTCTCAGAACACCAATTAAATCTCTCCCCTTCTATCTGAACAAATTTCCTTTCTACATCTATAATTGCTTTCATTTTATCTAGTAAATCAATCCCAATTATTCCGTGTCTGCGTAATCCTCTTACAGAAATAAATTCTCCCAGAAATTTAAAATTGTGAAGTTTATATTCAGTAACAAAAATTTTATTGATAACAGCAATCACTTTCTTTGTAGCAGATACTATTGTGATTTTTCGAGTTGGAAAGAATTTCCCTAAATTCTGTCTCTCTAATACTTTTATAACTTCCTCATCCAAAAATGAAGCCTCACTTCCCGAATCAACAAGACATTTATAATCATTATTCCCAAATCTAACATTAATATGTGGCAATTCTAAATTCATAGATCTTATCGTCTCATTCCGCATCATGGTGTATATAAAAAAATTTTAAACACACGAAAAAGATCAGTTTTGTTTGAGCAACGCGAAATTCTCACAAATTCAAAACACGGGATCCTAATCTTACTAATTACAATTACAATGTCGCGCCGCACGTTGGGATTGCCAAAAATATATGCTGTGAACTGATGGTCCAAGCATATAAGTAAAGGGAAATTAAAAATGACAAAATTAATTTAACTAGCTCAGCAAAAATGAATTCAAATTCTTTTAGAGATTCTAAAATCTCAGGGAAATTTCTTTAAAAATTAAAAGTGGGCTTTCGATAAATTTTACTTTCTTTAAAATCCCCAAAAATTGAAATAGCAGATTTAGAAATAAAAGAACTAATTAAGGTGATATTAATATTCATTAAGTTTATTGAAAAAAAAAAAAAAACACAATCGATTACAACAATAGGGGAAAAAACCGTGACACAGAAGGTGTCGGATTAAAATAACCCCTTCGTGAATCTAAAATTTAAGAAGGACAATTCAAATCCTTCAGCAAACAAAATGGTGAATTCGTTCTAGAAGGAATATCAATACAAAAAAAAAATAAATCCACGTGGTTTCAAAAATTCAAAGCAAACTAAAAATTTTAATTCAAATAACGTGGAGTAATAAGCAAAATTAAAAAAGAAATAAAAAACAAGCTCACAGCTTCACTTCACCTTCCCCGAGGTGATAAAATTAAAATTAAATTGATAACTACAAAAAAAAACAGAAAATTTAAACTCTACACGCGCTTTCTTCTAAAACGAATATAAATAAACAAAAACTTACTTAAATTGTGCACCAAAATAAGAAGAGAAGTCTGAATACTGATTAAAAATAAAATTAAAACGAAACAAATGACAAATTGTAAAAAGGGCTAAAATGAAAGATCTCAAAATTTTACATCTATCAACTCCCGTCACTATTCAGACTCTCTCCTCACGTGGCCTCACGCAACGCGTATATCCAAAACAGCTGACTGCGCGCGCTCTGCAACGGCCGCAAACAAAGAAATCGTCTTAAAAGAAGGACATAACCAAAATAAACTAATGCTAAACTTATAATCAAAGAAAAATGAACTAACTAACTGAACAATTAATTATCCAACAAAACTACTAACTTCAAAGTAAAAAGTAAAATTAGTGAGAATTTGCACGCGTCAAAGCCAAAACATGAACTTAGAAAATACACAGCATAGAGTTTACACAACCGGGGAGACATTTCACAGTAATACGTGTAAAATTCCTTTGTTGTTGTTATTTGTCAATGTTTTAAGTTATTTGATTTTGCTTTTTCTATTATTCTGTTACTGTTTGTTTGGATTAATGTTCATTAAATTAATTATATAAAATGCCCTCGTTATTCACCCCTGATAAATATGTAGACATGCTGCTGATCTACGGTGAATGTCGAGAAAATGCAAGACAAGCAAAACATACGTATCGAGAAAGTTTTCCGAACCGAATGCCTCCTTCCTATCGTACATTTTCAAATATCGAACGGAAAATGCACACTGGTACTTTCCCAAGTGCGAAAAATGTTCAGCATATTCGACCTATTAGAAATGAGGAAAATTCTGTCAAACACATTAGCTTCAGTGCATATTAATCTACATACATCAATTAGAAATGTTGCTGAAGAAATTGGAATCAGTAAAATTTCCGTCAATAGAATCCTTAAGGATAATAAGTACTATCCATACAAAGCGTATTTACTTCAGGATTTGCGACCCAACGATCCTGAAAATAGACTATCTTTTATAGCTCAAATTTTGGCGCAACTTGATAATGACTCAAAATTCCTTAATAAAATCATGTGGACTGACGAGTCACGTTTCCACAATAATGGAGTGGTCAACCGGCACAACAGTCATTATTGATCTGTCGAGAATCCTCACTGGGTACAGCAGACACACTTTCAGAATATATGGAGCGTCAATGTTTGGTGTGATTTATTCAATGGCTATTTAATTGGACCTTTCTTCTATCAAAGTATTCTTACGGGGGAAAGGTACATAGAATTCTTAAGAAATTCATTATCAGTTCTTCTTCAAGATATTTCTTTGGTCGAGAGATGTACAATGTGGTGGCCACGGGACGGTGCTCCGCCTCATAATTCGCACATAGTTAGTCAGAATTTGAACGCACAGTTTCATCAGAACTGGATTGGAAATAGAGGACCAATTAAGTGGTTCGCACGTTCGCCAGATATGACTCCCCTAGATTTTTTTGCTGTGGGGATATTTAAAGCAGGTTGTTTATGCCGAAAGACCAGTTAATATTTTGGGCTTACAGAACAAAATATGGCAAGCCAGCCAAGATACCTCTCCACACAGATAAAAATACGGAGTTGAATCTAACACCGTTTTAACTCTTTTCCGGTGTTCCCTCGCGACCATCCGTTCAAGGAGCCTCCATTTCGGAGTTAAATGTTTTGCTACTAAACGGATGGAATACAGAGATAATTTTGCTTTTCATAGGGGAAAAAACATCTTTAACCGAGGCAACCTAATCCGTTAAGAACCAATTTGTCTCTCTTATGCAGTTTTACTATTTTGCAATAAATGTAAAAGTTTCCGAAATGGAGAAATTTTAACTCCTACTGCTGTTATTAAAATGAATAACGGATGTTGTTTCCCCCATATGTATGCAATACCACTATCGTATCAGATAAAATTATCTCCGTTGCTAATGCAAGTAACTCCACTTGGAAATAATTACATCCGCAATAAACAAACGTTAACTCCCTTTCGGAATGTATTTCATCCTTTACACATGAATTTATTTCCGTTAAGAAGGTACCTGCCACAGAGAGAGAAGAGAATATCTCTCTAGTGAGAAGGTTTTTAACTCTATTTTTATGTTACCTAGCTCCATAGTAGCTAAGTTTAACATCATATTGGAGTTAATCAATGAGGGCTATTCTATGTGGACAGAAGCACCCTTGCTCAGTGCATTTATTCTATTATTTATCATTAAAAATGAATCAAAAATGTCGTCGAACCTCAAGTTCTTGAATTATTTTTGATATATTCCTAATGATTACTAGGATAGACACACTAAGCAGGTCCTCTTCTGCGGTCACAGAGCAGCCGTCATTGGAATTGCTTTAATTTATCCATAATATAGTCGCTTCTTCGAGTTTGGTACCGACCGTGGGTTGAAGGCACGACACAGTTGAAACACCACGGATTCAGCTAAGATAAATGTGCTTTTATTCAGGAGCTAACATCTAGAATGTAGTGGGGACCAATTAAAAATTGGTACATCGTAGATTGAAAATTAAATAAGGATGCACAAGTTTCTTACCTGCTTTATCTACATCTGCCCTGGTGATGTTTGCTCCTATAACTCTTACCCATCTTTTACGGTTTTCGTACTTTACTCTGATGTGTATTTTATAAATTTCAGGTACAGTGCATTCCGCCATATCCTTCTCCATTCTCGAACTATTGCAAAGTGACTACGTCCAGACTTGTTGCACATGCGCTGCACTAATATCGCTTTAATAAATGCGCATGCCCTATGCAAACTTGCAATTTTCAAATGTTTAGGGAAACAGTTACGATTTGGAGAACAAATGTTCCCAATCGGAGGTATCCTTTCCCTTTTTGGCGTTGAGGTATTAGAAATAGAAACATCTGTTAAGTAAACAAATTATCACCTCCGTGAAGGAGAAAATATAATGCAATGTTAGGGATATTTGTTCACATTTAGGGCTTAAATACGGTAGTGTAGATGCGGAGAGAAAAGCGAGATTATTTCTTCTTGAAAATCGTGTTAGAAAGCGGAGTAAATTCAATCTCTCCGTTTTGGTTGAGATTTTGTACAAAACCGAGGAAATACTTTCTGTTTTTAGCTATGGCAACTCCTTTTTGGAACAAAATATTCCAAAACGGAGACTCCTATTTCACTCCTCACATTTTTACCTGTGGCAGCATACATAAGAAGAAGTGTACAAAAGGGCTTCTTCGTAGGTATGAACACATTGTCTAATGGAAAATGGTCGGTATTTTGAACATATTATTTGAAAACAATAAAATATTAAATAAAAAGATATAGATTTCTTTTCTATTTCTCAAAGTAGAATAAGTAGATGATTTTGGTATATCATACTTATAATAATCAATAATAACGCGTGTTTGAGATTTATTCTTCTTCTAATGTTATCAAAATTACTTGCCATTTCTGTCATATTGCACAATTGACATTTGCGTTCCTGTCATTGTTATTAGGATTATATAGCAATTTAAAACAAATAAGATAGATAAGATACATAGATCCTTTGCTTCTCTACAAACCCGCACTCAATATATTTTTTCAGATTTTTTTTTAGTTAAAGAAAATAGTTTACCGTTATAAAATCAATAATAACGTCCCATATTGCCCCGTTCGACGGTACCTAATGAATTTGAAGATTATTGATTTGTTGGTCGACTATCATATGTACTTCTTCTGATATTCCGTTGTCTCAAATAAGAAACTCACCCAGTATGTATAGGTACTTGTTGATGCATGCTTTTTAAAATTTGTTTATGTGCTCGTAATTCAGGCTTACATAATTTACAATATACTCCTATTTTTACTTAACTTTCTTCTAACCACCCTAAAAACATAATTATGATACTGATATGCTGATTAAATTATCAAAATGACATAATACATTTGAATGGCATTCCTTTTTCCACTCCTTATAGTTTTGACCACTTCATTTGTGTTGTCTATTGTAAGCACAAATAAAACAGATGTTACAACTACATATAACAAAAAAGTGAATTGGTGATGTATGAAATCTTACAAGCGAAGACGAAAGGGCGGTATCCCCAAGAATTCTCGTCTGCAAGTGTATGATGAACATGTCCAAATATCAAACACTTGTTAGAGTGTAAAGTCCACTTTTTTTTTTTTAATATTCCATCTACAATGTATATCATAGCTGCAGCAAACAGCGAAGATTTGCCTATGTTTTCGAGAAGTATGTTTTACAGGTTGTTAACAGACATTGGTTTTATATGTGAGAATATACGAAAGAAATGTTGATGGACCGTGATGGTATTATAAGATGACATAAGGATTATTAACATACTATTAGAAGATATCACATTATTTTCACTGATAAAGCGTGGGTTAAGAACACTTCGTAACAAAACTGTGGAACTGATAGCACAGCAAGTACATGTAGACGAGTATTTTTCCAAAATTTAAGTATTGGTAAGAGCAAGAACATTATGCATTAGTTGATGGAGGCAACAAAAATGGCTTCGTTCTGAGTGTTAAGATATACCTCTGCTTATCTATCGAAGATATAACACTGTTTCTATCGAGAATTGGAAAAACTTCATTAATCATGTTCCCAACGGTATAATATTTAGCACAGTGTGGTTTTAAGTTTATCGATTTTAGTCGAAGAAGTCATGTGGAAATTGGACGATGAACCCAAAGAGTTTATTACTAATTTAACATCCATCTCATCATCTTGGTCTTCATATTGATCATCCGATATAAGTTAATCATACGCTTAGGATTATAGAAATGATCTTCCTGGAAATAAACACAAGAACAGAAAACAGAACACCTTATTTGTGTTGTGTACTTTGATGTGGAATAAATAATTAATACAATGAATATTATTTTATCGATTTTCATACTAATGAGACACAGTGGGACATAACCAATAAAATCAAACAAAATTCACAGGATTGACATTTATTAAGCGCCAACATGAAATTCGTCAAGTTGTTCAGAGGGATAAGATATGAAAAATTAAGTATTTAAATAGATTTGGCATCGTTGGATGCTATCTCCATAAGAGTAATACTTCCTTATGAACGTGAACTAGACAATAGTTGGTGTCGCTTCCACTTAATGCCAACATTAAATAGCCCAAAGTAGCCGTTATATGGTATAAGTAGCTGAAGGTTTACAAAAATTTAGTAGCTAGCAGCATCTTTCTAGTAGCTTAGTCTGCTATTTATCACCCAACCTGGCAACCCTGCTGGAACAACTGCGAGCAGAAGTGAAGGAGGGGGGTGGTTGTGGTTTCCTATCCTCACTGTAATGCGAGCTTTTATGTATAGGTTTATTCCCTGATTATAAATGTTCACGGGCCGAATGTGTATATTCGATTCAAAATATTTATATGTATTGCAAAAGCATTCATAAAAAGGACAAATTTATAAAAGATTTATTTTAAAACGATATTTTCTCCGTTTGTATGGAATAGCATATCTATGCATAGATTTTGAATGCTTATTTTGTTCCACCTCCGCGCAAATAAAATCCAGCGCGTCAATTATATCCTTGCATTATTACCTATAGCAATAATAATTATTAAGTGGTTGAACTATAATTTTTGGTTGATACTGTTAAATAGTATTTTATATATGTATACATTTCTCAATTTACTATATCTATAGAATAAGTTAACTTGGTATACATATACCAACATGCATCACGCATTAAACAAAAAGTTAGTAAGTAAAAAACACGTAGTAGATTTAAGTATTTGAATTCGAGCCTGAAATAGAGTCTACGAATTCGAGTCTGAAATCGAGTTTACGATTTCGAGTCTGGAATCGATTCTACATATTTGAGTCCGAAATCGGGTACTCAAAACTAAAAGCTCATTACGGAGACGTCGAGTACGTAACGATTGGTATTCGAATATAACGAGTACTTTCAAGAATAGAGTACAGTGGTACCTCGACATACGAGTTTAATTCGTTCCGTAACCTTGCTCGTATGTCAAATTGCTCGTATTTCAAAGCAATTTTCCCCATTGAAATTAATTGAAATGCCATTAATCCGTTCCAGCTCCCAAAACACCACCTCAGTTGTTTTTGTTAAGTGTTTTTGAATAAGAAAAATGTATTTACAAGAAGAAACATTTATTTATAAATAACAAATACATATTCTATAAAAACATAATAAAAGAAAAAGTGAAGTGCTTACGGAAGCGCTTAATTTTCGTCACTGGTCTTCGCTTTTTTCGTCACGCTTTGCTCATTTTCACCTGCAGATCGTTTAAAAAAACTGACCAAGGAGGTTTGTTTCTTCCTCCCTTTCAGGATATTGCGGAAATGAGTTAGGCAAGTTTCGTTGAACAACTCCGACGCACGACCAGTTGCAACTTTTTCGGGGTGATTTTTATCCAAGAACTCTACAACTTTCTCCCCCACATTCCCAAGATCTCCTTTATGTCTCTGGTAGAGATAACCTCCTCCATCTCTGGCTCCTCTTCAAAACTAATTTTTCGTTGAACCACCGTATGCTGCTGCGAATGTAGAGTGTGTAACTCCTCGGTTGTCAGCTCCTGAGACTGTTCCTCAACGAGTTCGTTCACATCTCTCTCATCAACCTCCAGACCCATGGATTTTCCCAGAGAAACAATCTCCTCTGCCACTGACACTTCGGGTTCCAATCCTTCGAAGCCAGGCTTGATCAATAATTCTTAGGCATATCACGATGTTAAAGTGGTCTTTCCAGAACTCTCGAAGGGTAAGGTTTGTGTTCTCCGTCACCTCAAAGCAGCGCCGAAAAATGTACTTTGTGTACAACTTCTTAAAATTAGAAATCACCTGCTGATCCATGGGCTGCAGGATAGGAGTGGTGTTGGGTGGTAGGTAGAGAACCTTTATAAACTTGAACTCTTCGAGTAAATCATCCTCGAAATTTGGTGGGCGAGCAGGGGCATTGTCGAGGACGAGAAGGGCTTGCATGGGTAGGTTGTTTTCCTGTAGATATTTTTTAACAGAAGGGCCAAACACCAGGTTTATCCACTCCACAAAGAATTTCCTGGTGACCCCACGCGTTCGGATTTGCCCTCCACATAACCTGCAGTTTTTCTTTTAAAATCTTATGTGACTTAAAGGCTCTGGGATTTTCCGAATGGTATACTAGCAGAGGCTTGATTTTGCAGTCGCCACTCGCATTGGCGCAAAGTGCTAGAGTTAATCTATCCTTCATGGGTTTGTGACCTGGCATCGTCCTCTCCTCTGCCGTTATGTAAGTCCTATTCGGCATCCTTTTCCAGAAAAGCCCTGTCTCGTCACAGTTGAAGACTTGCTGGGGTATGTATCCTTTGGCTTCTATCAGTTCGGAAAACGTTTTGATGTAAACCTCAGCTGCTTTCACATCCGAACTTGCTGCCTCACCATGCCTGACGACGGAGTGAATGCCGGTCCAGTTGTCAAACCAGCCCCGACTGGCTTTAAACGAGTCTTCCGATTCCTTGTTTGTGGAAGTGTGTGGGATCTGCTTCAGCAAATCACCGTAAATCGCTCGTGCCTTCTCACATATGATGCTTTGTGTTAAGGTTCCTCCTTGAAGCTGCTTCTCTGTCACCCACACCATCAGTAGTTTCTCAATCTTTTCATGGAGAGAGGTCCGGAGCTTAGAAATGATTGTAACGCCCTTAGCTGGCGTTATACCCTTTATCAACTCTTTTTGTTTAAGCAGAGTACATATCATTGATGTGCTACGCCCGTACATTCTCGCCAAGTCAATTACTCGCACACCTTCCTCATGTTTTTCTATGATTTCACGCTTTAATTCAATAGACATCATCATCTTCTTCGGACCCATGGTTATAAAAATAAATGTGATAATGTTTTGCAAATGTACAAAAAGCAAAAAACGCGAACCCAACTTCAAATGCTTCGAAAACGAGGGAAACAAGCACTCAGTCTGAGGTGGGAGAAACTGTTAGACGCTGCACACGACCCCAACATGCGGGGCGCATGTTGGGGTCGTGTGCAACGGTATACTGTGCGATTCCTCGTATCTCAAATTTTGCTCTCATCTCAAAGCAAAATATCGCTCGCTCGGTGGCCCGTATCTCAAAACACTCGTATATTAGGGCACTCGTATATCGAGGTACCACTGTATATTGAGTTGAGAACTAGACTCGTCGCATCACTGCATCAAATAACACAGAATCAGGAATTAAATTAATATATGGATTTTTTTTCTTTACGTTTTAATCGAATTCATTCCTAATTTCTTGCCGATGTAACACACATGGTATTTTCCTAATTTCGTGGAACGATAATTTGCATGTGCAAACTGTTTCTAAACGCCCTCCGCGCACTTCTTAGTTATTGTCATCTGCCGTTATCGCCTTCATTACGATTTGATTTTAATCGGAACGATGATAATCGGCTGATGACGCAATCGCGTGTCCCAAATGAACGGCGACTCGTTGCCGAGCAACCGGCGCTATCATCACAACCGCGAAGGCGGTGGCGATGGGGCTTCGCCGAGCCGGCGGCCGCGGTCCCAGTGACATTCCCCGCGTGTCCGATACATATTTAATGCATACGGTTCATCATTTATTTATGGCTAAAATGATTATTGGTTCTGGGCCGTTCGAGGACGGAGAATTGAGGGATGACGACGGTTCGATCGTACGGAACGAGGGGCGGTGCTTTCATGGGCGGCGGAAAATAGGGACCTTATAGCGGACGTCCGGTGCTTACATTGGGATTATTGCGAGCTTTTCACTTATCGGTTTTCCTGTATGTTTTCGATAAGTTGCCGTAGTAATGGATGTGTACATAATGATTTGGAAGCATTTTGTTTTGCGATATTTTGAGGACATGTTTTTAAAATGGGGGAGAGCTCTTTAACAATATTATAGTTTAATATCGATTGCTTTAAATTGTGGCTTAGGTTTCGATGATTGCACTTACGGCTTTAAAAAAAAAAATCATACCCTATTCAGAAATAATAATGTTGGGCTTGTCAGTTTTTACTTATAAATAAATACTGCACATTATACCGGATGAAAAGTTGCAAACTGTGGATTGCATTCTGGGCGAGTGGAAATAGGAAGGAGTTAGCTGTAAGTGTACCTACACACGAGGCCGCAGCGCAGATTTATTAACGTTCGGCGAAATAAAGTGAGCCTAATGCACTGAGGGAAAGAAATGCATTGATTTAACCAAAATACGCATAACCAACCAAAAAATTTGCATTAAATACGGCCCACCGAAATTTATTGTTAGATTAAAATTTACGATTTGTTGAAATATATTTGTTAACTTAAAAATAATAGACTCGTTGATTCAACTGAACCCTCAATTTCAATTTAAACAAGTTTAATCGTTAATGCAACATTTCAGTTTAGTTGATGTAACACTGGTTTTGATTTGTCAATACAGCTCGAAGTATGTTAGAACAAAAAAGAAAATGTTTTGTTTAACGAGCATTGCTGCTTAGCGTAACTTCGAAATTGTGTTGAATCTACAAAAATAAATTCTTGCTTCAATGCATCTTTATGGTTACATTAGCAAATAAAACGTGTTGAGTGCACAAAATTAAGAGTGTCAATGCAAACATTTTTTTTGGTTGATTTGAAGCAAAAAATTTGTTCATTCAAATAATCTCATTTTGGATCTTCTGGAAATTTATTAATTACAAATTGGGGTTTGAAAACAAAATATGACTAACTTAGGTTCATATATTTATTAATAACTTCACAACAGTTATAAAGTACCAAATATATAAGTACACTTTACAATAATATTAGGTATATAAAAGTAACGCCTAAAAATATTTATTTACAAATACATTTGAATACACTTCCGACCATCTGACAACGTATGTAACATAAATGAATTGCAATAAATGAGTTCCTTCATATAAATACAACGTGTTTCATCAGTTTGTGTTATAATAAATGCCTGAAAATGATCTTTATATTCTAATGTTTCGTATTACAAAAAAAATATCTTTATCATTTGGAGTCAAAATTTCTTGAATACAGCCAAAAACGGGACAAAAATTATTAAACTCAAAGGATATAAACAAACCCGATTTGAAAGAAACGCCATATCTCTTAACCCAGGACAAGAAGTAAATACGGTCTGGCACACTTTCTGGCATCAAGTAGCTTGCTATTGCTCCACTATATTTGATTTCATTAAATTGTTTGAAAGAGATATACTGCTCTAAAGCGAAATTTTCTTCAAATCCTGTTTTAGACAAAATTCTATAATTAAAATTAAGTTGATGTTTTAATGCCAGCGTATAAGGAATGTTTATTCTAGAAGAAACCGGTTTACTACCTAATTTGAATACGCGATGTTTTCCTTCATATCGTATACAGGAAATATTCGCAAGAGGTCCTACAACCGTCATGATTCGAGGGTAGTGAACTAAAAAATGATACTTCGGTTTGAGGTTTCCAAAAAGCTTAAGATACAATGTATTATGCTCTGCAATTAATACTTTTAGCAAATCGGCGTCCTTTAAAGTAATTGATGCCTGTCCAACAAGTTCACAAATTTGCCGCAGAGATTTATATAATTCCCAAACTAGGTCATTCATCGGTATAAATCCTCCAACCAACACTCCAAAAACTCGTAAAAGCGCCTTTATTTCAGCGGCTGAAAGCACAATACACTTATTACTTATCTGTATATTTGAAATCTGAAATATTTGTTTTTTTTTTCTAAATTATTGATTTTAACAGGTGACTTTTTTATTCGCAATATTCGCATATTTATTGCGAATGCGAATATTCAAAAACATGCGAATATTCGTTTCATCACTAGTACGCATTATACCTATGAAAATGTATTCTACAACCTAATAAACACGATATATTCTCGATCTTAATATATCCGTTCAAACATAAAGTATACCGTTGCATTATGTGCTTGTGCTAATAGCTAATATGGCGTTCGTTTGCCAAAACATCTATAAGAATCAAAATATGCTTACCTGCAAACACTGAGGTTAGATATTTAAATCCCCACTGAATTAACAATTCTTTTACTCGTTCGTCCCTCATGGCTAGTATTAGAACTCACAATATATCACGATATCACGAGCCACGAACGAAGATAATCTGATATCTGATGGTTTGCAACAGCAAGCAACCGATCAAATCACGCCACAACATTGTTCAAATGAGTATCTGACGGTATAGGTAATATACCTATGTACATTAATATAGGTACATTCCATAATATACAAATACTGACTTATTAAATCGTATTATAAGCTAAAGTAGAAATAATATACATTGTAATTATGATATTGTTTTCTAGAAAAGGATTTTCTACATAATAATTACTATACATAAAACGTATAACGTAGTACCTATATACCCATACTTTTAAGATCTACATATGTACATGCGCAAAGCGCAAAACATCTTTTTTTGGTTAAGTTAATCATTTTTTAGTTTCAATATTGTGCTATGAATGTTTTCCGTCAACTACTAAGATTTTTTTGTCACCATTTCGGTCCATCCAAACAAAAACCTTACCTTCAACCATCTAAGTTTCTTCAGTCAACAGATTTTTTAAACAGAAATAAATAGTTGCGCAAATGACTCATTTTAGTTGGATTAAGTAAATACAAAATTTGTTGCATTAACACCTTTTGTGTTAACATAGTAGTTATTGTTAGGTTAACGCATTTCTTTCTCTCAGTGTGTTCTTTTTCTTCGCTATTGATGGTCTGAATAACATATTAATAACCAATTGTATCAGCGGGTCATTGTAGACACGATTTATAAAGTTTGTAAAAGTAAAATTAAATCCAATATAACAATAACACAATACTCATTTGATAACTAAAATCTATTCACACTTCTTTTCTGTTCCTAGCTATTTTTATATGGAAGCATTAGATAATGTAAACTCTAATAAAATTTCAGTGACAGAACAGAATGAAAAAAGAGTTTTAAAAAGTCAATAATTAAATAAAATAACGAACATGAATTCTAAGACACCTAACAATAGTAAATAAAGTACTCATTCGTTTGTAAATAGTATATTTAAAAAATGTTCGAGACAGTTATTAATCACACTAATTCACAAAATCTCATGCGACGGTAATAAATGTCGGGTAAAAGTTCATGGGATGTGTTAACTTTGTACGACCGATCTTTATTCTTATGTAAAAGGTTTAAAATAGTGGTACTATTACACTCGCGAGCAATTTGTTTAGATGTCATACTAGGATTTTATTCTTTTATTTATTATAATGCAGAACTTGAATTTCTATATTATTGACATTTTTCGAAATTTTTATTTTTGTTATTTTTTAATGTAAACGTTTGAAAACGTCGGATTGGATCGTGTCACGAATGGTAGTCGCGCTAGGAATTTAATTTAAATAATTTTCAGCAAATAAATCGCGTAGAACTGCAGCTGAATTCCATCGTAATATAGTTTTACTGTAAATAGTTTTTCCTCGGGCCTATTTCATTTTTTATAAAGTTACTGACCGCGATCAGAACTTACTATCCGTTATAAAATTTACTAAGGTTACATCATTCGCACTTATGTGTGTTACACTCAATACACCCAATAGCCATCTGTCTAAATGCTGCACTTGTATTCAAACTGTGTAACTCCAACGCATGCGCCTTGTATAGTTGACGGCTATGTAATGTGTTCTCGTAACGGTTTTAATTTTTGATCAAGCGACACAGTATAATGTTAAAAAAGAGAAATTTTTAAACACTTCATGTGCTCCAATTAAATAACAATTTTTATTATAATTTCAATTCACTAATCTCTTCTTTTTATAAATGAATGTATATATTGCTATGGTATTGAAGGTATGAAATCTAATGTACAGTCATTTAGAACAGGTTTCTAAACCAAATGAATAAGTAATTCAAAAGTGAGGCGTGTGCTCAGTTGCCTACTTTACAGGCGAATTATGAATTTGTTAAAGATAGCTATTTAAAATGGACAATATTAGCATTAGGTGCTAAATATTTGCCTTTATTATAATGTAAACTTTATTATATACGTTAATTCAAGCTTCTTACCTGATATATTTTATATGTTTTTATGGTTTTGCTCGGAGAGATTTTTTATTCTTCGGGATGTTCTTTTGGTGAGGTTGGCGTATTCCCTCAAACTAGAGACGATAACGGTATTTCTGCCTATTCGTTAGTAAGCGTCGTAGTATGATTTTGACAGACGATCTGGTGCCCTTTGAAGCGTCCCGTGCCACCTTGCAGGTAGGAAGTCACTTTCCACAGTTTTCTTTCACTTATCAGAGGGGTCGCTGAGTGTATTGAAACCACTATTTTATTTTAATTAATTTTTATTGAAAAAAAAATAATAAAAAATCGTAAACGCACAAGCTAAATAATAATGATAATATAACTTGAAAATATAAAATTAATTATAATAATAATTTGTACTGAACTTTAAAAAAAAAATAATTAAATTTTGAAATCCATCCGGCCATTTTATTCTGAAAAAAACAGAGCAATATATTTTCAAGTAAATGCTGAGGAAGATACCTGAGGATTTCACATCATTTGTGTTGTCCATATTCCGCTTGTATTTTTACCAACATAAGGAGGTAATATATCACGAAATATGTAATTTCTTTTAACTACCAAGCAAATTTGCCCTAGTCAGAGAAAATTGGCCTATTTATTGAAGTATTTTTCCATCAAAATCGATCGACCAGGCAAAGTTACACCTAGTTTGTGGTATCCTGCTGTTTACATTATTTTTGGTGTAATTTTACCTTAGATTTTATACGTTTTTTCTCACACCAGTGAAGTAAATTTACCATCATTTTTTTTTTAGAATCTAATTAATTTCCATTTGTAAACATGCAATTTTAAATTATAGGTAGGTCTACTTGATTGATCTGTGGTTTTAATTTCGCATTTTAATTAAAGTGAGTGCGTACTCTAAATAAATATAACTAAGATAAATGGTTATACTCAGTAAACATTTATTATTCCAATATATTAATAAATAAGAAAGTGAGTAAGAATATTACCGTATTTAAATACTGAACTTGCTGTTGTGGACACGTAGTTCATAATTACAAGTTTAACTACTATAATTTATTTTATTAATTTATTAACAACATAACCTGTATGTATAAAATACCTACAGAGTAGGAAATATTTGTCGTTTTGAATAAGTTGTCAGTATACATCCGCAAGTGAATTAAATAGGGCGAATTTCACTAAATATTTAGTGAAAGTCACCTTATTAACAGACTTATTAACACTTCTATTACACCGAATTTATTCAAATTCCTTCTGTAAATTATTCGTACCACTCAAGCGGAAATGCAAAAGTTCTGTTTCATTTTATTACCATTAATGCCCAAATTCCCTGAAACTTGTTAATGCTTTATTTTATCCTCTTGGATGACATATATTATCGTTAAAATTCTTATGATCTCTGAATAAATCTCTGAAAAATTACATCACTTATTTTCCCCCCCTGACGAGTACTATAAATTATTCTTATGTCTGGAAACGACTCAAATGGAAATAAAAGAGTTCTGAATCGTTTTATTATCATTGATGCACATACTGAGAAAAATACCGGATATCAATAATCTACATTCATTGAGTGAATTTTCATCGACAGAACGAAGTGTGTCATTGTTATGATAAACTATTACTTACAATCTTTGATTAAGTAATAACAAGATTCATTAGTGAAATAAATTAGTTTTCATTATTATAACACATCATTGTACAATAGTTCATGGATAATCTTTGTTATGGTAATAAAATTTTTTGTTAATAATATTAATTCGAACGAATATATATTGTTATGTTTACGTACAGTTTTTATAATATATCAATGACAGAATTGATTATTAAGAACTTAAATAGAGGCGTGCATGTTGTAATATTTTTAAAATATCCACAAAGAAACTAATTGCGTAATAAGTATACAAATAATAAGAACGCGAAAAGGATAAAATTAAAATCATTTCGCACCTGATAGTGTGATGAAATGAATAACGAAGAAGAAATAAAATAGTGATAAAAAATTTGCAATGTCATCATTTGGAGGAACACAACGAACGTTCCATTATATAGAACGTCAAGCTTCTTTTACGACATAATGATCTATTATTTGCTTCCATATTTAAATAAAGTACTAAATATTGCAATTATAAAAGACTTCAAGGAAATAAAAAAATTGAACCATAGAGATTTTTAATTCTAAGTTTGCCTGCGGGTTTTTAAAAATTAATTGAGTTTCTATGATTTATGTTATTTCATTATCACTTTTATAATTATCGTTAAGATATTTTTTTAATCTATCGTGAAGACTCGCGCCTAATTTTAGATACTTATTTTTTAAACTATCTTCTGTTTCTGGTGTATACCGCAGAAGCCACATCAACTACGAGCAGAAGCGGTCGCTTCCTGCATATAACGACGTATCTAGCTGTTTGGAGTTTGGATGGCTCCTGCAGTATATAGTTTATGAAATTGTGCTACAATATTTTTAAACGAGATATTTTATTGTGAATTATTTTATTTTGCAGTCACTGCATTTTTAATTTTTAGTCAATAGCAAGTGGTTTATTGGCATTATCTTGCTTTTACTTTTAAGATGATTTTATGTAAATACTAACTTAGGATTATATTATACTTTTTATAATTTGTTCATCTTAAGTGTAAGCTATAATATCGAAATGTATGTTTTATAAAATTATTTACGATATGAACGCAATTTATTGCAAGAACGAACAGATAACATACCTTGAAAGGTGTACAGCAGGGATTGAATTACTGACTTACGCCGTTGTCGCTGACTGCATCTAAACTCTGATCGCTTAGAGGGAATCGAGATATCGAGAACAGTACTTGAGACACGATACTGAAAACGAATTTGTTCTTGGAGGAATGCTAATTCCTATTCCCTTTTCTGTATGGTGATTTAACCACAATACCCTCTACCATGGTGGTATCCTTGCGGTTAATTGTTTAGGCTTTTTCTTTTGATGTTTTTTGGTAATCACCAATGCTTTGATATCAATCTTTTAATATTACTTTTACGCCAATCTAATTAAATAAAGTTGCAACGCCTACTTAACAGTGAATTGAGTGAATGAAATGCGATTATTTCATCAATGAATGAAAGTTCATTAGTTTAGTTAGAAGTTTACTCTATAACAATAACTAAAATTTATTAGGATTGCATATAACATGTATTAAGTCAACCACTTGTGATTAGCATATCCACAAGTAATATTCATTGTATTGATGCCTTTCTTCATTCTCTACTGGAGTTCATACATAAAATTGATAACTCACGGTTATTCAGTAAACGTAAAGTTGTTAAAAGAAGTGGTGTTTGTTACAACAATAACATATTTCATTGAGCCAATCAAGCTACCATTTCATTTTCAATGATTTTTGTTTCATTAATACAATGACTGATTTATTACTCAATAAATTCCGTGGTCATTTAATAAAATCCTTTTCATTGATTTGATAAACTCGTTCTATGGAACAATTTTAATGCACTACTTCATATGAACAAAGATTTTTTTCATTGGTTCAGTGCAAAATCGTCAAAACTTTTTAGTCCTTTATCTTGTTCGTTTGGGTGTAACATATTTTCGAAAGAACACGTAGAAATATAATGTAGATCTCTGAATAAACCTTTAAAATTAAATACTTTTTTGTTTAAATGATTATTTTTTTTGTTTTACAAATCGCTGATACTGAGATTCTTTAGAGTTATGATAGCCCGTTGACGATTTCTAGAAATTATTGTACTCCTAACGATTCAAGCGAAAATTGAAAAGTTATAATCAGTATCAATAGATAGTAAGACACCCAATATTATGCAAATGAAAACTAATCAGCATCTACTAAATGATATTTGTAAGAAATATCCTGCATACAAAAACCAATATTTAGAATATGAGAAATATTATAAAGATACGATCACCTTAACACAAAAAGAAAAAAATGATAATTTCATTCTTTCAGCTAAAAACAAATCTAAAGCCGTAAAAAAATAATAGGCAGTAGCATTATGTATGCAGTAATAAGTTGCCTAATAACTTCTCGAATGATTATCAAATGTGTAATTCTTTCTTTTCTAACTTTGCAAAAAGTCTTACTGCAGTGCATAACGCTGCTCCCGTTGATTATGATGCGATTGGTAGATCGATTGGTCACACATAACATACATTTTTTAACTATCCCGTAATTGAAAGTGATGTCTCTGACGGAATCTACAAACTGTACTCTACTCACTCTGTTGGTGATGATGGAGTGTCTTCATATATTGTCACAGCTTCAATGGAACATATTCTTTCTCCATTAGCTTATTTAACAATTTTTTTCTGTTAGAGAGGGAATTGTTCCTTCTTGTCTTAAGACTGCGCGTATAATATTTGTTTTCAGAAAGGGCGATGTTAATGATCTAGATAATTATCGTCCTATATCCATTTTATCAATTTTTTCTAAAATTATTGAAACAATAATGGATACTAAAATTTTTAATTATTTTTTAAAATTTAATTTATTATCGAAACATCAGCATGGTTTTGTTCTAAAACGTTCAATTAACACAGCTTTATTTCATTTTGTTAACGAAATTCATAGATCCTTTGACAATCGAACACCTTGCATGGCTATGCTAATAGATTTATCTAAAGCTTTCGATTGTGTTGATCATTCTATATTATTATATAAGCTGGAAAGGTACGGCATCTGCGGGTCAACCTTGGATTGGTTTAAGTCATATTTAACTGATCGACATCAAAAAGTTGTTTGCAATAATGGGCACTCCGATAGATGTAGCATTTCAACTGGGGTTCTCAGGGATCTGTACTGGGACCTACCCTTTTTTTAATTTATATAAATGATATATGTTCACTGAATGTCAGTGATGTTATCACGTTGTATGTGCATGATATCAGCATACTTGTAACCTCCAATACCCTGGCTGAGCTATTTGTAGAGGTAGATAGAGTTTTTTTACTTATTAAAACTTGGATGAACCTTAACAAATTAATAATTAATTCTGATAAAACTAACCTTATTTAATAAATGCAGATATAGAATCAACGGTCTAACCCTTGACAATAAGTACACTCCTTTCACTAACTCTGCGAGGGTTTTGGGAGTGCACATTGATGAAAAGGTTAATTGGATTAGCCATGTTGACACACTGTGTGGTGAACTTGCGCGTACCTGCTATGCTCTCTGTAATCTCAGAAGATGCTGCAGTTATGAGATTTTGAAAAGTTTTTACTATGCCAACTTCTATTCTCGGATGACATAGGGTATCATTTATTGGGGGAGATGCACTTCCGCCGCGAGAATATTTCTGATTCAAAACGAGCCATTAGAACTTTATTAACCCTTGACTCACGCGCCTCTTGTAGAAGTGCTTTTAAGGAACACAAAATATTAACTTTTTACGATGTTTATATCTATTAAGTTTTGTGCTTTGTTCACAAGCATCGTGAGGAGTTCACCGACAGTGTGTTGCATAATTACAATACCAGAATATTTAATTATTTGTTACCACCAAGACATAGAACTACAGTTTTTCAAAGGAATTTAATATACATGGGATGCAAGCTATATAATAAACTGCCTTGGTTTATAAAAGCACTTGATAACCTGAAAGGATTTCAAAAGCAAGTTAAATGCTATCTTTTGAATTTGAGCTGTTATTCAGTTGCCGATTTTTTTAATAATAATATTTAGTTTAATTTAAGCATGTCATTATTTTTGGTTTGTATTCTGTTGACATATTTCATCACTGTCTTTTTTTGTTTGATATTGTTTGAAATAAATAAATATCTATCTATCTATCTAATATTAATTGCTCTATTGCTATTTATTTCGTTAAGATACGTAATAACTGATTATATAAATATATCCTCAAAAGTGAGGTGTTGTGGCTGGGCCAGCCCGGGAAACTGAGAACAGCGCCAAGCAATTATGGTGGTGGGTGGAGTTGTTTCATCTAAGTTTATGGATACATTCCTATAAAGTGCTTGACACCACCGCTGGAATGCCTTTTAGAGCAACTTACATTAAATTGCAAAGCGCATCCTAGAATTTTCAATCAATAAGAGCAGTGATGTTGTCGGATAAAGGTTCCGAACTCGAGATTTTGTTTACCGGATTCGTATCCTGGGTTTCGAATAAAGGCAATTTTCTCTGTATACGGGAGCGTTTCTGTCTAGGATTGGTTATCGTTGTAGAAGTACATTCGAATGTGTATTCTACATTATTGATAAAGTCATTGTGGAACCAGAGACCAATTCATTTTAGTTGTTCTGGAAGCAATTTCTTTCCATATTTTCTATGACGTCATACTGTGGGTAAATGTGAAATGTGTCAATTGAGATTAAGATTGTAGAACCGCTGCAAAAACGGTGGCAAACATCAGCGGCGATTCTCGAAAGGATAAGAGCGACACACCTACGTATTGTGCACTTTACCTGATCTGGGTTACGATATCCGTAGAATTGCATGTCCTTTTATCAGTTCGCGTTTACTGTATTGTCATGTTGAACAGGAGAGCGGCGTTAGCTTAGGAAACTCCGAAAGAAAACGCAGGAGGACAATCTATTATTATGTGTCCAGTCAGAGTGTCGTAAACAAATAAAATTACGTACGTCTACTTTCCAGTTTGTTTGGATGATAGACACCAGGGGCGGTCGATATTTTGTCCTTATTCAAATAAAATTGTAGGAGTAGACTGGATGCCGCCGACTAATCAACCCAGTGACCGCCGGATGACGCAGAACAAACCACTACGTTGCTCATATACAAGGTTATCATAAAGTAAACATATATTTCACCTTATGTATTTTTAACAAATTAAGTTAACAATAGTATAGTAGCAAGAAATTCAATTGCTTGAATGATGGGATATGTCGTCCATTTTGCTGCTGTACAATCGCCCACCGTTTCTCAAAAATTGTACGCAGCATTATTCAGCATTTTTGGTTGAATTACAGCAATTTGAGCCCTAATAAAGTTCTTTAATTCTTCTAGCGTTGCTGGTCGTTCTTAAAACCAAACATGTGATCTGTCGACCATATTCGACAGTTTTGAGTATTGACTCCACCATTTAGAGAGAAATGGACCTCGTCTGTCCACAAACTATGGGGTAACAATTCGGGTTCAATGTTCATCAGAGCCAATATTCGTAAAGAAAAATCATACCTGATAGGAAAATCTGCATGCTTTAATTCAAACTACTGATTCCTAGTGGATTAGCATTAGGTATGTTTTGGTTTTCCTGAAGAACTTCTGCAACTTGGATATTACTAATTTTTGGTCCTCCTGATCTTGGTAGATCAGTTATAGGACCCTGTTCTTTCAAATTTGCTTCTCTTGCGGTATCCTTTCATACGACAGGCCTCTAATGTTAACCTGATTTTCATACAAAATCTCCATAATCCAGCCGTGTAATTTCTACCGTATTTGTTAATAACATTGTACTAAACCAATTCTTACTTATGTATAGATCGATGTTCTGAAAGTTTAAATCGTTTCAATGGACGTTTACGTGAATTTTATTTTAAGAAAAATTTTATAAATCGCGATGATATATTTGACATTTGTATCAGCAGTTAATACGATAACTCTTTTGTTTTCGTAGATACACTTTATTTGTGAAAAACTCAAATAATTACTAATTATCCTAACCTCGTGGGCCACCTAGAGATACTACACGAGGCTATTTATTGTAAGTACTATATGGATTCCATAATAATTTAAATGTTCCTACTCTAAATAATTTCCCTATGATTCTTAACAAAAATATAATACAGTATCCTCGCAGTTATGTGAATACCTTGAAATACATATGCTACAACCAAAAAATATGATTTTGAAGGGTAGCCTCTTGGTGCTCTCAATTCCTTTGTCTTTAGATAACCGCTCATTTTTCTCACACACATGAATTTGTAGTTGAAACACTCATAGAAGTAATGATCTAAAACCAAACACTACAACAGTAGTACCTATTCTAATACTTAACAATAACTTAATCCTAATTATTCGAATAGATACAGTAAAATCCAAATCCAAAAGCCATCAGATTCCATTTATTTTATGCTAGTACTTTGATTTCTTGAAATTACGTAAGATTTTAAATTTAAAGTATACCGCTTACTTTATGATGATCCCATAAATGCAAACAATCTTAAAAAAAGAATAAGAGAAGCTCTAACGATATGCGTTTTTTCCTTTATGCGAATAGATTTGTAAACAGGCTTCTAACAAGGCAACTGTCAAATTCCCATGAAACTCTACACACTGAAAGGGTATTATAGTAGAAGCACTACGCATTTGTTTGCCCAATCGGGGGAATTTAGGGATACAACCCCCTCCAAAGTTTGTGTGATTTTTCAAGTTTTTAGGATCATCCCCGAAATTATAACATATATTATAAAAACTTTTTAACATACTTTGCAGTGGATTACTTGGTCCAAAAGATGACGTAACCTGTCTTCACTGGAAGGTAATAATGGGGAGGAAGTACTCTCTGCCCACGTTTATAATTAAACTGCGCATTTGTAGAGTAATATATTAAAAAATAACACTTCGTAGAAACGCATAATCTTATCTATATCAAGATTTATTACAGCTATAATTAACCATTAAGCTTCGCAAAGTTACGTACACGTTTAGATATATGTGTGTATATAAGACAATTGTTTCAAATGATTTATTATGTCTCACGCTGCGCACAATTGTAGTTTGGTGCAATGCCAATGTTGAACATGTTAATTGTGACGTTTCAAGTACCCAATATCGCAGTAATTCCTTTGACACCACAAGAAAGTGAATCATTATTGTAATAACTACGTACAGCTCCTACCAAAAAAAGTTAACGACCTGCACGAAAATATCGACAGTAAGCCCACTTAGGACGAACTGTAGTTTTTACTATAGCTATTGAATAAAGCACTATTGTATTCTATTATTCAATGACACTTGTAAAAGCTACAGTTCATCCTAAGCTGTACCTTAATATTTACTATAAGCATAGTAATACTGTTCACTATTGTAACATATATCAATGAAATTACGTTACACTGCGTAGGGTATTTAAGCATTTATAGGGATTATAATGTTTCTCTAATTCTGCTCAACTGCTTATTGAAAAGTTATAATTGTTACAAATATATCTGTACTGAATTAATGACCGTAGCGTTAAGATGTAAATGAGTAAAAAATATATAATAATTTCTTAAGAAACATTTTATTCAGTTGATAGTTGATATACATTTTTGTGACTTATTTGTTTAAATGTTTAATGTAACTGTGCTTGTATTCTCTCACAAGTAATATGCTCATCACATTAGCTACATTAATTACTGGCATTGTGCCAGACTACAATTGTACGTACATCATTTGAAATAATTGTCTTATATATGCAGATATGTTCGAACGTCTACGTGATTTTTTAAGGTTCATGTTTAATTACAGATCTAATAAATCTTGTTATGGATAAGATTAATATTATATATAAATTCTAATATTAAATTACGACGATATGTATTTGGGTTTCTTTTCTCTCTTCTTTTCTCTCTCTCTTTTCTTTGAATATTTTTGAGCAATTTTTGTTACGTTTTTTTTTAAGGGTAAAATGGATGGCACCTCGGGGAGGTTTTTCAAAATTTGAACCTCATCATGTTTTATGACAAAATCGAAAAAAAAAGATCTCTTTCAAAAGACTACCTGGAAAGACGTTCATTTACCATAGCAGGAATTGTGTGAAAAAACAATTCGTTCGGTTCATTTTTGAGGAAAAGGAACATGAATGCGCAAAGCCACAACTTTTCGGGACAACAAGTTTTCTACTTGTAGTTGCATTTTGACGAATAACATAAATCATTCACGTTTTTAGAAACGATCTAAAGATAAAGCGATCATATGGGCCTTAGTAAGTGAACGTTTCCTTGATATTTACCGTGTTTTAACTGTAAAACAACCACTTTCCAAATTCTCATTTTATTTGCCTGTTGCACTTGGAGAAGTATTTGGAAGATTAGTTTAAGCCTGCCTAAAATGCAGGACTTAAAGCATTGAATAAACAAGCGCCCTAGTTTAATAATAAGAAAAACAAAAAATGCATTGCATCTCCGAACAGTCTGAACCGCCTTAGTGAACACTACGTCCTTTTTCTGCAATAACCATGAACAACTCGATGTATAACATGTATAACTTTAATACACAATAAAAACTTGCTAACAAAGCTAAAGCCCAATTAAATGCTTCAATATTTTTTTTTTGATGAATCAAATCTCCTAATCATAATAATTCAGAGAGAATAGCTTATTGAGTAGAACAAGATTTGAACCCGCGATCTTTACACAATCGATACAAGAATTGTTTGTGGAAGATATTTCATTTATGGCTTTTGCTTGGTTATGATTATGTGGCAATTTCGCTTTCTTCATGAATTATTGTGTGCGTGTGAAACTGCACTACGTTTGATTCGGGAAAACAGTAACGAATACTTTGCTTGGATTTTATATCCTTTTTTTTTCTACAACTAGTGCATTGCACCTTCAGCAATATTGATAACAATATTGCATTTATAAATAAATATGAATAACAAGAGTCTCTGCGCTAAGCTTATAACTAGATGTGAAGCTGGCGCAGGAGTTCTTGGGCTGCATTACCTACTTGATATTAACATATTTAACATTACGCTACATATTTACAAACTAAAACTATTTATCTCGTTTACAAAGAATTTCATTTGTTAACCTCTAAATATTAAATTATTAAGAATTACTTTAGAGTATTTAATATCATTTTTTTTTTGGTTTTGTATCATGCAGTTTATTTCCTTATACTTCATAATCTTAAATGTTCTTCCTCTTTTCGATATGTTTTAGGCATAAATGAAAAGAGTTGTCCTGATCAACTCTCAATTCTGTTGATTTATGTCAATCGAAATATCGGAAAAGTATCACATTACTCAATTCTCATGCAGGCAATGAATGTGTCTTCAGTTGTTATGTCGAAATAACTTTGACACAGTTTTCTTCTTTTCCTTATTGATCGTTTTGCCATCGTGTTCGCGTGGAATTTTCAATGCATGCCTTCCATCAATTGTACAATATTTACTTTTCCAGGTAGGAGGTATTAGCCGCCGGCACATTACAGTCATACGTACTACCGCTAATGCTTCCGTCGCTAAACAAATACCAGTAATGATAGCACCATACACACACATGTAGTATGTATGTATATGAATTAGGAAGAAAAAGCCGCTATTTCCATAGCTTTGTCGTGACTACTTCTTCAGCCGAGCACCTAATTGCGAGGCTGCTTATGAAAAATTGATAGACTAAGCTTAATGTCGCGAGTTTTTCCATTGATTTTAATGCAGATATTTGGAACGCAATTATCTAAATTAATTTCAGAAAATAAAATCCACAGTTCTACCAGTTTTTATGGGTCATTTTATATCACCCTCTATATTTATTATATGAAAAAGGGTTTGTGTAGGTTGGAATGGTTATATTTTTATCGCGTTCTGGCCTATTGTGAATTCTTTTATCTTAATAGGTGACCTTTAATTTTTTTTCTTATTCTCGAGAGCGACTTCTTCACGTATCTAGTTAAGTGTTCTAGATTATTTGAGAGCTGTAGTAGAAAAAAATACAAACTTTTAATGTGATGACCATTAAAGTTTGTAGCATATAAATTGAGGATTTCTGAGTATCTAGTATTTTATGTCGGATTCATAACGTCCAGCCTACCAAAAATGAGTTAACGACCTATACGCGAAAATATCTGAGGCGTCCAAGTCGTGGTATAAGAAGTATATTTGAGATTTATTACATTCATGGAGAGTGTAAATAGGCAATAACTAAATGGGTTGGTTATTTAGAAGTAGATACTAACACTTATTCGTAATGAACAAAAACAAGATCCTATTTTATTTTCGAAGTTGAAAATATTAGGACTGTTAACCTATAGTATGGCTTGCTAGTAGCTTAAAGTCTTCAGTTATCCAGTTTTTCCATATATACCATCGCCAGTACATAGAGGTCTGCTCACTCATCAGCATATTTTGGCAAAGTTTTGATTTTGAATCCCTGATTTCTGTTCTGCTTTTTAGTCACCTCAGTCTAAAGTATGTTATATCAAAGATAGCGTTTGCCAGAAATATTCCGGATCCAGTTTTCACCACATTTCAACCTTTGATGTAAATATCTAAGAGGGGTAGATTTAGCATGGTTTCCATAACAGTTGTTGGTGAGCTTTTTGCAGCTCATGTGATGTATAAGCAAGCTAACCTCTGTATCTTTGGGAGTTTGGTAACTACTTGCTTCAGCATAGTCTTGGACCACCAAATCAGGCAGTCATAGGTAAACATGGATCTCGTCGCCTCAACTTAGTTTCGAGTCAAGAACCATTCCTAACAATTTAACGTCTTGACTAATTCGTACTGTTTCATGATGAAACATTGGTTGTTTCAAGCCAACCACCAGCTTTCTTCTTAGAGGAACTGGTGTTGAACATGAGTACTCTTTAGGTTTCAAAATAAAATTTCTACTAGAAGTTCGAAAAATTCGAATGCGCCAATTTTGTAGGACACGCTGTATACACACTAAAAAAAAAATTGTAAAATTCCCGTACGATTTTGGGACAATTTTGTGCCCCTAAAACCGTACAGGTGTTTTACTTTTAGACCTACTATTTCTAATTATACGTAATTTTTCTAAGGTTTTTTTCATGTAACTTGGAATATAGATAGTGAAATTTCGAAATGTGGGTAACTTTTCCAAGATTTTTTTCATGTAATCTGGAATACCCAAGTAAGTAGTAATTTCCAGTTTTACTTGTTAAAAAGTAAAATTACAAAAAAAAAGGTCAGTATTCCTGATTTATTCCTAAAAAAAATGAAAAATATCGTCGAAATGAAAATGCCCTGGTAGAGTGTGTTTAATTAGAATTTAATGTGTAAAAGACAAACAAAATATGAAAATTTCTAATGCTTACCCAAAATCACTGCACGTCATTTACCCGTTGCCTCTCCATATTGGCGATTAATTTGCAAGAATCAAGGCCCACCATATGCAATCGGGCAACTGTTGTGATAACAGTTGCTAAGAAATATTTATCTGCCAAGTAATAGATAGCCATGTAGCAAACTTATATCGAGAGTGGAAAGTTAGTGTAGTGAAATAAGAAAACAGCCATCTTCACGTCAATTTCTGTACTTGTAGAATATGTTTAACGTATTTGCTACTATAGGCCAAAAAACGTTGCTATTTTATATGTTAGAACATCATGACGGGATGATTTACAAGTTTTCTTATACAAATTTGATGTAAATCTACTACTACTTTTTTCTGTAACTGTACCGACTTTATATGAAATAGTTTCTTTAAGAAAATAGTAAATACTTGATATCATATATCCAAAAAGTATTTTTTTGCTATTAAAATGATTTATTTGAATGAAAGATATTATTTTTAACTGTAATTTTCCAAATTGTAAGAAATGTTAAGTTTTTCCTGAGATATATTAATATTTTTCTTAGTAATATTACAATGTTAATATTTTTTAAATTTTTCAGTTAATATTCACGTAAGGTAAAGTCAGGTAAGTGTGTAACCGAGGCAAGTGTGTAGTTTGGCTATATTTATTTTTAAAATTGAAATACGGACGTCCTCTTGTTATAATACTAATGTACTAAACTTCATACTAGTTTTACAAACAAAAGTTTGCATTTCCTAACGTGTAATAACTTGAATACTTGTGAATATCTATACTTATTAAACAGGCATGATTAGTATACAATCTGGCCCATAAATATAATGCTATTAATCTATAAACAGTTGGAACATTACACACTTGCCCATTTTTCCTGGTAAGTGTTAGTATTACAGCAGTTAAAATTTCTTTTTTTTTCTAGTAAACCGTTGGTAATTATAAAAGGCGTTATCTATTGAAGGCTTTCAACTGAGCATATATTACGTACTTCTATGTGTAAAATTTATCAAAATGCTTATTATGTTGAACAGTATTACATTTTATTCGAACTATGCAATTTTTACTACACACTTACCTGACTGTACCTTACAACATTTTGTACATTTACCCACATTGAATGTGGCAAATTATCCGAAAAAGTGATTTTTACCAAGAAAAATTACCTATAAATTTATTTAGTATGTGGGTGAGTAATTCAGCATTAACAGATAATGCCGAATTAGTTCCAACGTGCATGCAAGTTGTTTTCAATATTCCAATGTTCCATGTTTCAAATTGTAGTAGAGTACGTAACATACTTTAAAGCACTAAAAAGAACAACAAATAGATTTTCTAATATGAATTAATACCCCTACTAATAATTAGTTAGTATAATAGTTCTAAAATAACAAGAAACAGAACCACGTGTGACCGAACACCGTTTCATTTCTGCGATACGTCTGTTTTGAATCAGAACATTTTATGTTAACGCACACGCGCTTGCTTATCTCCTCATCATTTGAAAATAACTATAATTAATAAGTTGTAATTTTTCAAATTGTAAGAAATTTTAAGTTTTTCCTGAGAAATATTAATATTTTTCTTGGTAATATTACAATGTTAGAGATTTCTTTCTAAGAAATAGAAATTTCCTAACCTCACATAAATATTGTCACTATAAAAAATTTTTACTTTCTACATTTCTAATTTGTACATTGTTTCCATTCAGTGCGGAAAATTAGAAAGTAACTGCTACATTGGATTCCCTAAAATAATGCTTTCTTTCAAAGCCATTATGAAAAAATTATATACCGCGGTACGCGAGTTTTTGTTTTTTACTGTGGGAGGGAAATTGTTATTCCATAAAATAAACCAAACTATGACATTTGGTAATGGAATAGAAAAAATACTTATTTTTTTTTACTGCATTTAAAAATTAAACATCTTGCACAGTATTTTTTCTATTTCTTTATCAAATGTCAGATTACTCAATTATGGACAAAATGTGACATGTTTTTATAACTAAAAGAATTTTGTAGTTTCAATATTTCTAAATTCCCATTTTCATTTATTCAATATACAAAACGTTTTTTTTTTTGTTCGGCGCTACCATTTTTTCTTCTTTTTATCAAATTATGTATACCTTTTTCAAGTTACCCATCTTAAATTGATCACATGTTAACAAAAAAGAAGCCAAATCGACTTTGATAAATTAAATTTGAGCCTCTCGAAGACATTTCTTCCACCAGAGGGAGGTGACCGAAGGGTTTTTAGTGGATATTGCATGCCATCCGCCTTTTCAATTATGGACAAGGGAACGACCGCAAGGTGTCTCTGGAGTCGCGTGACCTTCTTAACAGTATGTGTATCAATGTATATGGAGTAACTACCGGTCTAACTTCTTTTGTAGCCAGAAGTCGATATCGATAATAAATTAAAATTCAAGTGAAGAATCCTATTGCAACCTCGCGTGCCAAGACTTCCTAGTTAGACTACCTTAGTTAAGGGTATCGATATTGGTATTTCTTTTTTTGTTTTTTAGTTGTGGGGATTATACGAGGTCTTCCATTTTAATCTTAACAATGGAATATCTTCGGAAATATGAATTCTATATTAAAGAGTTTCTAACATGGTTCGTGTTATCAAAGTATAGTCACAATATGACAATTTTAATTCTAACACGGTTGCGCTGTAAACGGCATAAGATAGGTTTATAAAATAAAACGCGAACATTTTGTTTGTGTAGAAATAAAAAATGTAGACTTCAGTCCAAGTTCGTTAAAGTTATTGATGATAATGCCGACTTTCATTATCATTATCATTTCATTTCACTTTCATTATCACCAATAACTAATAATAACTAATAACAAATAATAATAATAATAATAATAATAGCTCTTTATTTCAAACTATGAAACATACAAAATAACGTCAATAAAGAGAGTATCCATAGAGAAATAAGAATAACATGAAATTTTAAAATTATAAAAAATAATCAGAGTTGAATAGACAGATAACGCCATTAAATGCGATTCAGCTTTATGTTTAAAACGGTGTAAATTATTGGATGTTTTGATTTCATTGGGTAGCTTATTGAACAACCTACAGCCAACATAAGTTAAATTCTTCTGAAATAACGATGATTTGTGCATGGGAGGTAATAAGTGATTAATGCAAAAAAAAATACATTTGCGGATAATTGGCAAGGTGTTAGAGTTCAGGATGACATAATGAAGATGGAAAACGTTAATTTCAGAAAGCAAAATTAGTGGTATATTCGAATTGTCTTGATGGATCTTCTATACATACTTAACCATCCTTATACTATCACTGTCAGAGGTGGCGGGGAATTAACACGCCATCTTAGGTAAAAATACATCCCCTGTTATTACATGTAAATTGCAATAAAGATAAGAAAGTTCTTTTACTCCCTGATGGAGATAACCACTCACAATAGGAACTTAGAAGTTTGTAGCATTTTTCGAGATAATGAAATAATGTTATTGCAATTACTTGGGCATACCACCCATCGTTTGCAGCGTTCCGATGTTGCTTTTTTCGGCCCCCTACGGAAATATTTTATTCATGTGTTAGAAACATACTTGCGCAAATAGAAAGGGAATAAAATATATCAAACTCAAATCTCAATTATTAAATAAAGCATATGGCAGGGCGGCAACTATGGCAACAGTTAAAAGTACTTTTCGTGCTTCTGGTATTTGGCTTGCTAACTGACATATTTTTCTAGATCACCAGTTCGCACCATTAGATATTTTACAAGTGATGGCACTACCGAAACTGCAATAAATACTGGAAGTGGCTTAGTTTCCATGTTATCCAGTGACAGTGAAAGCAGCAATATATCTCCTTCACCAAAACGAAATCCAAAACTAAATGTTCATCTCAAGGAGAAAAAATTGCCCAAAAAGCAGTTGTAATAAAAAGAAAAAAAATATTTTCTAAAATTGCAAGCTGGGGATAAAAGAGAAATTAACGCTTGGTATTGGACTATAAGGAGAGATTCATTATCGACAATATTATTTAACTTAGCATTAGAATATGTATTAGGAAAAATAGATAAAGGTACCATAAGAACAAAGGGAGCACAAATAATAGCGTATGCAGATGATATTATAATTGTATCGAAAAATCGACAGTTGACCAAAACAATATTGGATGAAATGGTGAGGGAAGGGAACAAAATGGGACTGAAGATAAACCAAGAGAAAACAAAATTAATGAGACTAGACACGACACGAGAAAGTAAAAATAATTCAGTTAAAATAGGAAACTACACATTTGAAAAGGTGAGCAGATTTAAGTATTTAGGAGTGACAATAACAAATGACGGGAACAGAGACGCAGAATAAAAGAAAGAATAACCAATATGAACAAGGCCTATCAAGCAAATAGAAAACTCTTAAAAAGTAAAATATTGGGAAGGAGAACAAAAATGAGAATTTATAATACTATAATACAACCGATAGTACTATACGCTGCAGAGATAATAACGATGACCAAGAAAAAGAAGAGGAGCTTAGGATACAAGAAAGGAAAAATACTAACAACAATATTAGGCCCATAGACAATGACGATTGAATTATAGAAGCATACGTTGTGGGGGCCGGGAATGGAGCAGTATCCGCAATATTTTGGGAATGCAACCCGGAGAAAGAAGAGGAAGAGGCCAGCCTAAATCTACATGCTACAAGAAGTTAAAAGAAGACCTAAACAAAGCCGGTATTCATCCGATGGCAGGACGGACACAGGCATAGGACAGGTGGAGGGATGTGTGTGAATATAGCGAGGAGGATTGATCTACCTGTATTTTGAAGATCTAGAAAGCTCTAGGAGCGGCGATACCCCGTTGGGGTGCTTAGCCATTATATATATTGCACTATAAGTGATTGCATAAAGGAGGAAGAAATGATATAATTTATTAAATGTCACATTTGTGTTCATACAAAATATACTGGATGAATCGAAACGTCAAGAAGTACTTTTGTATTAATTATGCTTGATGGTTTATTCTAAGCAACCGGCAGCCCATCTCGAGTCATTCCATATCAACCGGAACACCTAAAAAATCTGATGTTTTGGAATCTTTTTATATTTTAAATTTGTCTTTGCCCAATAATATTATAAGACGCGTATTTTTACGTAAAGCTCTACAGTATCTATTTGCAAAGATATTCGCGAACAAATTTTACAAAATCAATAAAATAATCGCCGAAGTCATGTTGTTTGGTTATGCATAAATTAAAAGAGTACAATAAAATACGTATAAATCATGGTTTATTCTAAAGTTCAAATTATACATTTTCATATAATGGGGCCTAAATTAAATTGTAATTTATTATGCCCCCTTTTTCTCCTGTTAAATAAAATAATGCTTTTTTACCTTTATGTTTACTGCGAAGTTAAAGTTTTGAAAAAATATAATATCGTTTAAACTATGTTTTACAAGAATAGAAGTATTTGAGAATGCAGAACCTACGGCTATTCTATAAAAACATATATTCATACAGTACTGGATAATCATAATGTAACGTAGAAAATTTTCATTTCAACTAATGTTTTCATGCTACTAATTTGTATTTTTTTAGATATAAATGCATTATTCGGAAAGGTCAAAGCAGTATCATTCTTTCCAAATGAATCGTTTTTATTAAAATTGCTTCTAAAAGCTCGTATAAAAACGTTTAGGTAGTCCCAACTTCTGCAACGTGTGTCCTTTCAACGAATATATAGGTGTAACCCTTTCTGGCCCCGTGTTGAGTATATGCATAGATAAAATGGATTCTTTAAATCAAAGAAATATTTCTTTGGCCCTATTTAAAAGAATAATTTCTTTCACTTAATAGATATTTTTTTAGTCAGCACGCATTTTTGTTGAATAAAAAGTTTCAACTAAAGAAAATGTATTGACTAAGAAAATAGTGCTGTATGCTAAATGTTTGAAGAATACTCCAAATTTATATCATTGCCTATTTCAAAACTAGTTTCTCACTGGCTCTTCGTGATTATTTCTTGTAGCGTATCGTATTTCTATTTCATTGCGATTTATTGGCGTTTATTTCCCATTACTAGCATTAAATGATTCAAGTTTTCAGTAATATACTAAAAATTTACAACTTGAAGTCTATGTATGCATTGCGCTCCTATATAAATCTATGTTTTGTATTCATATCACCGGATATAACTTATTTGTTCTTTGATTTATCTATAAACCGATAAAATTAAAAATATGTTTTGATGACTTGCTTCAGACGAAAATAGGTAACCACATGGACGCAAATATGTTTATTTGATAAGATTCTGCTTATATGATCTTGCAAGACACTATAAAAAAATAAGAATAATTTGAGTTAAGCTTATACATTCAAACCGCCGTTTTATTTTTCTTATATTACAAAGGTTAAACAGTATTGTCTATATTTATCTATATTGATTAGTAGAGTGGTCAACTCTAAAGTACTAAGTTTCATATATGTGACATTAACCTTCAACACAAAGTAGACAATACAGTGTCGGAAGAGCTAAATTATTTATTTAATTAACTATAAATGTTATATATAAGTCCTGCCTTATTTAAGTACACTGTTGAAAATTTTAACACTTTTTTGACTAATTTAATAGTCAGGAGAGGTCCACACTGTTTTCGTTGTTATTTTGTCGAGAACTATAGAAGTTTAAATTTGACAAGCAAAGATAGTCAAGTATTGTCAAATTGTAAGGGGTTATTTGTCCAACTGACACGTGGAATTATAAAATACTTCTAGTCACATTTATTTGATCACTAGACTAGACAAATTTACTAGCTGCTTTAAACTAAATGAATGCGATCTATTGGGTGTTTTAACACCATTTTCTAAACACAACGTCTTTTTAATTATGCAACTCCTTTTCTTAGTGCGATAATATTCTCTCTTTAAGACGTTTTCTCAATTATAAATATGCAAAACCACTCATTCACAAGTTTTGGTTTTCAACTAAACGTACCAATTTTAAAATGATTTTTGAGAACCATTATAAAAATAAGTGAATGTTTATGCTATTTGATTCAAGTCTAAACTAATGCGTAAATAGATGTTCCCAATACATCTTTAAGATGTTGAATTTTTTATGCCCCTGGAATTAACGTTTAATAACACGAGGTTACACTTCGCAAGTCAGTCACATTTGGTGGTTTGTTTGGATATGTGAATACGCAGAAACAAACTCGAAAAACAGATACACGTGCAATGCAGGTAGTGGGTATAATGCAAATACTGCTATTAGAATAGGTGGGGTTCTATATTTCTATCCGAGAGAAAAATTCTGATTGGTTGACGCTTCTGAATGTCGAGAAAAAATTGTTAATCCTCATATCTGAACAAAGAATTCAACACGAAATTCTAGTCATTTCTGTTCTATTAAATACGCGTAGTCAACTCGTCTGGCAAAGTTTAGAAAAAAACAACACTAAAATATTTGACTAGCGCAAAATTAAACCAACACCCGTAATATATTCAACAGTGTAGACAAAAATGGCATATGGATGGCCGAAAAAGTTTGTAGCATTAAGTATTTCAAGATTTTTCTCACTAAACCGCTTTCGTCGCAATGATAAAACATGTTTATAATTTGAAAAAAACCGTTCAACATCTACGGATTTAACACACGCATAATTAGAATAATCCTTTATATGAAGATAACGGATCACAATGCACTATTACCAAGTGTAGTCTGAGTTTGTGCCAGCACAATAAAATGTTTATCGGCCACAGTACAAATTATTTAGCATCATCATAATGTAAATCGTGGAATTCAACTGATATACTTTTCTACATTATGAAACAATAGTCATTTTCTGGGATTTTCTACGTTCGATTATATTTATAATGCGTAGAACGTTAACGGAGAATTGTAATCCCGCATCAAGACACGACTAACACTGATACTAGACACACGAATCAGATGGAGTGATTTTACTGCTTTGAAGATATACTATGGCACAGTGCGAAGCCAAATGCGGCCGTATAAACAGACACGCCTGGCCCACTCTATTGATTAGTGATGGGTAAAACTGCTGTTTTGCCTTAGTTACAAACCTACTCTCCAAAAAAGTTTTTCTGCATACGAGATACCTACACAAAACTGTTCTATATTTTAGTGTTTTACATTAGATTAGAGCTTGAAAATATTTACCCGTGTAGACAGAGTAAACACATGAGAAATATCTATTCAAAACTACCGGATATATTTTATCAACAGTTAAAAGTTGAATAATATAAATAATCGTTAAACAAATAAAGGACAGTTGGTTTCTTAAAAGGATGAGGCAAAATGAATTTTTTTTTTTTTTTGTTATTATTAAATAAATTGTTGAACGTTGGGAAATCGGCCTATATATTCACAAATTTTTGCTCTTGTGATTTTTTAACAAATTGGAAGTTTTTATGTGAAAACTATTACGAAATAAACATCGAACTGCTTAAAAGGTAAATGGGAATGAGAATAGTTGGGTAACGACAGTAGTTATAATCCGGGAGATATCCGCACGTTCTTCAAGATAAGTTTTGCATTTCTGAATCAAAAACAACCTTTCAACATCAAATGGCAAGCAATATTTCCATAAACCTAATACCAGAAGTGCCACGTAGTAATAGAGTACACAGATATTTTTCTTAATGACGAACAAATTTTGAAGAACTATGTAAAAAAATGCAATTAAATCCAAACGAGAAAGCTTCAACGATTAGGAAAACGAGTATGAATTTTAAACTTTAATTTCACTGTCGCTATATACTGACTGAGCTAGGTATATTATTAAATATTTATAAGAATTGGGTCATGTTAGGTATTTTTAATGTATTAATTCATTAGATGATTCTTCTTCTAATTATCTAAACATGGTTTAAAATTAATTTACTTGTAAAGTGAAATGTTGTTAATAAAAATATCGTATTTGATCAGTATTATTTGATAAAAGAAAAAAATACAACCTTTAAACTGGATTTTCCATTTAGCTACGGCTAGTGAAGGCTATTTCAGTTTAGCTGGTTAAAATTAGCAGTAGTGCGACTTATATAACCTCACCCTGGCGCACTTCGTCATTACAATAAGTTGCTCGAACCTCTTTAAGATTCAGTTTAAGTTGTAAACATGTAAGATTTAAAAAATTTCCATACACCACGTTAAGCCAACATGCATGCATATTTCGTTACATGCAACTATTACTTCGAGAAAAAAACGAGATCTATAACGCATCCCGAAGACGGGTTTAATTTGACGAGAAAAAAGCACTTAAGAATTTTTTTTTTGTAATGGTCAGGGGACTTTAATATTAACCGTCCCAAAAGTCTTTTAGCGACCGACAAATAACAATGGTGCTGCTGCTAATACTTTCATTCTTTAGATACGCGTAGCGGAGGAGCATAAATGGAAAAGTATTACAAGTTCATTTCTAGTATCAGAAATAGCTTGTTTACCCAAAAAAGGTACTGAAGATATGCATCTGAATGTTAATGTCGCATGGTATAATGGAGACAGTGGGTAGAAAATATTTTATTACGGTTTATCGATGATAAACTGTTTGGAAGTATTTAAATACGGTACGCTGGCATTTACACAAAGCAGCTGAAAGATCTTCTACATAACTNTTGAGCAATGTCAATTATAAAAATACATGATGCAAGGCGTGGATAAAAGTTAATCGATTGAGCTTTGCCACAATCACGTAAATATCATTTTGGCAAGACCTAATAGAGAATATAATATATTTCGTAGTGGATGCTTATTGTTTTAATAAAATTAACCTACACTTTTGCGTATTTGTGATTGTTTTGTTTAACGTTCATGAGGTAATACACGTTAGAATATTGCAAACGAAATTGATTAAAGCATAATATATTTATGCTTTAATCAATTTCTATAATTTCTAATATTCTCTCAATGTAGGTATAAAGTCAATCGCAAGATTAATGTTATACAGCCGAATTCGGATCAATAGTCGAATTAGTTGAGTATTTTCAAGCAATTCGTATTAATAGTTAACTGACCATACGGATGACAAAAGTAAATTGTATGAGTTCGCAGATTCGGTCATATTATTGATTAGGCGATTTAACTTATGATTTACGTCTAACCAAGGCACAGTTGCATAAAGTAAAGTTGGCAAGACCTGGCGTTAATTCGTGATTTGTGATTATTACTGCAGACCGGTGATAGTTGTAGTCCTGCCATAAATAGCTCTTAGGTACTCACGATGTGTTTCGCGTAAGCTCTTTGCTTGTTTAGATCCAATTATCTGACGAAGGAAAATTGAAGCAAATATATATATACATATAACGGTATACACGAGATGAATCTTCTAAAGTAACCTATTTATCCCCGTCTTGTTTAAAATCTAAATTTTTATAACCTTATCCCAAACAGATAGCCGTTAAAAGGGGAAGGAAAATCCCACTCCTTCGAATATATCGAACTTTAGTATAAACTCGATAACGAGATAATGTAACATAGTTAACTTTTCTGTAAGCCACTTAACAGTAGAGGGCCGTAGTAATCCCCGAAGGGATTAGTATTCTTTGGTAGAGCAGTACTACCATAATATAGCAAACACAGCAACCGCTTATAAGTTTCGAGTGGGTACTAAACCCCTTCTATTACAGGCACTAAGGCTACTAAGAGTATAGTAAATCATCCACGCAAATACAAGCATGAAGAGTTTACTGCAGTACCGGTTCGTGGACATTATATTATAAATCTGTAAATCTTTGGTGACAATGATAGAAGAATCGCATATACTCACCATATACAGGCTTGTTTATATGTGTGCTATTCAACAGAAGTTTTATATGACTTTATACAGGGCTCTTTTTTCATATTACACATACAATTTCCCTATGCGTAACGTTACAAAACAAGTTGTCAATGCATTGGTAACTGGCGAGTAGGCAACCAGATATACCTCCATCTAAACCAGTTGTTTTGATTGAATTGACGTATGACATATTCCGAAATTTTACCTTTGTTTAATATTTTTTATTATTTATTTCATTATCAATTATGGTGGTTGAAACCCGTAAAAAAGTTATTAGTTCAATAAGTAAAGTAATTGACTTTTCAGTAACTACAAAAAAAAAATATGTACGTATTAAACCAGTTTATTCTCTCAAAATGTAGTACATCATGAATGGTTGAAGCAACCAACAGTGACCATCCGTCACTAGCAGTCATTAGAAGAAGCTTAGTAGGACATGGAAAATGTACGAATGTTGTCAATACAACCAAAAAGCTATGTTATGTTTACAAGTTTGAAATTATTTATTATGAGCATAGCATGAAGTATGTACATATGGATGACTTCTGAAGAGTACATTGGAAGAAGTTTTAGTCGATGTTAGTTGAAATAGGTAATCATGACAAGCAATTATACTATTAGAGCTTCGTATAAACCTAGTTAACAATTGCAATGTGGAGGAATTTGTCAAGAGAGTTAGATTATCAAAGAAGTGTTCAGTGGTTACTAAAATGAATTAAAAATAAATAACTCTTTAGTGGTCTAAATTAGTGTTAAATTATAGCTGCTAACATGGTTTGAGTGTAGAAATAAACATTTAAAATACAAATCTTTAATTTAATTACTTTTTGTTAGAATAACTGGTATTAAGTTATTGGGGTTAAGTAATAATTTGCTGACTATCAGTAACAAGGTCTGGGGCTATATCCCAAGTACTGCCCCCAGGGTTTTTTATAGTTTGCTTCTTTACTCCTTGACGAATGCTGTGAGATAACTAAAATCGTTCAATGGGCGCACATATAAGAACATCTGATAGCTGACTGATTTATTATATATTGGTGATTATTATTAATAATCATAAAGAAATTATTTACTTAGAGTAAAAACATTCCAATTTTTTTGTGGAATCCATATAGTACTTAGAATAGGTAGCCTCGTGCAGTACCTTTAGGTGGAGCACTGGGTTGAGGATAAATTGTAATAATTTAGCTTTATAATACACTAAAAGGTGCTCCTGACATTCCTTCCGACAGGGAGCGCTATTCCATAGGCGTCGCCCTATTCCGAGCGTGTAAATTCGGCGTGAAAAAGTCTGTCACACTAACGTGGACGGAGAAAACGGATTAAAAGGAAATAATAAATGGGCGAACGCGAAACGGGGACGGCACGGGAATAGGCGTATTCGAGATTAATAGTTAAATAGTAGGAAAAGAGGAGAAAATTCGCCCAAAAATAGATCGTAGTAGGCGTCGGGGAAACGAACGCCGCTGTAGACACAACTTTTACGAAACACGGGGTAAAAGAAGAAATCTTTCATATTACAGTTTACTACATTATTACAGGTTTCTGTAATATGCACTAAATATAACATGACACATATTTTCATTAGGTGTAAAAAAAAAAAAATAGAGATGGCGGTACATATGACATTCGATAAAGTCACTAGATATACATATAAAGTGACCGCAATTGGCCGCCACATTTGTGTCCAGATTAGCGCGCTCAACTTAAAACGGGCTTTTTTAAAGCCAAGCTGCACTTGAATTACATTAATTGGTAGTTGTGAATAATTTATTTAATATATTATTATATTTAATTAATATTTTTATTTAATATTCGGAAACATTTTAAAATATAACAAATTCTGATTCGATTGCGTTTGTACTCAATTCTTATACAATGGAACACATGTAATTGCGCGTAAACATACAAAATTTGTAAAGATTATCACAGTAAAATCTTATAGATGGCGATGTCTTATTTTAGAAACATATTATCATTTATTGAAGATAACATATTTCACGTTCTACTACTTTAGGGAATCAAAAACGCAATTAAAATATAAATAAATTACATCTATTTAATTGTATTTGCATCGAATTCTTACACAACGGAACGCATGTAATGCGCAATATGTGACACAGGTGTTCAATCAATAGTGAAATTAGTATAATATTTTAAGTTCCTAAGACGGCGTCAGGCGGCGTTGACTATTATGACAAAGCGAATAGCGTCTATTTTAGTCACGCTACAGCGTTCTACCTAATAACATCGTTATTATTAGTGGTTAACTAATAATACATTACAATTTGTAGGAAATATCATTTTGATATATGTAAGTGTGTTTGTTCAATATCAATTAAATGGTATATTCATTGTGTGTTTCTATTTTCGCAATGTTGATGTTTAAATTAGAATAATGCGAGGAGAGGAAAATCGAAATTTAACCTCCAAAAGGGTCGTCGTACAGATGGAAGAGTTAGTTCTAGGCAACAACACCATCCGCAAATAAGAGCAGCCATACCAGGTATAATAATACTTTTTAGTTAAATTTAAAATTTCGATATTTTCTCGATAATTAATATACAAAAACTCTAAAGCAAAATATATTATAGAGAAATTTAGATGTAGTAGGGTGTACGTTACATATTTATATAAATAAAAATTATATGTTTGTCTATATTAATTTCGATTCAAGTGCTATATAATATACTGTAGGTTGAAATCTCAATACGATCATTCGATATCGCACAAATATATCAAAAGAGGACAATATATAATAGGAGCAAATAACGAAAGAACAGCATCAAGTCACCATATCCTACCATGTCACCTTATAAGACTATACACTGCATTCTATAGCGTAATCTTTTTATCTTATCGGTTGATCATATATGCAGCTGACATCCATTATACGTAATCATATGTCCAATACTAATTACTCTACCATATATAATGGTAGATAAAAAATACATATTACGATTTTGTAATACTATAATATCAACATTATTTACAATATTTGAAAAAGATTGATGAAAATAATAATTAACAAAAAATGTCAACTATCAGTTATGTATTCTATCCTACTGTATAGCAATTTGTATGTCATCGAATAACCAAATTTCTATTTCAAATGCCAATATATAAAGTAATATAAGTAATACTAGCATTGCATCCTGTAGTTTATAAAACATATATACTCTAATTGTCAAAACTTAAATACTATATTATTGTCAACTCCATCCGTGGAACCTGTATATTTGTTACATTATTTATCAGCATTATTTGCAATTAGATATTACAAAAAGGAACGCATTTAGTTTGAGTATTTATGCTTTACGCTTTGTGATGCTCTGGAAATTTAATGTTATTACAATTTAATAGATGAGTTATATACAGGGTATCCCACATAAGTGGTTCATTAAAAGTTCGTGATGTTCTACTAGTTTACTTATATTTGAGATTTTGGCACCTATTATCTGTTCGATTGCAACTTATAAAATGTGAAATACTTCAATCCAAAATATCACTTCGGTTGACCCGAAATGGCGTCAACTTGTTATTTTAAATAGAATGATCTAATTTTTATTCATTTTTGATTCTGCCGCCATAAATACATAATCTTTATCAGCTATTCCTATAGCTACATGTTGCCGTTTCGGTAATTTAAGATTTTCCTTTTTTTTAGTAATAATCATTGCCTCATTCTGAAATTAATATCTCGGTTAATACTGCAAGTACGGACTCCAAATTTGCTATGTTATGAATGTAGATATAACTCTAAGAAATAGTAACGCACACTTCGCATTCTAATATACAGAGTGTTCAAAACTGAGAAACAAAGTGACATATTTTCCAATGCAAAAACTCAATTTTATTAAATAGAACAGCCTGTATTTTAATTCGAAATCGGGACGCAGCCTAAATGCCCCGTTACGGATTACGATGGCGCTGCATTAAAGTACATATGTTAAAATTTTTTGCTTTGTATCTGATTCCATTGTACGATCAACTTAAAAAAATTATGACATAGGAGAAAATAAGCCATTAGGAACGTAAGGAGAGAACATCTCCTTTATAATCTATCAGCGATTGCACGTGCGCAGATTCTAAGAATTTTAATACATTAATCCGCAGAATCTGCGAAGTAAAATTCTGCGAATATATAAATCTCTAGCCGAAAGGATTTGCGGCGTGTTTGCGCATATAAATATCAAGGGGATTAGCTCTCGAAAGTATTGTCGGCATTATATGTATACTTTTTTTTGTTTGTTTTTTGGCCATCGATTATTCCCGCGTGTTTAAAAATACATAATTTCAAATACTCAAAATGTATTCGTGTATAATATTTTGAAGAAATAAATTTACTAGAGCCATTACTTTGATTACAAATATAGGTTTAGTTTTGTAAGAATTTTTTATATGTTGCTGTATAAAATAATTTTAGGACCAAACAAATATTAACGTGATCTGACGTGATTAAACGTAAGTGGAATTTTCCGTTGCACAAACGCGTAAAAATATAAGATAAGTGAAGAGTCGGTGCGATACGAATGAAAGTGTTAACTGCGCGCGCAGCGAAGAGCTAGAGCATTCATAAATGAATTGTCAATCGCAAAATTATTATGAATGAATATTAAAGAGTCAAAGCAAGTAACAGTTCAGTAAATAAAATAAAAACCAAAACACACATATTGGCTCAATGGATTAATATTCGTTTTATAATGAAATTAAAACATATTTTTTGTTAAAGCGAAGCTACACACGGAATATTTGCTTTTATTATATCGTCAAATGCCTATTAACTTTCTCATAGCACATATTATATCTTATTTTTAATGCATGAAAATCTACAGCGTCTTCGATTTATTACACTACGCGTGGAGAATGTATGTATCTATCGCTTTATTAATAGTGTATATTAAAATAAAAACATAATTAGGTGCATAAGAATGCGGTAAGTCGAAAACGTTATAAAATATTGTCACAATAACAGCGGGAAATTCAATTTTTAAAACTTGGAATTATTGGAATTCAATAGGCATAACTTAAAAATATTTTTGACTATATAGACTGTCCAACCGAAGACCTGGTCTTGATTACAGTTCTATTTTGATTTAGGAAAAAGACTTTCTATATATTATTCCATTTTTAATTTTACGTAGAAAAATAAAATAGCAAGACATAATATCGGGGATTTTTACACGATTTTTGGTCACTATTTGCGAATATAGAATCAAAAACAAGATGGCGCGATTAAACGGAAGAAGAGTATTAAAAAAAATGGCATTTTGCAACGATATTTTGTTCAAAGCCTTTTGTAGTGCTGAATTCGATCTTTACAAGAGTTTTTAGAAAAATAAAATGGAGGATTCAATATTGAAGAGAAAATTTTGAAATATAGGAGACTTTGCAACAGACGTTCGTATGCAAGCGTTTTTGAGTCGCTAAATTTGATTCTGATATTAGTTTTTGGCAAAATAAAATGGCGGACGCAATATGGGGCAGAGACTTTGGAAATATAAAAGAAAACGCAATTTTTTTTTTGAAGGCTTGAGACTTATGCAATTTTTTGGGCCACTATTTGCGAATATAGAATCAAATACATGATAGCGCGACTAAAATGGAGGAATATTATTAAAAAAAAGACATTTTGCAACAGACATTTGTGGTGTTTGGATCGTGCATTTGATGCTGATAATATTTTTTGGAAAAATAAAATGGCGAATAAAGTGGAAGAAAATTGAAATATAGGGAAATCGCCAACTATTTTTTTAAAGCTGTAACTTATGGGATGTTATAAAAGGGAAAGGGAATGGAAAGGGAATGGGAAAGGGATGGGAAGGGAATGGGAAAGGGAATGGAAAGGGAATGGAAAGGGAATGGGAAAGGGAATGGGAAAGGGAATGGGAAAGAATGGGAAAGGGAATGGGAAAGGGAATGGGAAAGGGAATGGGAAAGGGAATGGGAAAGGGAATGGGAAAGGGAATGGGAAAGGGAATGGGAAGGGAATGGGAAAGGGAATGGGAAAGGGAATGGGAAAGGGAATGGGAAGGGAATGGGAAAAGGAATGGGAAAGGGAATGGGAAAGGGAGGGAAAGGAATGGGAAAGGGAATAGGAAAGGGAATGGGAAAGGGAATGGGAAAGGAATGGGAAAGGGAATGGGAAAGGGAAATGGGAAAGGGGGGAATGGGAAAGGAATGGGAAGGAATGGGAAAGGGAATGGGAAAGGGAATGGGAAAGGAATGGGAAAGGGATGGGAAAGGAATGGGAAAGGGAAGGGAAAGGGAATGGGAAAGGGAATGGGAAAGGGAATGGGAAAGGGAATGGGAAAGGGAATGGGAAAGGGAAAGGGAATGGGAAAGGGAATGGGAAAGGGATGGGACAGGGATTGGAAAGGGAATGGGAAAGGGAATGGGAATAGGGAATGGGAATGGAATTGGGAAGAGGAATGGGAAAGGGAATGGGAAAGGGAATGGGAAAGGGAATGGGAAAGGGAATGGGAAAGGGAATGGGAAAGGGAATGGGATAAGGGAATGGAAAGGGATGGGAAAGGGAATGGGAAAGGGAATGGGAAAGGGAATGGGAAGGGAATGGAAAGGGAATGGGTAAAGGGAATTGGAAAGGGAATGGGAAAGGGGAATGGGAAAGGGAATGGGAAAGGGAATGGGAAGGGAATGGGAAGGGAATGGAGGAAGGGGATAGGGAAAGGAATGGGAAAGGGAATAGGAAGGAGGAATGGGCAAGGAATGGGAAGGAAAAGGAATAGGAAATAAGGAAAGGGAATAAGGAACAGGGAAGAGAGAATAATAGGAAACGGGAATAGATAAAGGGATAGAGATACGGAAAGGACAACGAAATGAGAAAAAGGGAATAGGGGAAAATACTATTTCTATTCTATCTATTACTAAATTGATGTTTACCGTATGTGGAATATACTGCCCACATCGAGTCAGCCAATGACAAAAAAATCTATAATAATAATCAGACATATAGATAGAAGGATATAAGCACTGAAATATATATAGCTTATTAAAACAAAATGTATCAGCTGTGTTTTCCTCGCTTTTTTTTGTGCTTTATCTAACAAACGTCTAATATAACTTTTGTCGAGCAACGTAAATTAATGAGTTGTCAATATTATGGATTTACGTTGGCTATAAAATATGATTCTCGCGAAGGATAAATAAAAACTAATAAATATAAAATCGTCAAATTGGAATTGTAGTTATTATTATGAGAGTGGATCATTTTATTTAAACGCAGAATATTTATATAATTAGCCCTAAGTAAAGATAATCTCATATTCGTGTCTTCAAGAATCACGTGTATATAATACGTACAACAAAAACTTTTTCTACAAAAGTGTGCAGAATGCAATGCTGCATAATGAAATTTTCAACTATACAGGCTGTTCCAAAAGTAAGAACAAAAGTAACACTACTTAAAACGTACTGCACATTATAAAAGAATGATTTTCAAGTTGAATGGATCGACTTCAAAAAAACCACTTCCTCAAGTACCACCTTCCTCTTACTCCTAGATGCGCCAGCATCTAGTTATAATTTACTAAAAGTTTGCTCCTGACATTCCTTCCGACAGGGAGCGCTATCCATGGCGTCGCGCCTATTCCGAGCGTGTAATTTCGCGAAATGCGTGCTGCGGCTAAGGTTTCGCAACGGGGAACGATTAAAAGGAATAGTAGACGGGCGAAGGGTAACGGGGGTCCAATAGAATAGGCGTATCGAGATTAATAGTTAAAGTAGGAAAGAGGAGAAAATTCGCCGAAAATTAGATCGTAGTAGGCGGTGGGAAGCGAAACGCCGCTGTAGACACAACTTTTACGAAACACGGTAAGAAGAAATCTTTCATATTACAGTTACCTACATGATTACAGGTTTCTGTAATATGCAGCAAATATAACATGACACAATATTTTCATTGGTGTAAAAAAAAAAATAGAGATGGCGGTACATATGGCATTCGATAAAGTCACTAGATATACATATAAAGTACCGCAATTGGCCGCCACATTGTGTCCAGATTAGGCGCTCAACTTAAAACGGGCTTTTTAAAGCCAAGCTGCACTTGAATTACATAATTGGTAGTTTGAATAATTGGATTTTAATAATTTTATTTAATATTCGGAAACATTTTAAAATATAAACAAATTTCTGATTCGATTGCGTTTGTACTCAATTCTTATACAATGGAACACATGTACATGCGCGTAAACATACCAAAAATGTAAAGATATAAGTAAATCTATAGATGGCGATGTCTATTATTACTATATAAAAACGTATAACAGAGACTACCATTAACATTCGTTTACTTGCTTCAAGTACGTAAACGTATTGTTTGTGTTATTACATAAATTAATAATTAAGTGGTTCTTTTTATTTCTGAGAAGTTATTAAATTCGTATATGTAAGTATGTTCTACCATTTTCATTTACTTGATATATTCATGTTTGTTTTATTTACGCTGAGTGAGATAATGCCGAAAAAGGTAGATCGAGAAAATCGAAAGGGTCGTTCGACAGAGGAGGTCCACTTCAGGCGACCACCGCCATTAAATGCAGACGAGGCAGTCATAACCAGGTAATCACTCTTTATTGAAGTTCGAAATTAGATTTTTTTTTAATTTATAGTAAACTCTATACTACAGTGCAAGGAACGTATTTATTACGTTTTTTAAATTAAGTGATGAAACATATAGGTACTATATTCACCTATTTTATTCATTTGATTTGTACCAAACAAAATACACAATCAATACACAATAAACCTACATAATAAGGAGAGAAATAGAGAGCAATAAATACCAAAAAACATTATTACATATCATTAAAACAATTTATTAGCGTATTCTAAAGGTAATGTTTGTATCAGGTGCCAAAACATTTTTTAATTTTGAAACGCCTAATCAGGTACATTTTTTTTATAATATAATAACCATAAATGCTGAAGAGTTGTTCAAATAATAGATTATTTGATAACAATACTTTATAATCTTTAACTTAATCATTGTGTCTTTAAAGCTCCCGTAACGTCCTGTTCATAAAAAATGTCAAAACCATTGCAAGATTTCGGTTAATCATAATAATTAATTTAATAAATAATTATAAACTAATTCATTGATTTTACCGAACTAAAATTAATGCATTCTCATACCTGGTATAATATTTCCGCTATACTGTGTATATACTCCATTAAGGTTAACTACTTAATATGACCGTGGTTATTATGCAATATCATGTTACTTGGATATAAATTTTTTATTGGAATATATATAAAATGATAATGTTTACATATAATTTTGTATTTCCTTATACAGTATATTTCCACGAAGTGTTCATTAAATTATGATACGATGTCTAAGTTTACTTATATTGAGATTTTGCACCATATCTTCGATTTACTGTAAATGTTAAATACTTAGCCAAAATTCACTCCCATTGAAGAAATGGCCGTCAACTTTGTTATTTTAAATAGAATGATATAATTTTCTTTACATTTTAATCTACGGCCATAAATACGTCATGTTTATTAGTATTCCTATAGCTACATGTTGCCGTTTTTAGTAATTTAATATTTTCTTTTTTTTTTAAAATCATTGCCTCATTCAGAATTATATCTCGGTTATACTGCAAGTGACTCCAAATTTGCTTGTTATGAATGTAGATGTAACTCTAAGAAATGTACGCACACTTTCGCATTCATATACAGAGTATTCAAAACTGAGAAACAAAGTGACTATTTTCGATGCAGAAAATCAATTTATTAATTCGAAATCGGACGCAGCCTAAATCGCCACGTACGATTACTATAGCGCTGCATTTTAAAGTACATATGTTAAAATGTTGCTTTGTATCGATTCCATTGACGATCAACTTAAAAAAAAAATATGACATAAGAAAATAACATTAGGAAAAGGAGATACATCTCCTTTAATCTATCAGCGATTGCAGGGTGCAATCTAAGATTTTAATATATTATTCGTGGAAACACGGTGCCGGCGCTAATCCTTTCTTTGCGGCAGCGAAAAAGCTTCGTTCGAAGAACTGCTGCTAAACCCCCAAGTGTTCCAGACACAGTCCGAAAAATATTCTAAGGTTAAATATTACAGCATATAAAGTTATTTAAAACAAATAAAATTGCAACGGACAGGGAATAAAAATACAAATTATCATTTAAAATCCTTTGGCGGAATCTAGAAGGTTTTCATTGTGGATATATAAATCGCTCCGTGCGGATTACGATGGAATTGCATTGATGTTAGAATTACAGTTCTGAATTCTTTTAAAACCTGGGTTAAATTATTTGAGTAATTGTACATATTTGCCACTGACCTACTGACATCTAACAAACGTCTATATAACTTTTGTTAGCACGTAAATTAATGTTAGTGAATATAATGAGTTGTCAATATTATGGAATTACGTTGGTATAAATATGACCGCGAAGGATAAATAAAAACTAAAAATATAAACGGTTCAAATTTGGAATTTATTATTACATGAGAGTGGATCATTATTTAACGCAGAATATTATATAATTAGCCCTAAGTAAAGATAATCTCATATCGGTGTCTTCAGAATCACAGAATTGTTGTGTATAATACGTACAACATACATAAGTAATGATCGACTCACGAAAAAGATGACATAGGAAAATAAGCCATTAGAAACGCAAGGAAAGACGATATCTCCTTTACATCTCCCAGCGATGCGCGTGTGCAGATTCTAAGAATTTAATACTACATTATTTGCGGATCCAAGTAAATTCTGCGAATGTTAATCTCTGACGAAAGGTTGCGGTAGTTGCGCATAACGACCAGGATTAGCTGTCGCTACGCACTAGAATATTTACAATATAACTTTCCTTTTGTAGTTTATAAAAACTTAAAGGGTATTCTATAAATTATTTGAAGAATAAATTTACTGAAGCCATTACTTGATTGCCAAAAGTATTAGTTTAGTTTTATAAAAAAAAATTAAGTAGTTCTATAAAATAATTTATCAACATACACTTTCAAAATTGTTACTTTAAAGTTTTTCTTTCTTAATGTTTTATTTCATTGCTTTTATACGCACAAATCGATTTACAGTTTTAGGAATTTTGTGTAATATATAGATCAGATTTTGACTCAAAACTTCCTAATAAAATATTGAAAATACGAACAAAAAACATCATTTAAGTATATGTGAAATTGTTTTGTAAAACTATATTACAAAAAGTTTTGGTTAATTATTTGTTTCTTTCGGATTTTTGCGTAGAAAGTTTGCCCTTCAATTGAAAGAAATAAATCAGTAACCGTTTTTTCAATATTCTTACTTTGTTGGGTATTGATATTTGTAAAGAAAATATCAAGTGATATTTATTTATTAACGTAACAATATATACACCCTATACTGAATTAAATCAATTTAAATTAAAACCACCTACAAAATAATTATTGTTTACAAAATTACTTATAACGACGATAACAAAATACCAGTAAAAAAAAAACGAACACTTGATTGAAATAATGTGAAAAATATCGCACACACTTGCGGACTTTACTCCAAAAGAAAAAAGGAAAAGGAAAAACCAATTTTTATGTCTATATTAAAACACAACCTTACATCTTAGAAGACTGAATGCGTAAAATGATGGCTATATGATACAAAAACATCATTTTTGAACTAGAAAAAAAAGTCAGGTGCGCAATCCTCTGTTGCGTTGCCGACAAAGACGCGGAACACGATGCCGCCGCTAATCCTTTCGACAAAGCCCGTTCCCGAACGCCCGCTAAACCCTCTCAAGTGCAGACACAATCCGAAAATATTCTCAAGGTTAAAAATTATTAAATGATATAAAATATTTTTAAACAAATAAAATTGCACGTGAACGAGGAATGAAAAATCGATTATCATTTAAATCCTTGCAAATCTACAAAGTTTTCATTGTGGAATAAAATCGCTCCGTACGGATACGAGGAATTGGCATTGATTTGTTAGAATACGATCTGAGCGTTTAGACCTGCGTTATAATTATTTGAGTAATTTTTACAATTTGGCCACTGACCAATCGACATGTAACAAACGTCTAATAAACTTTGTTGAGCAACTATTAATTTAGTGATATAATGAGTGCACTATTATGAATTTACGTGGGGTATACATATATCTCGCGAAGATAATAAAATTTAATTAAAATAAAAAACGGTATATTGGAATTGTTATATTATGAGAGTGATCATTTTATTTAGACGCAGATATTTTATATTAGCCCTAAGTAAGATATCTCATATTCGGCTTGTTTCCAAGAATCACAGGTTTAGTATATAATACGTACAACATTAGATAACGATCGACTCACAAAAAAGATATCTCCGGAAAATAAGCCATTAGGAAACGCAAGAAAGACGCATATCTCCTTTAATCTACCAGCGATTGCGCGTGTGCAGATTCTAAGAATTTTAATACTACATTATTTGGCGGAAACCAAGTAAAATTCTGCGAATGTTTAATCTCTGCGAAAGGCTGCGGTACGTTTGGCGCATAACAACAGGGGATTAGCTGTCGCTACGACTGTCAGAATACATACAATATATACTTTCCTTTTGTAGTTTATAAAAAACTTAAAGGGTATTCGTATATAATTATTTGGAAGGAATAAATTTACTGAAGCCATTACTTTGTTTGCAAAAATTATTTAAGTTTAGTTTTATAAAAAAAATTTAATGTAGATCTATAAATAATTTATCAAACATACACTTTCAAAATTGTTACTTTAAATAGTTATTCTTTCTTAATGTTTATTTTCATTGCTTTTTATGACGCACAAATCGAATTACAGTTTTTAGAATTTTTGTGTAAAATATATAGATCAGATTTTTGACTTCAAAACTCCTTAATAATAATATTGATAATACGAACAAGAAAACATCTATTAAGTAGATGTGAAATTGTTTTCGGTAAAATATTATTACAAAAAGTATTTGTTTAATTATTTTGTCTTCTAGAGATTTTTCATAGAAAGTTTGTTCCTTCAATTGCAAAGAAATAAATCAGTAAACCGTTTGTTTTTCAATATTCTTACTTTGCGGTATTGATATTTGTAAAGGTAAAAAGATATATCAAGTGGATATTATATTTATTAGTAACCATTATATACACCCTATTATAACTGAATAAAATCAATTTAATTAAACCACCTACAAAAATAAATTATTGTTTACAAAAAATACTTATAATGACGATAACAAAAATACCAGAAAAAAAATACGAACACTTGATTGAAATAATGTGAAAAATAATCGTACACAACTTGGGACTTACTCCAAAAGAAAAAAAGCGAAGCAAAAACAATTTTTTATGTCTTATATTTAAAACACAAACTTACATCTCTAGAATGACTGAATGCTTAAAATGATTGGCTAATATGAATACAGAAAAACATCTAATTTTAGAACTAGAAAAAAAGTCAGAGTGCGCAAATCCTCTTTTGGCGTTTGCCGACAAAGACGTCGGAACACGATGGCCGCCGCTAATCCTTTCCGACAAAGCGTCGTTCCACGAACGCTCCCGCTAACCTTCTCAAGTGTTGCAGACACAATCCGAAAAAATAGTCTCAAGGTTAAAAATATTAAATGATATAAAATTATTTTTTAAAACAAATAAAATGGCCACGGAAACGAGGGATGAAAATCCGAATTATCAATTTAAAATCCTTGGCAGAATCTACAAAGTGTTTTTATTGGTTGCAATATAAATCGGGGCGATTTATTGCGCGATTATGATGGCATTGCATTGATTTGTTAGAATTACGACGGTCTGAATTGTTTTAAGAACCCGGGTCAATAATTGTTGTGGTAATTGTACATATCTGGCCATTGACCAACTGACAATAAATGCATTAATGTCGTATATTTCATTAACTAAAATAACACACGGAATGAGAGTTTCGTATGTCCGTCCACTGATTTCACAATTTACCTATATGCACGTTAGATTTCAATTACCTCCTTTAAATATGAACTTTTTTGTGTTGATCGATTTGCAAGAGCGAATATTAAATATTGACACGAAAGGTGGCGCTCTCACACTACACTGACAACGAACTACGAACGAATTAAGGTAGATGGCGCATAAATGACCCTGCTCTTTTTCAAAAAATTATTTTCGCTATTTTTTTTTTAATTATGTTATGTATTTGGTTTAAATTATAATGTATTTATTTAGTAATAGTATAATACTTGCAGTTATATATATGTGTGTATGTACGGCAATAAGAAAATTATACAAGCTGCAAAGAAAAATTCGTGTCAATTACCGGGATCGCAAATTTTTAACGCGCAGGTCATATGGACCACTTTTGCACGATACACGGTAAAGAAGAAACCTTCAATATTACAGTCGTGCCACCACCTCTATTCATATTTCGTTCTTAGCAAACTTTATGCAGGTTCTGTAATAAGCAGTACCTTCTGGAGCGCCTTACGATGCTGCATAAAATGATAACTTTACACAATATTTTCATTAGGCTTGAAAAAGAAAGTATTGAAACACATGAAAAAAATAATACTCTACTTTCATAAATATTTTAAGAAATATGAATAACAACCAACATCAGAGGAAAATGTATTTAAAGATTGAACAGTAACAGCAGATTATTCAAGACAAAATGATAATGATAATGATGCGACTGTTCAGGAAGACTGGGTTTTTTCATTATAGCTCTACTTTTGCTTTTAAGAAGAAATCCTTTCTACAAAAGTGTTATAGAATTGAATGCTGCATAACCTAAAAATATTTTCAAATATACCGGGTGTTCAGGAAGACTGGGTTTTTTCACTATAGCTCTATTTTTGCTTTTAGGGAAAAAATCTTTTCTACAAGAGTGTTATAGAATTGAATGCTGTATAACCTAAAAATATTTTTAAATATACCGGGTGTTCAGGAAGACTGGGTTTTTTCGTTATAGCTCTATTTTTGCGTTTAAAAAGAAATCTTTTCTAAAAAAGTGTTATAAAATTGAATGCTGCATAACCTAAAAATATTTTCAAATATACCGGGTATTCTGGAAGACTGAATTTTTCCACTATAGCTCTATTTTTGCTTTTAGAAAAAAATCTTTCTACAGAAGTGATATAGAATTCAATCTGCATAACCTAAAACATATTTTCGACTATACAGGGTGTTTCAAAAGTAAGAATAAAAGAAAATTACTTAAAGCGTATTGCCCATTATAAAAGATGATTTTCAAGTGAATGGATCGACTTCAAAAAACCACCTTCCTCAAGTACCACCTTCCTTCACTCCTAGATGCGCAGCATCTAGTCTTATATAGTATTATTGTAAGTCAAAGGTAACATATAAATATGACAACAAGACAATTTAAACAAATATCACAAACAATATATATCTTATTAAATATAATTTTTCTGTGGAAAATTCACTAAGGTTATAAAATGTTTTTTACACAGATATTTTTTTTAGTGTATCTTTGAATTTTTTGGGGTGGCAAGTTTTTTTCTTTTATTGGTAAGTGGTTAGATATTTTTAAACATATAAACAAACAAGATTTCTGTATTTTCCTCAATTTCGTTTTAGGTGGCAGGAGATACGATTTGCATGTACCCCTAATGTTGTGATTGCACCAACTTTAGGGAAAAGGTCGACATAGTTAGTATGTGTGAAAACTGCACTTTCTAGTATATAAAGTGATGGTAGGTCAAAATGTCTCTAAAGACCTTTCGACACGAGTCTCTTGGCTTTAGCCCAAATACATACCGTACACAAGCGTTTTGCACCACAAAAGCATTAGTCATGTCCACCGCTTGTTCCCAAAACACAACACCGTACCGTAACTTTGAGTGCACACTAATATAGTACAGCTGAAGACCCGCATCGCAACGCACATTGGAAAATATCACTCCTAGTGCATAACACAAGCTGCTCAGCTTCAAAACCATGAGGCCGACATGGTATTCCCAAGACAGTCCGCCATCTACCCACATTCCTAGAAAGGGGGTCCTTTCCGTACAAGTAAATTCTTCACCTTGGTTTTGGATATTGACATTAACATCAATATTTCGGGTAAACATCATAAGCTGCGTTTTACCTTAAAGTTATTCTGTTGAAACCATCCAGTTAGGTCTATTAAAGATGTTTCGAAGACCCGTGTCGCTTCCACTCAAGAACCGGCCCTGACAACATCTGCCGAATCCTCCGCAAAAAGCACCATCAAGCTCTCAATAACCTACGGCAAAATCATGTTTAATAAAACGTGTGGGCCAACATTGATTCTTGGGGAACTCCAAATTTTACACGCTGCACATTGAGATCTATTCTTCGCGGCCGGACTAATCATAAACCTCTATGCACTGTCTTTTATCAGTCACAAAGCATTCGATCCAACACAAAGCGATCTCTTGAAATCCAATTCTTTCGATCTTTGCCAGCAAAATACTATGGTCGACTGCATCAAATGTCTGCGAAAGATCCATGAAGATTCCAGCAGTTACCCCACCATTGTGTGAACCATGTATGTATTTGATGATTTTACAATTATCCGCCATTTAAATCTTTAAAGGTTCTTTGGGGATGTTTATAAAATAGTTTACTGCATTCCTGGCCTATTTATGGTGTGGTAAGAATCACTGATTTTCTTTCAGTCGGGTATTATGCGCATAGTAGTCACTGTGTGTCTTGTGTTTGTTGTTATGTATGTATTCCAAGCATGTTAGAATATAAGTGGATGGTAGGGTAAGTATTATTTGTTTTTGGAATGGATCTTTACAAGATGTACGATAACTAATACCGCACAAAGTTCAAATAGCCTGCTTTTGTTTTGTAATAACCCATACGGCCCCCTTAATATACTATAAAAATATACTATTCTTACTGCTTCGGTTGTAGCTATATCTTTTATTCTGCGAATAGCATAGGCGGCTGTTACTAGTTTATTTATGTGGCCACCTATGCGATACTTGTAGCTTAAATTGTTAAATAGACGAAGGCCCGCAAAGCATACCGTATTTCACCGTTCGTGTTGAATTTGTTTGATAGTAAATCTCCGAGTTTTCTTTTGCTTTAGGGATACATTCATTACTTGTGAATGACTCATTAGCTTCTGTCAACAGCCATATTTGTTTTTTTCATAGCACCGTTCGTGTGTAGTGCCTTTTGTTAATACTAAAGTATCATCTGTAAACAATACTGTCAATATTTCCTGGGAAATCATTTATACACAGTAGGAAGAGTCTAATAGGGATCCTTGTGGTACCCCTTTATTTGTATTGGCCATTTCAGCCTTAGTATTATGGTAAATAGTGATTTGTTGGCGACGTAGTGGATCTTCCTCTTTTATAATTTCACATTTGCTGTCTTATAATCTTTCACTCTACTATCAGTACCAAGCTTCTTAAATTTTATATTGTATTTTTAGATTTAGAGCAGCAGCAACTGTTTCATAACGAACTTTCCAGATCTACTTGGGTGCCCTTTATTTTAGAAAGCGTTCTCTAACTTTGTCTTCTCAATGCTGGAAAATGGTTTGTTTACGTAGTTACCTTGTTTAAGACTATCCAATTCCATGTGGAAACCTTGTTCTTGCCAAGCTGTCACATTGACGTAAATTGAACTAGAATTTGATCTTTCACTTGACAGAATCTATTGTCTACTGTACCTATTTAGCCTACAGTGACCGGTCGGTAGTCCTACTATCATTCTAGCAGTCTCCGAGTCCTTACTCAGTATAGGTAGCAAAAGGAGTTTAGATAAGGTAGGTTTGAGAAGGGAGTGCTTTCAACACCATAACTACATTAAATTAACTGCAATTTACTTTTTCGATAGCACCTACTGTGTTAATTAAGCAAGACTGATTGTTGAAATAAACAAAGTGGATGTTAAATTAATAAAATAGAAGTAACAAGTTAACATCATTGCCTTCACTACGTTTTTTTTTCTTAGATGAACTCAATAATATTTTGTTAACAAAACCGGTTTCAATTAACGAATTAATGTATTTCTGCTAATAACTGTAATAAAAAAGAATCCCAAGAAAAATTTTCGGTTCTTTCATCCGGTTAACGAAAGTGTGGCTGGTGTGTAGGTTCGAATCCTGAGTGAAAAAAATTTTCTTGGGAAAAATACCTCTTAATTATTACAATTAGCAGAAATACATTAACTCGTTAATTATTTCATACTATAAAAAGCTTGCAATCTTTGCATATTCGCCATCCTGCTAGTCTTCTAGTCTGATATCGACATGCGTCGATTTTTCACAGGAAACTACATATTCCTCGCTAGCTCAAATGGTAGAGCGTTCGTCCGGGTAACGAGAGTGTGTATATTCGAATCTGCATGAGAAATTTTTCTTGGGAAAAAAATTTCTCCTAATTGTTACCGTTATTAACATAAATACATTAATTCATTAATTATTTCATACTTTAAGAAACTGGTTTTATTGATTTAATATAAATGTAAAATGGGTACGGTTCTGGATAAAAACAATTCTGTTCTGGCTCTTATCGCCCTTTATAAGATTTTACATGTAAAGGGTACAACACTGATAAATACTAAAAAAAAATATTTTTATTAATACCAGAGTTAATTGTAGTATTTCTCACTGTCATATAAAAGTATCATTAATGTAATTACTACTACATTATGTCGTACAATTAAAAAAAACAGTAAGAATTAAATTAAACTGTGGAACCAAAACGAAACAAAACATTACAACGAAATTAATGAATGCATCCGCTACTACTTTTCTTATTTCCCCCTCCCTTTTTCCATCGCTTCTTTTTCCCGACCATTCCGCGTCGTCTTATTTTATCATTTTCTCCTGATTTTGAACCGAGAACTTTCATCTTCAACGGAACGCAACCTACGCTTTTTCTTGCTTTATTTTTATTGTGTTTTATGGCGCTCTAAAACAATGCATCCGTGCTGTATGTTAAGCTGATTTATAACGATTACACCTCTTGTAGTTCAACTACGTTAAAATTTATTACACGTAGATTGAAATGTATGCATACATTCAACAATACATTTATGCTCTAAAGCTGCTGCAGTCTATGTCTTTTTTACGATTTCAAAAGCCAACATAAAGTTTGATGGGCGGATTAACTACATAAAAAGACATTAAAATTCAATGATGATCAGCCCGATCCTGTCCCCACACAATGCATCTTGATTTAACATTAATTCATAATATCATAATCTCATTATCGGAAATAAAATCAACATAAGTGCAGCTCAAGGATTTATTCATCCCTTAACACTGCAAGAAAAAGGCTTATTATATCTAGTTAGCGGACATATATGTTCAGGAAAGTGAAGAAGTGAAAAATTCATTGTCAAAGGCGTTGCGCGCACGCAGTTACATTGAAAAGTAACAATAATATAACTAGTGAAAGAAATTTCCATGTTTCTAGACAAGTTGCATTAATATTTTAAATAGAAGTGTGAGGTAGTGGCCTTGATTGGATTTGTTAAGATTGAATTTTTTTTTTTTTGATGATCGTTTAAATTCAACATGTCGGAGCTTTAACTGAGAGCTTTCTTGCTGCTCTAGTGTTAGATAGACAAGCAGGTGGTGAGGGCCATAATAGTACCTATCTGAACGGAGCCCAGTAGCAGGCTAAGCGCAACTCAGTCCTTTCAGGCATTAGCTTCCTTCCTGCTGCCGACGCAGTGCGGAGTACAAGTACTCCATCTACTCGAGTACCACTGTTAAAGCAAAACACTGCGGTCTAGACCAGAACAGGTCGAAAAAATCTCCTGACCAAGCCGTCGTGTCGTGGCTAATGGTTTGCACCAGGGTAATTACGGCGCCGGTCGTAGAGGAATCTAATTCACTCGCGGGTTTTACCATCCCTTCGGGATATGGGGGCCTAGCTTAACTGCACGGGCCGAGAGGAGACAACCTCAATAAAACCTAAATCTAAGTGGCGGACTAGGCCGATGGGATGCGTGGCTGGATAGAAGACCAGTCCCAACTAGTCCAACCTTGGGGCACCGGCGCACCCCATTGCATAAATGCCTTACTTCAGTACTGCGGGCTCTGCTGAAGTGGACCAACCCTTCCCCAGCTACTCGTGGGACCATTTATGGAGACCAAGTAACTTTTTAAAAACCTTTTCCCAAAGTTGTTAAGCAGGGGAAAAATCCAAAGGAGATGTACCAAAGCGGAGACGCCTGGTACATCAGACTTAACAAAAAAGACCACCTTGAGGGTAGGCTCAGTCGAGGACATTGACTTAATGTCCGACGACGCGATACGAACAGGCAAGACTGTCGGGTATTTCTAGGGCCAAAGTGCAAAAGCTGGTGAAGCAGGGCCAATATACATTCAGGCTCGAAGAGCCGTAATCAGAGACAACTTCATCCGGCACGCACAAAAAGGTCAGGATGGCGCCACCAAGGCGCAACCAAAAGCCAAAAAGGCAACTAAGTCCGTAGAGCCAGAAAAGTTGAGCGGACGAGTAAAACAAGGGTGGTATCCGGAAAAACGACCACGGTCGGAAGGTAATACCCCACCCAATGTACGAAGAGCAAAAAACCCAAACTGAGGATTATCCTTACAGAGGAGCCTCCTCGTGAAAATCCGATAGTCAGTGATGGCTATCCAGCTAACGCTTGGAGCCGGACCACTTACAGCGTCCAGGACTCCTTGCTGGCAGCGTATGACGAATCTCGGACAAGGGCCCCAAGTCCGGTTCGTGAGGTGCACACAGAGACCAGTCACTTATCGTGATCTGTGCTGATCAGGAAAGCGCGCAGTGGCTAAAGGAAGTAGTTCCAACGTACGACCTTGGAGGGAGCGACCCTCAAGGCTCTGGAGGGCAAGGACATTCAAGGCCGTGGATCTGCACACGTTTGTGCCTGATGAACGAAAGGTGCACAAGTACGGCGGAGAAGATCCTAAGCCGTCTAAAGGTGGGAATCGACGCCTAACACATGCCTTTGGACCATTTGGAATTCCAACAAAGGAGACAAGGCACACTGTGACTTTCTCTGCAGATAAGGAGTCAGCAGAGGAATTAAAGAAACTAGATCTCCAGCGTTCTTTGGCCTATGAAAACTCAAATTCCGAGTCAAGGAAGGGCAGTCTGGAGTAGAGCAGACAGGCGAGGGAGACGCCACCTGTTCCAACGCGCCGACGGACCCTCAGGTATTTGGCCACGGGAACGGAAGCGGCAACGACGCTGCCCCCTCCGGAGAGCCAGTCTCCCGAAAGCGGAGTTAGTCCCCTCAGACGGCATCTTGCCACGAGGGTGCTGCTCCAATGGAGGTAGACAAGGCTGCGGAGGACGAAGCCGACACAGAACACTCTTCCTAGGGAAGAGGAAGATACAGGTCCTGCAGGCGAACCTCCAACATGCAAAGCTGCGTCAGCAACGCTATTAGGAGGTTCGACAACGAAAGTCTGGATGTGCACTACTGCAGGAACCATGGTTAATAAAAGGAAAAGTTGCAGGTTTTAACACCACAACAAGGTAAAGTATTATACAATCCTAGGTCCTTAGCCAAGAGCATGCATAGTACACAGCACGAGGTTTACTTGTACACTAATCCCGGTGCTTTGCACCGACGACGTGGATTACAGGAATCCTTACGGCAAGACGGGAAGGAACAGAAGCTGGATCATCTGCTCGGCCTACTTCCCGGCGAGGACAAGGAGTGCCCTCCTCCCATAATAAGTAATATAGCTGCATATGGAGAGGAAAAGGCCTCCAAGTTGATAATAGGGAGCGACGCAAACGCACACCATACAGCATGGGGCACTACCCACCAACGCACGAGTGAGTCACTCATGCAATTTATTTTTTCAACAGGGTTGGAGTAGCCACGTAGCACGGAACCAACGTTCGTCACAAGATCCAGAGCGGAAGTCTAGATGTTACGCTATGCTCAGGTAGGATGATTGACGCCATAAAGGGATGGCATGTGTCGGAGGAACCTTCGTGTTCGGACCATTCGACACATAGATTTTAACCTGAATGTTACTCTCACCGAGGTCAAGTACAGAAACCAAGGGAGACAAACTGGCAAGGATATGTAACATCCCTCAGGGAGTCTCTCGAGGGAGGTACGGCACTGTGGGTAATAGAAGGGCTAGAACTAGCGGCAGACCAAGTGCATGAAGCCATTATGGCGCATACAAGGGAAAACTGCCCAGAAAAAACAAGACGCTTATAAGGGCGCCAAAACAGGCATGTGGAATAAGAACTTTAGAGCATCTGAGGCCGAGGTTCGAGGCTGTTCAACAAAGCCAAGTCCGACACAGCTGGGACACTTATAAAAGTAAACTGACACAGTACAACAAGGAAATCCGCAAGGCAAAAAGGACTCATGGAGGAAGTTTTGCGAAGGAGCTGAACGAAGCTCCGCTATGCTCACGAATCCATAAGTTCAGCCAGGATGTTTGTGCTGCGACCGAGGTGGGCTTCATCAAAGAATGAATGGAACTTACACTAGCACTCATAAAGAGAGCATCGAGGAACTGTTGAAGGGTTCACTTTCCGTCCGCAAAAATCCTGACTGGTGCTCGTGGCCGGCCGTAGCAGATCGTACGCCAGAGAGGCCAAAAAGACAAGACTGGAGGCTGGCCGCAGAAATCACGAGACCCAGAGAGTCAAGTGGGCGCTAAGCAGATTTTGCCTTTCAATCTGCAGGCACGGGTGGATATTCCCTGCCCTACTTCAGAATGGGATAGAGTACTTGATGCCACATCGTCGTGAAAATCTTCAGAGCAGTATAGCCTGGGGATACGTCCCAACTGCATGGCAAAAGGTGAAGGTGTATACCTACCTAAGGTAGGTAAAGTATCCGATCAAACGCCGAAGTCATACAGACCAATAAGCCTATCCTCCTTTTTACTAAAACTCTTGAAAGGTTGGTGGATAGGTACATAAGAGATACCGCACTGAGAGAACAGCCACTCAGTGACAGACAATACGCATACCAACCGGAAAATCTACAGAGTCGCTTTAGATGACCTCAACAGGCTAATTACTATCTTAAGAAGACAAGAGAGATAGCCATGACGACTTTCCTGGACATCGAGGGAGCATTTAACAATGCTACCACTAATTCACTCATCGGGGCGCTACGGAGAAGGGGCGTCGCGCCGAAATTCTACAGTGGGTAGAGCCAGCCTGGAAAGAAGGATAATCACATCCACAATTGGTGAGGCTACCATTGAGGCGGAGGCGGAGGGGATGTCCGCGGGTGGAGTTCTTTCTCCCTTGCTGTGGGCTACCCTGGTAGATGACCTAATCCGGAAGCTGCCGCAAGGGATTCCATTGCCTTGGATATGCTGACGACCTTACAATAGTCGTCAGAGGGCGGTTTCCAAAGGTTCTGGTGGAGCGTAATGCAAACCGCTTCAACACGGTTGACCAAATGGTGTACACAAGAGCGACTATCAGTCAATGCTCAAAAAAAACAAGGCTGTCACGTTTACAAGAAAAGAACGCTAGAAGGCTTACAGCCACTAGTATAGGAGGTGAGCGAATTCCATACGTCAAAGAGGCGAAATACCTGGAGTATGGTTTGATCAAGGCACACATGGAATTCACATATCCAAAAATTGACTAGCAAAGCCACCATCGCCCTGGGCAGGTGCAGGAGCTCTGTGGAAAGAATTGGGGCCTTAGCCCCAAGATGACTCTGTGGTTGTACACAAGGTAATCAGACCCATGCTAACGTATGGAGCAGTAGCATGGTGGCCAAAGGCGCGGCAGGCGGGGGCGGCAAGCGTTGGTGGCGTGCAGAGGTTAGCGTGCCTGTGCGCCACGGGGCGTTGAGATCGACCCCTACCGCCGCGATAGAAGTATTCTGAACCTGCCACCAATACATATTTTTGTACAAGGAGCCGCAAGGTCCACAGTACATAGACTCTTACATAGTCAAGTACCGATAAGTAATCGCACGGGCTGACTATAAAAAACTGCTAGACGAACTCAAGGAGGCACCTATTTTAGGAATGCCATGTGATGCCATGGTTCGAAACCCCTAACCTAGATAAGAAATATCAGGTTATAATACCAGATAAGAAAGGACTGGGAGGCAGGTGCCCCGGTAAGAGCGGACTCAAACTGGTTTACTGACGGCTCTAAAACGGATTACGGCGTCGGAGCGGGAATATACACTAAGAAACCTAAAAAGGCTCTTTCGGTAAGCTTCAGCAAAGACACGACTGTGTTCCAAGCGGAGGTTGCTGCAATTCACCACTGTGTCAGAGAGATAGAAAGATGTACCGCACCGGGTAAAAGCGTCGCTATCTTCTCCGACAGCCAGTCACACTTAAAGCGATTAGCTCCTCAAGCGTGGACTCTAAGCTGATTTGGACTGTGTAAGCGCTCTAAATGAGGTGGGCACCCAAAGGAAAGTAACCCTAGCCTGGGTCCCTAGCCACTCGGCGTGAGAGGAAATGAGGGCGGCGGACGAGCTGGCCAGGCGAGGTTCGTCAAGGCCATTCGTTGGAGCCGACCCTTCTTTCGGCACTACCAAATCGCAAATCAAAAAATCCATCAATGAATGGATATACAATCAGTCCAGAGAGTGTGGCATAAATCACCGGGACAATGGCAGGCAAAAGAGTTCCTAAAGGAGCAGAGGCCTGAACTCACGAGAGATCTACTGAATAAAGACAGGAAGACTGTCAAAATGATAGTAGGTCTGCTGACTGGTCACTGTAGACTGAATAGGCATATGTATAACATAGGCCTGGCAGATGATGCAACCTGCAGATACTGCCAAGAGGAGGAAGAAACACCAGTTCATGTGCTGTGCCAATGTGAAGGCCTGGCGAGGACAAGGTTTCTAATAATGGGGGAGGAGAACCCCACAGCTAGTAGCTACATAAAGAAGCCGCTCTCAAAGATGATAGGCCTAATCAAGAGGGCAAAATTAGAGAGCGTCCTCTAGGAAAAAGGGGATCACAATAGATCTGAAAAGGTCGCGGTGAAACAGGTCGATAGGCCACCCCTATCCTAATCTAATCTAATCTAATCTAGATAGACAAGCAAGTGCCTATATTTGAGTTTCATAATCATTTGCTTTTGTATAACATACCAAATTACCTAGCCATAAGTTATGCTTCGTGCTTCGTCCGTGATTTTAATCCCCTTGTTTTTCATTTGTTGTACAGGTTGTCTTTTGAGTCTGCATTTATTTGATAATTTTTCAAGATACTGGTTCCCAATTAGATTTGAGTTAAGGGTCGCTGCTACGAATTTAACTTCTTGGATGAATTATATCGTTTTATTATGAAGGATATGTAGTTTTAAGTTATTCAGTTTTCTACTTTCTGTAGCATGGACTAATGTCGGTTTTCAAAGTTAATATTAAAGTTAATAATTTCCTTGTAAGCTATATCTCTACCCAGCTCTACAGCTGATGCATACATCATCGGAAGGCCATTGATAATGATCGAATTTCTTCGTATAGATTTGTAATAATTTCGTTTTTATACGATAGCATACGAAGAATTTCGATCATTGCCAGAGCACCCCGGACTGCCACCTGCTTCTATTATTTTCAAAGCTTCCTGCACGAGTCGACTTTTTTTTTATATGGTTTTCATCAACTTGCAAATAGTATTTTCTAAACTTTGGTTTTGATAGACTCTTCTCATTGATTCCAAAGAGCAATTCTTCAATCACATCAAGTGCTCATTCTATGTTAAAGCATAGGTCCATGGTTATTGATAGTTACCCCTATTCGTAGTGTAAGTTAAAGCGTAATTCGCTACTACACAATTCTCTTTTATGGGTTGTAATGCGCTTTTAAATGCACCAAACATCATGAGCAAATTATGTCAATAGGGCAATCAATACTAGTAGCAACAATCAATAATTTGCAAGTAACATTAAACGGTTGCGTCCTTCTACCTACAAGCGTCTCAAAAATAAAAATTTCCTATAAGGGTGAGAGCAGTAAAATGTAAAGACGACATTCTACAGTACATAGAGGTGAAAGCCAAAAAATCTTGTAAAGAACTTACTTTTATTTTGATTTAGAAAAGATTTAGATTCATAGCAATAACTATAACAGTACAACCTTATGAATCACGGCATATAAAATACTAACACCTTTTAACCGGGAAGAACTCCACAAGTGTACCAACGGTATGATAGGAAATTAGCTGCATGGATTTGCACAAGAAAGGTTTACGAGATTCACTACCGATCATCTATGCTAAACGCAGCTAAAAAGTACATAATTCCAGTTAAAATATTTAGTATTTATTGTAACATATGAAAGTACAGATACATGAATATTTGTGATGTACAATTACAAATACAAACTTTGGAATTGTACTTGTACAGGAAGTACAAATACATTGTACTTGTATCTGTATTTATATTTTAGACGATAATAAGTACAACCATTTTTATACCGAAAGCAAAATAAATAAATGATTACGTTTTATAAAAAAAAAATGAAAATGTAAAAAATAAACTTATCCAGTAAAAACAGCTTATTTGCTTTCAGAACAACTAGTCATTCAAACCTGAAATCACTAAGGGCGTATCCATGTGGCACATTCATTAATATAAAATAATGGCGTATGAAAAAGTCTTTCGGCAGGAGCTGATGACAGAGGACATACGTTATACTTTAAAAACACTCCTTACATAATGAATAGTCATTTTGCATAGCAACACCTTGTCTTTTATCATTTAGAAAATGCAGCACTTTTCATTTAATTTTAGATTGATTACACTAGCTTACAGTCATTTTCCGACTGTGGTGTAAAAGACAGGTCTTTGTTAATTTTTCGTCGCTAAATGCGAAAATGATGGTAAAATCTTCCTAACAGATAAGATTTTTGCGTTACGATTATTTCAGCAAAAATTAATAAGTATTTTTTTCCGCCAAGAAAAAGCAACAATGAAAAAACGCTGCTAAGGCAGATGGGGGATTATTGTTGGTTTCTTATGAGAGAACGGAGATATAAACGAATATAAACGAAACTCAGCATTTGCAAAAAAGCTATTTACAAAAGACTTACCGTAAATATACTTTAATGTGTATTTTTGCAAATAAATCCTATCATCCTTAAAATATCTTGATTTTCCTGTTGGCTTCAACTTCAAAACCAAAAATATATAAATATATATACGTGAGATAAAAATAACTGATACATTCTATAACCCTGAATCTATGCGTGGTGGAACATTTTGGTGGTTGAATTCGCAATCAGGATGCTTTGAACTTCCCCGTAGAGACGTTATAAATCAGTCGCAATTTTTTTTTCGTATTTGTTGGCTAGCGTTATTAGTTGATGAATGGTGCTGCCTTGGTGAGTTACAGTTTCATTAAAATCAAAGAATTTATCTTCATTTATTTCTGGCGAATATGTGTTATTATCATTACCATCGTAAAACACTTTACAAACAGTAATTAACTTATGTTGTTTGAGGTCATCTTTACTGACACAGATTTTTTTTTTGTCAAACAACGTTAAACCGTCCCAAAGTAAATTTAGGAGGATACATTGCTGCAGTGTCGTCGCCCTCTTCTGATTGAACAATAGATCGAAATCGATGCATGGAACTAAATTTTGTAACTCCTCCAGTTTAGTTTTTGAAAAAAATTGGCAGTAGCATGCTGTAAAAAGTATTATCCTGGCCTTATAGAATATCCAGCGTAACTGCTATAGGTTCTAATACCTAGATATAGAAGTTTTTCATTACATTTTATGTAGTGATTGTAAATTTACCGATTTTTTCATTTGCCGGTAATTCGGTAAATGAAAATGAAAATACCGGTTTACCGGTAAATTACCGGTAATTTTTTTTTTTCATGTGTAACATTAATGGGGATTCCCCAAGAAAAAAGGGTTAGAAGTTACGCTAGAATAATACATATTTTACGCAATCTTACGGCATAATATTAGAATTTTGTAATAAATATTTGTATTTAATTATTTTAAACAGTTGTAAGAAGTAAAACAAAATATTTAAGGTTCAAATTTTAATGTTATTTTACAACAATGTTGCATTAATGTCCTCTCATAATGTGGTGTATTCAAAATTGCTATTAATTTAAATACCTGAAATATTGTTCTTATATATTATTATTTTTAAATATTAAAAAATGAGACATTACTTACTCTTTAAGAAAAACGATTTTAAACTTTTAAAAATCTTAAAAAAAAACTCCAGAGCACAAATCACATGTGCTAACTCAACTTTTTTTGAGAGATAATTAAAATCCACCAAAAAAACCATAAAATGAGAGAATTAAAATTGCACTTGTTGACAAAGGCAATAGGAAAAGTGGGGTGTTTTGCTTCCCACCGTCCTAGCAACCATCCCAGCAACAAATGAACATTAATCTCGCTTTTCTTTGTGTTGCTTTTCGTTATCCATCTTGTTTCTTTTAATTTCTATACGACCTTTTTTCAATTTCTTGCTTTTTTTGAGAATCGTTTGATTCCTTCTCTTTCTGACTAACTCGGTGGAATGGGGGTTATATGTTTCTAATCAAAAGTTTTTGTCAGTTTCTTTTCTATATCCTCTATTACAGCGGTTCTCAATCTCAAGAAAGTTTAAATTAAAATTAAACAAGAAACATCTCCCATAAAATTAATAAGAGCACCAGCTTTTTTTTTATTTCCAATGCCCCTTTAGACCTTTAAAGACATATCTATAAACACAATATTTCGTAGATAACAATTTCTGGTATGGATTTTTCATTTACCGAACGTTTTTTGGTCAATTTACCGGTTACAACAATCTTTAATTTTATCTCTAATTTTTCGAACAATGGCGGTAGATTTCTTTTTTCTGCCAGTATCTCCTTAATTGCTATCGTAATAAGTTCAATTTAGTGATATCGGGGATATTGACAGTTTGGCCTAAGCATAAAACAACTACTTTAGAAAGTTTTGGATTAGCTGCTTTCTTCCGTAGGAAACTGCGTTTAGTAAAAGCTTCGGTATTTTTCTATAGTAAACTTACAGTAAATTGGCACTACCTCCCACTTCCCATGTCACAATTGCCCTGAGCATGTCTAAAGATTACAGTACTTGTATATGTGTAAGATAAAACTAACAACATGGAAGTATTGTACAATACTATTAAGCTAGCACAAGTGACAATAAAGCAATCTAAGACCTATGTAAGGTTGTACGAAGGAAATACCCGTTAGGTGTAACAAAGACCAAAAATTACTAAGGCTCTAGTAATAAATGATTGTTACATTATGTCTACAATAAGAAAGTTGATTAAATTAAAGGTAGATCGAGCACTGTGAGTTATACTGATAACTAACACACGAAATAGAAATAAACTTCTGTCTCACAAGAGTTATTACAATTATAATTATATTACAAGTTAAAGTCTTAATTGCATCTAAATCATTAATTGAAAAAGTGTGTCCCATATTAACAAAATGATATGCCAAAGCGGATTTATCAGCATTATGATTCTTCACATCATATAAATGTCTTTTAAGTGTAATCGCCGCATTCCTTTTTGTTTGACTTATGTATACTTTATTACAAACACTATTTCAATATTACATTTTAATTTGTTTGTAATGTCTTAAAGTATTAGAATTTTGGAAAACCGGACAAAGATTGTATTTTTTGCAGAACTCATCTTATACAAGCTGTAAACAAAAATACACAATATTAATCACCAGATTATTGAACATACCGCTTGCGGAAGATAATTTTAAATAAGAGTGAGAATATATATATCATGTAGTAGAAATTAATGGTTATAAGAACAATGTGGTAGATAAAATTAATAAGAATTTAGAAAATAAGAGGTTATTAAGAAATATGACTATACTTATTTCAGAGAAACTAGTAGAGAGAAAGTTTTGCAGATTTAACTTTAATAAATAGAGTTGGGCAAATTTTCCGGCGAGGCAGGTACGTATTCGTGCGCTCCAACTCATGTACTCCAATAAAGCAGATGAACCGTACGCAGATAAAAAAAGTTTCTTTAAATCAGTGAAATATTTGTTTGCTCGTATTTAAAAAAAAAACAACATTTCTTTTAGTTAATGCATATTTCCTTTAGTTAACACGAATTTATTTCATTGAAAGAAATATGCATTAACTGAAGAAAATTGTTCTTTTAAATACGAGTAAGGAAATATTTCTTTGATTTAAAGAAAATTTTTATTTGTGTAGAGTTACAAGTCAGTATCTAGCAGATTATTTAAGACGGACGTATAATTATTAAATATGACGGATGTGCGGAAAGGAAAAAGGAGACCATCGCTTGAGGCGGTGCGAAAGTTTATTATATATTAAAGAATTTCCCGATTTATATTATGATGGTGCTAAGATATACTCTAAAGTTTACGATACATCGTTGATGTGCTAGTACAAAAGCGACTGTAAAAATCATATAAATAATGTACGACACCAAGATAAGGTTTAAACAATAAATTACGTTTGTGGTTGTACGTTAAAAATAACGTACAACCACAAACGTAATTTATTGTTCATGATGATCGCCTATGATTTGAGACTTCATCTACTCGATGAGCAACCGTTTCATGACTTCTGGAATAAATACAATCCCAACTGGAAGCTACCATCCTAGAGAGCGTAGCAGAAAAGTGTGCCTACTATGCGTAACGTCATCGAAAACAGGAACAAAGTTGTAGTAAAAGATAAGCAGCTGTGGCTATGTCTCAACGAAACGACAGATTGAACAAAAAAATTCTATTTTGCATATTATAGTGCGTGTTCTAGATGCCATAATAATAATAATAATAATATATATTCTCTGTTCTTAAAATACAAAATATATGTGAACAGCGTCAAAATAAACAAGAAAAAAACATAGACACATCTGTATATATAAAATACGTAAATATAGACATATAAACAACATACAAACATATACACAGTTCAGTCATTACAAGCAGTCCATCCGTAGCTTAAGAAACTCCTCTATACTATAAATAGCGTTTTGAACTAGAAAGTTCTAAAACTTCGTTTTAAAAATATTTAAAGGTAGACTCTTAAGTTTGTCGGGAAGGTGATTATAAAGTTTTAGAAGTTGATATTCGACACTTTTTTGCACTTTTGCCCGTTTAGTGTGCGGTTGACTTAGAAATCCATTTACAGTTCCTCTGGTCGTGTACGCGTGTGCAAGTTCAAACTTCTCAAAATACTGATTATAATGGCGCTTTACAAATGTTGCACATTCGAGGAGATAAAGTCCAAAAATGGTAAGTATGCGTTGCTCAACAAAAACCGATCTGCAAGAGTCGCGCGGGGCAAGACCGAAGACACTGCGAACACATCTTTTTTGCGAAATAAACACTGACTGCACGTCAACACTGTTTCCCCAAAAGATTATTCCGTAGGATAAACGGGATTGGATGTAGGCATAGTAAGCTGACATCGCCGCCTCCCGGCTCACCGTTGATGCTATGATTTTGAGAGCGTAACTGAAGCTACTTATTTTCTTAATTAGTTGTTGGATATGAGGTTTCCAATTTAGACGACTGTCCACCAACAACCCAGAAAGCCAACTTCTTCCGAGGATGTTAATATTGATTTTGGTACGGTAAGTTGATTGTATCCATTCCTCTATTTGTAAACAATATAGTTTTTGTTTTATCAATATTTTGTTTTAGATTGTTTTGTGAAAACCAGGTGTCCATCCTGTCCAGTGCATGTGTGACATCCTCGACGAGAGACCGCCCCTTGGAGCCCTGATAATTAGGGATGTGTCGTCAGCGAAAAGGGCTATTCTATTATGGTGTATTTCAGGTAGGTCGTTTACATAAATTAGGAATAGGATTGGTCCTAGTATTGAACCTTGGGGTATACCCTTACACGTAGTAACCCACGATGATGATATCGCTCTTCCCTTTTCTTTTACTACAGTACATTGCTGTCGCCCTCTCAAATATGATTTATGAGAGCTTCTGTTCTTCCTCGAAAACCATTCTTTCTAGTTTCTGTAAGAGCGTGCTGTGGTCTACCCTGTCGAAAAGCTTTTGATAGGTCGACAAATATACCCAACACTTCCTCTCCTTCATTTATACCCTCATAGATATCCGTTAATATCTGGTATATAGTAGTGGTGGTGGATTTATTTTTTTGGTATGCGCTTTGCCTGTTATTTAGCAGCTTATTCTTGTCGAGGAAACTAACTAGACGTGTCTGGATAATCTTTTCGAATATTTTTGAAATATTAGATAGTAAAGCAATGGGCCTGTAGTTTGAGAGATTTCCAGGGTCACCCTTTTTGAATAATGGTTTTATTATTGTTGCTTTTAGCTTTTCTGGAAAAATAGCCGTTTCTAACATTATGTTTACAAGATGTAGTAGTGGATCAGTTATGGAGTGTGCTGTTCTTTTCAGAACAATGGTGGGAATATCATCATATCCAACAGATGTGGTATTTTTCAGAGACATTGTAGCATCATAAACTTCTCGCCAGCTTGCTGGAGTTAGAAAACATGTCATTTGAGCATGCGCTATGTGTTTAAAATCAGGTCTACTATCGTTATGAGTTTCTGCACATATATTTATGAAAAAATATTTATATGATCTGCTACACTAGAACTCTTGTCTAAACTATATTCTTCACGTATGGCTTCCAAGTCTGTGTTACATTGCTATTTACGTTTCCTGTTGTTTGTTTTACTAAGTTCCACGTGGCTTTAGGTTTATTTTTAGACGATATTATATAATCAGAATTTATTTTCTTTTTCATCTCCTGTATTTCCAATTTCAAAAGTTTGCAGAAGTGTTTGTAGTAATTCCTGTCTACTTTATTTTGGAGCATGCCTTGATATAATTGACGTTTGACTTGACATTTATTTTTTATTTCTGGAGTTAACCATTTTTTCAGTTTTCCATGGTTTTCTTTGTTCTAATTTTTGGTGAAAACATATCTATTATACGAGTAAATTCCTTTATGAAGTAATCATAGCTTATATTAATATCCATACTCTTTAAACATGAAGACCAATCTACAGTATTCATTTCATGTTCTATTGATTGCAGATTTTCGTCGCTGAATAGTCGTTTCTCTTGGTAATAGTTATTTTGTGAATTATTGAGGCCGCAATTGGTGTCGAAGGCTATCACTTGACCAAAGTGATCAGACAAAGCAGTAGGAACTACGTTTGCCACATAATCAACATTTGCAGTTATGAATATATTATCAATCTTAGTAGATGAATTTTTATTTACTCTAGTCGGTTCGTCAATAGTTTGCATCATGTTAAATGCATTTAGAATGTCAATAGTTCTTTTCACATTTCTGTCCTCTACTTTCAGATAAGACCGACATTTCCCATTTTATTAGCTAGCAAAAGAATGGAAAAGTGCATTGGTGAAGCAATTGTGAAGGTAGTGCTGGGTATGGTAAAAAAAATTCAAATTTCAACTGTTAAGTGAAATATATTTCAGAAAGTCGGTGTTTATTTATGTATATGAATGATTAATAAAAACTGATAATATGATAATAAAACTCATGCATCTAGTTCATTTGATTTTTTTTGCTGTTCATCAATATAAACCATTTTATTTTTCAACATTTAATTTTACGACTTCTTATTTCTCACAAAAACAAATTTGTGTTGTAACAATAGTGCCTGTTTGTATAAAATGTAAAAATATTTATTTTATCTAAATATGTAGTAATATAAAATTTGCACAACTCTATTAATATGACTTAAGTTTTATGAATGCATACTAAATTACAATAATACGATTGATCTGCTTTGTTTATATATGTATATTACATTATTTGAGGCCCGCGTCTCAATACGTCTCTGCTCCACCGGACGATTGCCCAACTCTATTAATAAATTACAGCTTAACCGGATATTAAACCTGTGTAAAAAATACAATCTTAGTCCGGTTTTTTTCTAAATTCTAATACTTCTAAGAATTAAATTAAAATGTAATACTGAAATTATTGATTTTACAAAATGTTCTGGGATTTATAAGATCAAATGCGGTGTTTGTAATGAAGTATATATATATATCAAATAAAAAGGAATGCCGAGATTAGATTTACAGAACATTTATATCATGTTAAGAATCATAATGCTGATAAATCTGCTATAACATATCATTTTGTTAATACAGGACACACTTTTTCAATTAATGATTTAGACGTAATTAAGTCTTCAAATTGTAAAAATCTTAATACGTGGGAAGCTATTTATATGAAAAAAACAATAATGGCTTACTTAATACGGATCTAACATCCCTTAACTATAAATATTTAGAATTTATTGAATAGTTCGAAAGCTTTATTTTGTAACATAGGATATATTTATCATATATACATAATATTTGGTATTCTGACAATATATATACTTGTACACCTGATGATGTTAGCCTATAGCTAATGAAATGTAGGTACATAGTGTGAAGATTAAAAACTCTTGTGAGACAGAAGTTTTTTTTTTATTTCGTGTGTTAGTTAAGGAAATATTAATCTAAAATATAACAGTGTAATATTATATATATATTTTCTTTGAATAGATATTACAGTTCAGTGATGGGCACACATCGGATCAAAGAGCACCGTAATCAGATTTTTTATATTTTGTAAAATCATGTAAAATTATTATGAAAAAAAAAAAACAATTATTTAAAAAATTCATAAATCGAACTTCCATAAGACGAGTGTTTATATATCTCAAAAAAAAAGAAGTTTTAATGGGAGCCGCACTTGCCCACTGTTGCTATAGTTGATCTTGACCTCTGTATAAAATTCAAAATCAAATTTTCAGGAGAAATTCAGAAAATTCTATAGGACATATGGAAGAGAAATCATAACAGCATAATATGAAATTCATAAACTTACTTTACTTTTGTAATAAAAAAAAAACATTTTATAAAAAGAAACTTTTTATTTGAATTCCAAGCGTTCTCCTGGAAAACGAAATTATTTAGATCGACATCCCCTTGAGGTTTTCGAAAGTTAGGTCAAAGTTAAACTAGCATGCACGGTTGTTCAGCAAATACATAATATTAAGTTGCAGGATAAAATATCCCATCAACAGTAGATTCTCTATACAAAGGACAAGCAAGATATGCGATTCAATATTAATGAATACTAATTTTCTTTTATCTCTAAAGATATTTATTTAATATTTATATTTCAAGATATTAACACGTCAAGTGCAACAACTAATGTTATGAAGATATTTGGATAAGATGTTTAAGCACTAGTTGGGACAGAATCATCAACTTAAATCAACAAATTCTGATAATAAATACAAAATCATTTGTTACGAATATATTTTCTCGGAATGCTTGTAGGTAAACTTGCTTGTTATTTATTTGCACTTTAATAAATGGCAAATTTTTCACAGAGTTAGTAGCTGGTTAGTAATTTCAGTCACAAACCAGTTCAGTTCCTTTTGAGTACCTTCGTGTGCGGAGAGCCTAAATCGTAGATTGTGAGGAAACTTAGTTTGTAGACTCAATCAAGAGTTGCCCAATGATCATCTTTGTTGTGGCAAAACTTCAATTTTAGGGTGTATAATCTGGGGTCCTATTCTCGAACTCGAGAGAAGTGAGTTGTTCGTGTAAGAGAAGAAGCGATCACATCCTACGGTCACTTCTCTCGGTGGCGCTAACTCGTATTCTTCACACTAGGCGACAACACAATCGTATACTGTTCCTACACGATCCGCGTTATCGGTGTTGCCATATATTTTGTACTGTTGCTTCTAAAGACATTTACCTGCATTTACTCAATATGAAATTTCCCGCTCCTACAAAACGATTGCATATTTAATAAAATCCATATTTGACTCTGTTGGAGTTGTTAATATAAGGAAAAAGAAATCAAACAAGGTCCAGATCTTCATAGAATTCTTTAATGACACACGACTGATTGTACATTTATTTGTCAAATATATTACGTGATATTACATTTCGATCTACCACAATCTAATTATTAAACAAAATCAGGCAAAATGTCCAAACTATGAAGAGGTGCAGTGAAGAATGCTCAAAAGGAAGCCCTAGTTGAGTTTATGCAACAAAACCCAAATTTGCAAAGCGTGCAATTCAGAAGAGATTTTACATTTACGAAAACCAAACAATTGCCAGATTTTTTATATTATTGTTGCAATTTTATTCCATGCCAGAAGGGGCTATAATAAAAGACTGGCGTAAAGTAATATAAAATGTAATATTTGTGTTATTTATAATTTACAAAGAATGTTACATAGATATGGCAGGATACGAAGAAAAACACGAAGGCAAAAGCTGCTCAGCTAAAAAAGCATCCAGTTGAAACAGGCGGAGCTGAATCTTCAAACATTATACTAAACGCAATTGATGACAGGATCGTAGATATGATTTGGCTAACACCAGCAGTACTACGCTTTCCAATTCCTTCTTGATAAGTTCCGTGGCCATAAAAATGTAAAGTGACAAGTACTAATAAAATGTATATTAAAAACTTACATCATTAAATTGCATAAGTGGTAACATACCTTAGTTTTTATTGACAAAGCAGATACCCCCGATGGTAGATACATAAATGGAGAGATCAGTTCTATTAGTACACGAGTCAGTTGTTTTGTTAAACGAACATTTTTGACAAATTGTGCGTCTGGCATATCGAATGCATTTTGTCTAATAACCGTTTTCACTCATAGAATTTCGAGGGCTTGTTCCTTAATTTCCAACAAATCAAGATTGACTTGATTAATTATCAACACTTCCTCCACGTCCATTTTTGAGAAATGATGATAAAACGAACGGTGATCAATATAAATTTTCTCATATTCACTAAAATATACGACGTACCAACAATAACTTAACTATTTACAGAGCAAAGATGGAATAATAACAATGTGAGCAACGTTAGCTTCCATCGCCCACTTCATGCGTGTTCATTTCTCTTGAAATCGTCCCTTTCGCCTACTCCGGACCAAGCGAAGTACGTTCTCTCAACTTTCAGTAGATGTGAACACGCGTAAATTTCAAGAATACGGCTTTTCTAAAGTTGAGAGAACCGCGGTGTGACCACGCCCTCTGTTCTCAGAAAGTCGTGCGAAGTTTGTGTTCTCACGACTCAAGAATAGGGCTCCTGATCTTAAAACTCGACGCGTTATGCAAAATAATTATTAAAATTATATGAAAATATACGATCTAATATTATAAATATTTGAAATTTCTTTGGATACCTAAAAGACTTTTGTAAGTAGCGCAAAAAATTCGAATATTTGAATACTCGGTATAATTCACTTATCAAATGCGTCTTTACAAAATTTACATAACCATAAAAAGAGTGCTATAACAGGAGCTGGAGTGTATTATACCATACAAACGCTGTATGTAATTTTCATTTTATCGGAACAATCATTTCCGATATTCGTTCGTGGATTTTCATTTAAAACGCGCAAATATTTGTCCTTGCCATACAATACAAAATAAAACTGAATAGCTTAAATAAATAAATATACTGTTATAAATAATATTAGTTTGAGATTCATATAATTAATTTATTTCCTAGGAGATTAGTTTTAAAAAGATGGGATAAATGGCATATAGCATTGTCAGTCTAGAAATACAAGAATTAATGAACGTAATTGATGTAAAGGTTTCTACTATGCTAAAAATACGATATTAGTCTTTTACTCTCTTATTTTCTTTGAACCTACTTCGCACCATAAATTAACGTTCTACATCGAGGAGAACATCTTCATAATGGAGTCACGACCCTATTTTACTCTCAGCATAATATTCTAGCTCAATATTAGTTTTTAATTTCAAATTCATAATGAGATTTTATACAAATTTAATCTTGCTCGTTTAATATTAGCACTTCGTAAAATTAATATGACTTATTACATTACTTTCAATAAGTTTAAGGCAGTAACTTTACAGACTCCAATGTAAAGTTGATTTCTATATGTACGACAAAAGCCCTAGCGAAAGATGAAAGCAGTTTGCCGTTCATGGTTAGACTACATAATATGTATAAATAGAATAAAGAAGATGAGCAAATTGAAATGAGCAAATTAGGATGTCCCTTATTTTTTAAAGTAAAAAGTTTTAAACACATTCCCTCTTATTTTATTCGTTTTATACCAAAACACCTTAAATCAAATTTCACGATATTTGGAGAACGTTAACTTGTGCTGATTTGCATAGTAACGTGTTAGTATAGTCTGTCCTTAGATCTTAAGTAGTGTTAATTAATGTAACATTCGAGAATGCTGTCTCCCGGAAAATGCTTTGGTACCTGCGACCGGTAATTATAAACAATAAATTTATTCATCTTCTATATAGTTGCATCACCATTACAGGTGCTTGAAAGCTTTGCACAAATCATGGATGTAATAACCTTATTTGCATTTATATTTTTTATTAATTATACGACTATACAAGGGTAAATGATTGACGATAGTTTATTATTATTTAGTTTAGAGAATTTCCCACTGCACCAAACTTCTTGTTACGTTATGGTTTCTGTCCCAATAAATCTGCAAACACCGCTATTTTTAATTGTAATTTAGATACTAATCTACACTGTTTGGGAATGTTCGTTGATTTATCGAAAGCCTTTGATCTTGTTAATCATGAAATACTTCTAGACAAGCTTGCGCATTACGGAATTAATGCTTCTGTTTTAAACTTATTTAGGTCTTATTTAACTAATATAGAACAAAGTGTTGCCGTCAACAATAGCCATTCTGCCTTTAAAACCACTAACAGTGGAATCTCTCAAGGTACAGTCCTTAGGCCAACATATATTAATGATTTACCTGCTAATTTAACCTTTGCGCAGCAAATTTTTATATATATACTGATGATGTTAGTATAATTATAAGCTCTAGTAGAGTCCCTAATTTACTTAATAAAACCGAAATCATTTATAATGAAACCTATAAATGGCTTTCACACAATCACTTAATTATTAATCAAGAAAAAACACGTAAACATTAATACTACAATAATAAACTGTAGCTCATCGACTAAAATTTTCGGTTTGATGTTAAATGAAACTTTAAACTGGTCTGATCACATTAATTATTTCAGACGGAATCATTTATTGGGGTATGTCACCGGATACACACAAAATTTTCTTAATTCAAAAACAAGCTATAATAACCATTTACAAAATGTATTACATTAACTCCTGTAGCAATGTTTTTAGCTTTATTTACCTTTTACGATTTGCACATATTTGAAACACTAAGCTTTGTTTACAATAGAAAGAAATGTTTTCTGTAAATAATTATACTCACGAATATTCGACTCGAATTAATGATTACCGTTTACCTCCTCTCCACAAAAAAAAATCAATTTTTCAAAAAGCTCTCTACTTTATTGGACGCAAACTTTATAACACTTTAGTCTCCCAAGTTAGAGATTGTTCTAATCTTAACTCATTTAAGAGGTATCTAAAGCGCCATCTGGTTAGTGTTAGTTGCTATTCGATTGCTGATTTTCTTAATTATTGAAATTGTGATTAAATTTAATTTGTAATAATATATGTTCTTCATGGTTTTTTTTTTTGACTTTGTTTCGAGCTATGCCATTTATTGTCATTCTGCTTTCGAAATACATTTATTATTATTATTATTATTATTATTAATGTAACAAGATTATTTTGTGGTGCTATCTTGCCATTTTGTATACGACTACTAGGAGTACTATTTGCTAAAAGGTCACAACTCTCTCCATCAATTAGTATAAATTTAATTAATTAATTAAGAGTATTATGTAAGATGCGAATAGTTTTAATAATGCGGCATCATATCCTCCTAAATACATTTGCGCATTTATTGGTTTTAAAATAATTACTCAAGTTCTTACTTACTACTACTCAAATTGTAATTTGAAATAGTATTTGTGATAGGTGCTTTCACTTGTTAATTGGTAATATTTTGCCATATATTATTGGCTAGAGTTGAGGGATGGTAACAGGAACACGCGATTGGGGTATTCTATCGTCCACCAAGAAGTGATTTTGCTTCATTTTTGAATAATTTTGAAGATTTGTTAACGGAATCTGTTTTATCAAATAATGCAACTATTTGTGTGGGTGACTTTAATGTAACTCTTCTAGATGTTACTGATGGGAAAACATATGCTCTACTTGATATTTTTAACTCTACAGATACTAAGCAACTAATATATGATCCCACTCGTATAGCAGCAAATTCGTCATCACTCTTGGATTTATTTATTGTGAGCAATATCATATCTGTATGGAAATCGGGTACCTCTCAGAATAACCTATCGGATCATTTAGACATTTCTGCTACTTTAGATATGACTATACCCAAAAATATTACTCGAAAAATTAGTACCCCTTCATATGAGCATTTTTTCTATGAACATTTTGTTAATGATTTGTACGCGGTACCATGGTATTTGATTTATGATCTACATGACGTTAACTTAGAAGTCAATTTTCTTAATGCAAATATTCTGCGAGTTTTTGATAAGCATGCTTCAATTCGTGTAGTAACTAACCACAAAGGCAGCGTGGCTCACATATAACATAAAATTAATGATGAAAACGAGAGACAAAGCTTTTCGATCCTACAGATATACAAATAATCCTGTCCACCATCAATTCTACAAAACCATGAGTAATGAAACCATGCTATCAAACGGGAAAAAGCGGCTTATTTTAATTATTGCTGTCTTCAGCATCGAAACAATAGAAGACTACTGTGGAAATAGATGCATAATGTGAATATTGGTAATAAATCATTCTCTGTATTGCCTGATTTAGATGAGTTCAATAAGCAGTTCGCGCAATCAGCATTGGTGCCTGCCTCCAATAACTATCTGCAAACATATAGGTAGTGATCTATCTCCACACAGTCACCATTTTAATTTTCCTCAAATTACATACGGGGATGTTTTGACAGCTTTGAATCAATTTAAAAGTAATGCTACCGGCTTTGACAGAATAAATCTTAAAATGTTGCTACTGTTTGTACCGCTACTACTGGACTATATAGTGCATATCTTTAACTGTTTTGCATTACATTAGACAAAATTTCTGAAAAAAATTCTTGAACGACAATTTCGTGCATTTATTAATTTCCTCCAAGTTTTACTAGAACATCATCAGTCCGGTTTTCGCCCGTCCTATAATTGCACTACTGCCTTTTCTGGGGTTATGGATGATATTTTGCGTGCGAGAGATAATAACAAGATAACTGCACTCCTCCTTTTTGATTACACCAGAGCATTTGATACTGTTCATTGCTCAGCATTGTTACGAATATTACGTTTTATTGAGTTGACTGACACCGCCTTAACTTTAATGGAGTCTTATCTTGCACACAGATGTCAACGAGTTGTTTACAATGGCAAGATTTCCTGCAATGTAATCACATTAGCATCCCACAAGGTGCAACATTATCACCACTTTTATTTTCGTTCTACACATTACGTCTCCCTACGGTATTATTTCACTGTAACTACCATTTGTATGCCGATGACGCTCAGATATACTTTTCATTTAATGCGGATAAGTTAAGTGAGACCCAACACTTTATCAATGAAGATATATGTAAACTAATTGCTTATTCTGATGACCACGGCTTACAAATCAATCCAAAAAAACACAATATTATTTGGACCAGAACGTTAACCGCAATAAAAAAATGTACGTATCAATAATGAATATATTCAACCGGTAGACTGCGTTAAAAATCTTGGCCCGTTCATCGACTCACAACTGCGCTTCAGCAATAACACATCTTCGCTAACCAAAAATCAGTGCTAGCTTTAAAATGTATATTTCCCCATAGAAAAGTTCTAGATCTTGAAAGGAAATCACATCTGTGCCAATCGCTTGTGCTTTCTCATTTTAACTATGGCGTAGCAGTTTATTTACCTTGCCTGACGAAGACAGACCAATCAAGAATACAGAGAGTTCAGCACTCTTGCGTTCGTTTGGTGTAGTTAATGCAGTGTTCTTCCTGAAGATTCATTTCCAAGCAAACACCTAGGTATCTATACAGCAAAGTTGAATTCAGGCATCGCACACATGATTTGGACACACGAAGTAGACTCCTCATGACAATTCCTAAACAAACTTTCAATATTTAAACGTAGTGCTGTGGTAGACACCCTGTTTTTTACGAGTGTATTTTTAGTTGCTTAGATTTTGTCTTGTTTACTTCGGTCAGCCATTTATCAATGTTCCGAGAGAGTTTTCGCAAATTTTGATTTATTTTATTTAATAATTATGAATTAATTATATTAACTTAATGAGTTTATTGAATGATTTATTTAATTAATTGTTCATTTTTTAAAATTAATTCCATTCAATTATTAGTCTTTTTGAATGTTGGCGTATTGTTTGTACATCTGCGTTGTTTTTGTAAGAAAAACGACTGTAGAATTTTGTCAGACAGTTCCTTGGTTAACTTTAACGTGAGTACATGTATTTTTAATTCTTTGCTGCCATTTTGTTAATTCATTTGATATAGAGATTTGTTTTCTGTGAATTATTCTTCCATCAAGGAATTCGCTTTATAATAATTGTTATTATATTGATGTGTGCACATTATAGATATAAGATCATTTATTATTTCTGTGCAGGAAGATATGTTTTCAGTTTAATTTTTCTCATTATATTCTACAGTGTTAATTTTTCCTTTTTTCTATTTTGCTGTTTCGTTTTTATTTATCGATCATCTCGGTTGGGTGAATAGAAGCATTGTTCTTGCATTTAGTTTTCTTTTTCGTATAATTTCGTGTATTTGTCCACGAATTTATTTTCTTTTGTTGAAACCACGTGGATTGAAACTGTTAGATTTAGATCTTCCTGAACAAACAAAACTTTTGCTTTGTATAGGAAATAGCATCGTCCTATTGTAATTTAGAATCAAGTGCAGTTTTTTTTATTTTTTGGCCAGAACCTTCAGTTCACGGTTTTTTTTCTGCCATTTTGTAATTTTACCCATAAAAATAAATTTTGATTGTTGATTATCTTCGTTGGGTTAAAAATTCTGTTCTTTATTTTTAATTAAATCTTTTCAATTTTTGGGCTATTTAAGAAAGTCAGTTTTCATTCACTCACAATTTACTTTTCGTGGTTAGATTCAAGTTTTAATTCGCGAGGTTAATTGTTCTTTTGCGCCTTTTTAATTTTTTTTCCGTTGAGCTAACTAATTTAATTTTCTTTTTCATTTTGCATTTTTAATTCAGTCAGTACACAGCAGTAGTTTTACCTACAATTGTGCTGTAACGTGGAACACTCGTAGTTACCCTATCATCCGTGGAGTAAATTCACCGATTGGCGTCTTTTGCCGTACCATGAAATCACATCTCTTGGAGGAACAGTGAAATTTTGCCAGTGGTGTTTTCTGTAATATGCTGGATCTGTTGTGTGTGTACTGGTGCCTACGGTGACGTCCTTCAGGAAGTGTCGTTCTCGATTGCAAATGCAAATTGTCTATGCGTATAGCACTCACTTTCATTTTTTAAACGTATATTTATCACAATTTAGAACTTTTTTTTAGTTTAGCATTTCAGTATTGAGTTTATTACTTTTTAATGTTTCGTGCATTCATTTTCATGTTGTTATGATACTTTTTTATTTTAAGTTACATTTTTTCCTTTTGTTAATTTATATCTCTATTGTAGGTTGCACGAATAGCACCAAACGTACTCTGTACACAGGCGGTGCAATCTTTTCTATAATACATTATATATTTTGAGTAATGTACTAATCAATAAATACTATTATTATTTATATGGAAAAGTTTTATTTACATTAGAGTTTATGTAAATGTTCTTGCACTCAAATTTGTTACCGCAACTCGCAAATAGAAATTATACTTTATATTATATGTAACAAATAGTATAATTAATCTAAAAACAATACAATTTTGCAAATCTTGCTTTTTAAGTATGATTATATACGAATTCCGGTTATATAGCCAGTACACAGCCACACAGCAGTACTCCTTTCTACACATTCACTCAATCCTAGCATGTATATGTTTATTAGTATACCTCCGTTTGGAATGAAAAATCTTAGTAAAGTACTTTTGTAATATGCTATAATTTTTTAAGATTATTTTCTTTCAAACCTTATTACATTATATAAAGTGATAAAAGTTGATGGTTTTATGGTATAGAAGGTGTGTGTGGTTTCATAAGCACTCTCCAACTTTAATATCGGGTCGAGGCTGAAAATTTAATTTGGCACAATCAAACTTTAACCTAGCAGCCAGTCTAACTGATAGCACTCGACACTGACGCCACGTGTCCCCTTCTGACGCTCGACGATATTAAATAAACGCGTCCATCTCCAATATTTTCAATCCGAGAAGGGTTCCGGATTTTCGACCGGAATATCGTTCCCTAGAAGTCGATTTCTATCATTTTACCTTTTTTACTTTTTATCTTAGACACCCGGTAGTGTACAAAGCATAACGATCGTCCGAAAATACCTCCTTACGTTATCCGGAAATCTATTACTTCTGATGGATGTACGTGGGCTAGCGTTTTATACGGTAAAGATAAATTGTGGCTAACGTAAAACCAACACGGGCTGCAGGCGTACTCTTTTAAGCGTCTGGCCGGTTTATGGACGTTTTCTGCAATTTCTACTGTGAGTGCATCAAATTTAACGTTGCAATATGGTAACAAATATATCACCTCTATTAAAACGACTATTTTTGCTTTTTATGCCAACGCTATAGACGCTAAACGCTAAAAGTAGAGCTGAGAAACACGGAACAAGTCTTCCGATTTGATTATAAATTACTAAAACTACCCTAATTTATACCTAAAAAAGGTCATGGTACAATGATCACGGTCATGGCGGACTGCCGTCATGCTTAATTAGTCATTAATCCTAACTCCGTCTAATCTATTACTTAGACTTAATAAACCGTAAAGACAATAATTTAAGGGTCCTAAATCTGAATTCATTAAAATATGTTTGTTTTTATATATTTCCATACCCTCATAACAATTTAATTGCATATAGTTGTTTATGTTTTTAACTAACTTTATATTGTCAACTTTATGGTTTTCTTCAAGCATATGTAGGGCCACACTAGATTTGTCAAACCTTCTAAATTTAAGATGAGCCAAATGCTCCTTGTAACGCGTTTTAATTGATCTACTTTGTTTAGTTTTCAATATTCAAGAGACCCATGACATTGTTTCACTAATATTGAAAACTAAACAAAGTAGATCAATTAAAACGCGTTACAAGGAGCATTTGGCTCATCTTAAATTTAGAAGGTTTGACAAATCTAGTGTAGCCCTACATATGCTTGAAGAAAACCATAAAGTCAAGTGAAACAATGTCAAGAGACCCATGACATTGTTTCACTAATGTTGAAACTAAACAAAGTAAAAAACACTTATAATCAATATTTCCATTCCCCTTGCTGCAAGGCAGATCAGTATCCATTATGTATCTAAAATTATGTTTAAATACTTCGATAAAGTAAAAATAAAAAATTCAAAACCTCCACTTGTAAAAGAAAAACTGTTAACAGTTTGTACATTCTCACATATTTATTTCTAAATTGGGGTATATTATACCTAGAAATAGTTGTAAAAATTTAGTTGTTCCATTGGCTTTCAAAAGAGGTATACAATTTTGTTATTTATCTTTCTAAACCATTAACAACACTATAAAATGCGGCATAGGTAGATGTATTTGTAGGTGCCGATTATATACCGAAGAAAGTACAAGAGTATAGGAATTTCATATATAGTGCAACAATAGCATTATGTATTTTATTTAATACGTCATTCACCAACGAACTATATACTATAACACTGGAACGTGCGCTCTGTACTTAAAAAAGGGTCTGCTAGACAGCCTGTCGCCATCTCTAATTGTAATAGATATTTTCAGTTTTTAATAAGACAGCTCATAGCGCTTTCTTATATTTTCTGTACTTATTAATATTCTGGCAACATCACTTCCACTACTTAGGTACGGCTGGGCTAGTGGCTTGCACGCTTGGTTATCAGTCGCGGGGTCTTCGGTTCGAGCCCGACGGACTGCTCTCAGAATGAGGTTTTCCTCACTCTTTGGCGAATGCTGAGAGACGAACATCTTAAGTCGCTCCACGGGCGCAGGCGTAATAATGACTCATGGCTGGAGCAGATGTCCCTGCAACTAGCAAAACCTGTTGGCGATGCGAAGCATGGATTATTACTTCTAATTCATAATTTATTAATCATTTCTTTGCATGTTAAAACCGTCAAGATTTCCATAATTTTTAATCTGTAAAAAAATGGATTTAGGCTTAATTATTTTAAATATATTGATTTTATATAAATATTTATTTTCAATACCTGCTTTCATCATCCAGTAGTATTACAAAATAATGTCAAGAATGAAAGTATCAAACGGGGTATGTCCAAAAATAAAATTTTTGGGATAATTAATGTTTTAGCGCAAAGCTTTAAATTTCGATTGGTATATATTTTCTTTGTCAGGACATGCAAAAAAGCATCTACAGGTGTCCCTATCGAAGACTGGGTGGTTGACTGCAGTTCTATTTTTGATTTTAAGAAAAAGTTTCGTATATAAACGTTTTACAGAATTCAATGCTCCATAACCTGAAAATATTTTAGACTTGTAACGGTGTTCTGAAAAAGCCTTATTCTCGGAAACATCAAAATACTAAGGTATGTAACATGTGTGCCAACTTGTACTGTCAACTCCCTAGTGTAAAAAAATTATTTTACAACACGGCCAGAAATTCTTTTGCGAGTATTTGTACTTATGGGTCTCGGCTACCGCCTCGGCCCTCAAACCATACTGTAGTTTCTGGCCTAGTGATACAATAGTTATTTGTATCAACAATAGTCATTTGTATCACTAGGTCAGAAACTACAGTTTTGCGAGTATGAGTACGGTTTGTGCAATGAGGACACCAGTTCATCTTAGCAAGGTTACACATCTGTCTTGTAGAATCTAGTGTGGCCAACCTTTAGTGACATTTTTGCCTGCCTAGTGGCCTTTTGAAGTACTGCAAAATGAGGCGCAAAAATAACTATTATTGGGATACTTTAAAACACAACCTGCACAGTGACTTTAACAGTTTGCTTTGCTTAATACCACGCTCTGTTGAGTCATAAGTTGCACGTGCTCCCCGCTGGCGCCACAACCGAATCTGAGAAAAATGTTTACCTTGGAATGGCAGTATTGTGACAGCAAACTGTCAATCTAAATTTGAGTAAATATTGATAAATATTTCTCAGAATTATTCGAATTAATCTTTGCTTTGTCAAAACCGAACTATTGGGTTTCTTAAAGTTGTGTTTAATTTCCTATTGGTTATGTAAGTTAGACGGCAACAATATACTTAACAGTATAACCAATCCAAATATAACTGTATATTTTTAGACTAACTCACACGTTATTGGGGTTGGAAAATACAAAAATTCAAACGGTTTATTAATAAAACCATTTTACTTATTATGATATTTCTTATCATTTATCATTGTTGTTTATTTATTTTACATGAGGCTTCTAAACCAGGCTGTCAGCAACCATACCCTCCAGTATTATTATTCTGACATGACAAGCAAGTAGTTCTCATGTTCCCAAACGTCATGCAAATGTCGCTGCTTACCGAAATCTACCTGGGTATAAGTATTAAACCGACATAGAGTTTTGAGTTGCATTAAAACAGTAATAAAAATAGTATATCTCCTTTAACTTGTATCAAGTATCAACACTACTAAGAACATTTTAAAGTCCCTTTAAAATAAATGCTCGAAGCAATACACGCGCATAGGACCTGCAGGTTATACAAGATTTTACATTGTTGGAAGAAGTCTACGTGTTATGCATAAACAGAAATATCATCAGCGTGATATATAATATGGGAAACGCTATGAAACTGGGAGTATACATATTTTTAAATAAAATATTCCAACATTCAGGAAAGTTATTGCTGGAAGTACAAAAGAGCATAATAGTATAGGTACTCTCTATAGGTATACATATCAGACAAAGGATAGCTACAAGGTAAATTGCATTATAGAAGATGCATTGCACGTCTGCTTTGCTATAAAATTCATAAATATTCAAATATCAACTTAGAAGAGCAGTATGTAAACTTAATCTAGTTTAAATTACTCTAGTTCTGTTTGTATTTAATTAAAATCCCTCATGGGACTTCTCGTTTCAATTTACGGTCAGAGATCTTACATAGAACATCCATACCTCGCCATTCCTCTTTAATATAATTAATCAAGTATTTGCTCAGCCTTTACCAATGCCTTCGGTTTAGATCGATCCCAGAACAGCTAGGTAAAAATCGGTTCGTTCCTTATGCAAACGGAAAACTAATTAAGTTATTTAGGAATCCGTAAACATTTACGTCAGCTAAAGAGTACTACATGAAAATTAATTAAACATTTTCCGAGAGCAATATGATTTTAGGAACTGCAAAGAATTTTTTTCTGTAGGTACTTATATTCTAGGCGAAATCCGTTCGTATAAATTTGAAGTAGTTTTTTTCAAGTTAGCTTTTTTACGATTTTCAGAATGGAGTATCGCAGCTTAACGCTGTTATATTTCCGCATGTATCTCCTTCTGTATTTTAATATACACTGAGTGTTCCACTGAGAAATTAGACACTGCGAAATCTTGGCAACGAATGAAAATGTTAATATTCAGATATAGTATATTTATATCCATTATGAGCTCATGTTTTAAAGTAGTTCTTTTTCAAATTAACTACGTTGTCACTAGCGGTGTTTTATTTTTCTGTTTTACTGATAATTTTTATAGATCTAACTGTAATACCTACCTACTAATTTGGTTTATGCTTGGCATTTGAATCTATTAAATGACTAAAATAAGGCATCGTTATAAGGAAATTAATTTGACGCTTCATATAGAAATATGGAAATATGATCTTTTTGAGAAGTAGGTATAATTATAAACTATTTTATAGGAAAATTATCAAATTTAATTGGAATGATAATGGTATGATTATTAGGAAGATACTATTGTATTGAAGATAAATTTACCTGTTTATAGAATTAGTACAATTTTAATAAAATCATTGGTATCGATTGATAATAATATTTTTGACGAGTGTTTGAATTTGTGTAATCAAGATAGATTTCGCTCTTAATAAAAATATTAATTAGTAATTTAAACTTTATTTGAAAGTAAAGCACTGTATAAGAAGTGATTTAATTCTTAATTTTGTTACAAGACAACAAAATACATATTTTATAAATTTGCGATATCATGAGAATCATTGAATAAATTATTATTTTTTGAATTTTGGAATTGAAATATTTCCAAAATACACTTTAGAATTTTGCTCTTTCATTGAAGTTTTATAAAATAAATATGGTGTTGATAAAAACATAGTTTCAACAATGATTTTTAACGCTTCTAATATAAAATAATTCTCATAATCATAATTATAACTTAAATTTTCTAACTTTATATTGATTATAGCTAAGATTTATAGTTCTGAAGAAAATCGCATTTAACACGACTAAATCCAAATTTAGTTTTATAATACAAAACGTCATTTTGACTGTATGATATATCGGATGTGCCAGCTCATAACTCTTTTATATCTATATATTTTTTCAAATGGTATTATTTAGTGTAAATTTGCAATTATTCTACCTATATTATATTTTTTGTTGCATCAAGTTTTGCCGGAAATATGATATAATTTAAAATTTTATATGGAATATTAAATGGAACTATATATTTTAGTATACAGATCAAACAGTCGGGGCATCGCAGGTCGGAACTCTTCGGGAAGGGAGATAGCATGAATTACTTTATTTTGACAACAAAATGCAACTGCGCGCTATTGCGTGAAGCGCTGTATCACGAGGTATCACCAAGATATCCCTACTTTTTCTTGCTGAATGGTTCCGACTTACGAGATACCCTGGCTATAGGTAGACTGTTTGATCCGTATACTAACTCTATGTGATTTTTTGAGCTGGAAAACAAATAATTTGTTAGTTTTATTTGAATTCTTATTTTCAATCGAGAGTACCGTCAATTACAATAATAAAAGAATTCAGTGCTGTAAATATAACACTACGAAATTACAGATGTTAAGCTCTTTTGTTTTATACTCCTCCTAATGACGCAACACACTTTGATGGTTTCTTCATAAAGGGTGATTTCCTTTAAATGTAATTCCTAATGTACCCTTTATCTTAATTTGAAAGAGATTTTTTTAGTCGATTTTAGTAATACCAAATGTTTGGTATTTAAATTAAAACTTATTTCGTTGTAGGATAAAAATATTGGATATATCCAAAAAAAATAAAAGAATTTTGGTTAGAATTGTACCTATTAAGTACATGCAGTATCATAGAAAAGAAAAAAAATCTTAGTAGTTCTTTACTCTTTATGACGAAAATTAAGGGGTTATATGTAACTGTGACTCTAAATATGGATTAATGAATGTTTTTAGTGATTAGTAAATAATACTTCTTTTACGTAGTATTGGTAATTTTAAAAATTAGTCTCCCTTGTGGTAAATCAAAGCTTTGTTCTCTGGTGGCCTGGAGTTTTCAGTTCCTCTTTCTTCAGATTGGAAATTAAAGTGTGCTGAACTTGGTTAAAATTCTCAAGAATGTTCGAAGTCTGGTCTGGAAAAATGGTCCTCTGGGTGTCAGGATTCACGATTGAGATGTTCTGTTGTAAAATGCAAGAGTCAATGGGATTTTCTTCGGAAATTTTGCGAACAGGAATCATTTTAATTCAGGAAAATTGATTTTTTGAAATAAATTTCTCTTTCCAAAATTTTTCATTTTTTTTCAGAAACAATGAAAAAATAGAACAAGTTTAACGTAGGTCGTGCTCGATTGATTGATGTTCAGCGACGTTCTATTTGGATTTGTTTCACCAAGCGACGCTATCTCTTTGAAATTCGGATCCACAGCTTTCTTCCATCTTGTCGTTCAAGCAATCAGAATCCATTCCTTAGACGACATGTTCGAACGGAAGTGAAGAATAATTCTGTTAACATTGATGTTTCAAAATTTTCAGAAACCTATGACTAATCTCTCTTACATGGATTATTTACATATTGCTCTGCATTTGTATGTTAATTATTTGAAGTAACTTACCGCCATATTCATAGTGCTTCCTTAAGGTACACTTTTCCTTAAGGTTCTCCTTGACATAAAATTTTTGTTTCATAGACCACATTTTTGCCTTAATGTTACCTTACATAAGGAAAATCTTAAGGTAGCTTCGTAGGTACCTTAAGGATACCTTAGGAAAAAATACTTGATATAAATTTGACACATGTCATTTTGGATGTCATTAATCATTTATTAATTAATTAATGGGATGCAATGGCAGAAATAGAGGATTTTTTGGATTATATATATATAAAATATGATAGTAATAGAAAACCGAAAACCGAAACGGCATATTAGGGACGCACAAAATCCCTTGAAATACTTTAGTAATGCAGAATTTAGAAAGAGAGGTATTGCTTTTCTAAACAAAATATTCCATCCATTTTATTGCCCCTTGTTAACGGACGATTACCGAGCACAGAAAATCCTGATGGTTACCCATCACTACTTTTTTGCTCTATTAACTTCTTGTGCTTTTTTTGTCACTGATATACAGTTTCAAGGTAGGTAAGTAAATATATGTGAAAGTCCTACAACATTGTATTACCGAATATACATATTTATACTGTATTTGCCTAACATACACTAGTTGATGCAGCAGAGGTTGATCCGCATCATTCAAAAACTTTTAACTGCGCTTGCTAAAAAAAAAAAAACAAGACAGTTTGTATGAAGAACGACAAAATGTTTACATTAGCAAATCTTGGTGGTCAAACTGGAAAAATGTTTTGAAATAGAAAAAAAAAGATTCTTTGCTCTTATTGTGCAAATAATAGGAGTTTCAAATTTAAAAATATTTTATATTATGGTCTATCTAATCCACTATCACCAAACCACTATCTAATCATAAACGTCACAAACCAGTCGTAAACTGTCAACAACAAATTTAAAATAGATACTGTAAATATGTATGGAAGATTATAAGTACAAAAATAACATGTGAAGCTAGTCAATTTGGTACGCAGCTGATTCCATAGCAATGTCATTTAATAGAATTCTATTCATCAGTTCTAGAGGAAGCATGCTTGTCCGAGAATAGCCGAAGTGAGTCGATATTGTGACTATGAACTAGAAAGTTGTTTAAGGTGTAAGGTCTCCTTACGTAAGTCATACTTTTCCTTAAGATTTTGCCTGGACTATGAATATGGGAGTTAGTTTTCATAAACATTAATCCACCTTTCCATTTTAATCAACATATCTCAATATAAATAAATAAATATTTTTCTTTTCTAAATGAACTGATGAATTATATTGCCATTAAAATATAAATTAATTTTTGAAATTTAAATGATAAATAATTCTTGTTTGATGTGTCAAAGTTCACAGTTTTTGATAAACATTAGAAATTTTGAAACATTTATAAGTATGGTTTTACACTGAGCAATGCTACTAGCAGAAGTACTCTGCGACAGATGTAAATAAGTTTAAACAGAGCGGAAGGTAGGAGAAATAACTCGCTTTATTCATATAATAAAACCAGAAAATCTGGGTAACCTTACTACACGTAAACAATACGCGATGATGTTTTATTCCTACTGCTATAAAAGCATTTCAGACCATTACTTCTGCTGATGTGGGTTAATACAAAGCTCATATATGGAAAATATCCACTGAACTTATCAGCTTATGCACTATTCCCAAAGTATTTTGTTCTGTTTTAATGGGGCGCAAATGCTATCAAAATCATTCTATAAAAGCTGAATGAAACGGTATCGTATGCTTTTAATATACAAATAAATAGCTGCCGTAGGCAATATGCGCATTGTCAGTAACACTGAAGTATCGAAACATGTAAATTGAATGCATGAGAAGCCATTTATGAAATAGAATGAATGCACATTTATTCTATCCGTTTTCAGTGTTAGCTGAATTAACGACCTAGGTAGGATATATGTGGGTAGATTTGTTGTATGCGCCACTGTGTAATGTGTTCTGTAATCTGCTTGATCAAAAAATATGTACAATATTAAAACAAAAGGACATAGGATTTTTAATAATATTGCATTAAACCAGAGCTGAGTAATTTCTACTTAAAAAGTAATTAATAATTACAATTACTTTTTTTCCTGTAATTTGTAATTGTATTTAAGTACTTTTTTTATTGGAGTAATTTGGAATATATTATTAAAATTCTCTAATTACAATTACATTGTGTAAGTACAATTACTTTAGTGAAACTTACTATATAACGGTATAAAGCAAATAATTTCAGAAAAGAAAAAACTACCTACATTTCTTCAAAAATTACAGCTGTTATCGTTTACCGACTACGAATTACTCTACCTAGAAGAATACTGTGAAATTACTAAACCTTTAACAGAAACACTAGATTTTTTTACAAACTGAAACCAGTATATTTTATTGTTCTCTTTTGACCAGCATAATTTCACTCCAAATAAATTAAATAAATTAAAGGCAAAAACATTCAAATATGGTGGAAATATGCTGTTGAATGCTGCAATTAAAAGCATAGAGAAAATATTTGAAAAACTATTAACGTTACGAGATCGCTATGTCGTTTTGGGTGTAATTTACCATTCAAGGTACGGTGGTTTCCAATAACAGAGACATAAGCTGCAGTAAGTCAAGAACAATGTGAACTATTCCAGCAAGATTTACAAACGATTTCTAATCCTACACAACTAATCAAAGATATTGCAAACGAAGATTTCTTCGATTTCAACGAAGATGTAACACTTTCTGTTGAAAACAAAAATATGGTACAGTTGGAAGTGTTACAGTACTTAAATTATTTAAGAAAAAATATTACGATGTTAGATAGTTATCCATAAGTAAAAAAATGTTTTTAAACATAACATAGCACTTCTCTCTTCTGGGTCCGTAAAGAGATTATTCTCCTTTGCCACAATAATCAACGCTCCGAGCAGGAATGCGCTCTCTGACAGTAATTTTGAAAAGCTAGTTATAATAAAACGTAATAATATAAATATATTGTGAATCATAATCAGATCTCGCAATTCGAGTGTTATTAGCTTGCGCAAATATTAATAATTTTTTTTTTCTGGATTAATAATTTAATTTTATACCATTTTTTTAATCTCCTGTTCTTCAGTCAAAAATCAATAGTTTGCAAGTTATATTTTCAAAATAATTTTTTGTTAAATTTTATAGAATATCCATAGTTTGCAATGTATTTATTTCACTACCGCAAGATATCAAACACTTTATTACCGAATCTAAAGAAAATGTTTGATGTAAAACCGATAACTATAACTTTTTTGTTTCTTGGATTTGGAGGTCAATTGTTTAAGAAAACTACTATTTTTCAATGGGCATCACTTCGTAAGGTCAAAAGCATAAATTAAACAGTTAATTATTTTATCTTTTTAATTAAGCGACCCCAAACTAATGATGCTTGCTTTGTGTGGTATGATTATAATATGAAAGTACGCAAACTTTTGTACTGTTGTAAATGTTTTGTTCCAAGTTAATAACTTTTGAAAGCTCACACGTTTTAGTACTACTAACTTGCCTATTCCATTTTTTATAAATTACTCTATTTATTGTTACTCTTTAAATATTTTGTATTTACATATTAAAAAATTTTAATCAATAAGTACCTCATAAAATCATATCTGGTATATTTGTACTGGGATTTAATTCATTTAGATAGTTGAACGCTTTTAATTATCTAAAAAAAATAAGGGCAACGGCTCCTCGAATCTGTCATAAATAATTTTTTTTTATCCCAAAAGTAATTATAAAAGTAATTAATAATTCCATTTTCATTGTAATTATATTTAAATGCATATAATTCCTTTTTTAAGACATGTACTTTGTAATTGTAATTATTTTAAAGTACATATAATTACCCAGCTCTGCATTAAACACAGCTTAACTTTAATTTTCGTTACTAATTTCTGAATTTTTTAATTTAACTCATTATAGTTTATATAATAATATTTTCTATTGTATACCAGATATCTTACTTCTACTGAACATAAATTGCAATATAGACAGAAGAAGACCTTAAAATATGATCGAAAATACTTTAAAGGAATTTCTACGAAGTAAATGAATTACATGAGAACATCGAATTTATTTTACTTTATCGGATTAAAACAAAATGTCCTAACAATAAGTTTTACATAATGCCTGTTAATCAAAGCAACTTATTATCACCTGTGCCTTTTTATAAAATGTATTAAGCTTTCTCAGTCAAAGAACAATTATCTCAATTCATCCGTGAAATGACCTCGGTAAACTTTGATAACAAGGCTGTTTAAGTTCCGAAATATACTGCTAAAATCACCACCAAAAAAGATTCTGGTTACTTTTATATTGATTAACGAAATTGGCAAGTTCTAAATTGACATGATAAACGACTCACTTAAATTTTAGTGATTTATTTTTAAAACTCTTTTCTTTGTAGTATTTGAATGAGAATTTAAGATGGAAATCTCATTATTATCGTGAAGATATTTGCTAAATTGTCAATCTAAAACTATTATATTTATCTATCAAGAATAGCAATAAACTAACGCTAATTAATGTGGTAAGTCAAATTAAAATGTGAGTAATACTTGGTCGATATTAGCATACATAATTTTCTCCTTAGCAAGGATCATCAGTGCTACTAGTCGACCTAATGCATATTACGGAAAATTCGCATATGTACTTAGCATGTGAAGGAATTGAATGAAACTTTAAGATGGAAATTTTATTATATTATCGTGAATACACTTGCTAAATTGTTGATAGACAAATATTGTATTATCTATAAAGAAAAACAATAATTGTTGGAAGACACTAACAATGGAACACCAGCAGGTGCCTAATTCCGATTTCCATGAAACTTCACAGATTGAAAGAATACCTTAAAATAAAAACGTATTTTTTTAGCGGCCCAATCGTCCGATTTTAAGTCCCACCCCCCTTCAAAGTTTGCGCAATTTTTCAACTTTTATTAATATCTCCAAAATCATGACAAATATTAAAAGATTCTTTTAAAATAATTTGCAGCATATTACATGATCCCAAGGATGACGCCATCTATCTTCGCTAAAAGTTAATCACGAGGGGCCGAGTTCCTTATACCCTAAATTTTTTTATAACTTATTTTTTTTCTTTTTCACCAAAAATAGGTCGTATATGTGTAGAAAACGGTGGTGTATAATAAATTTAAAGAAGTAATAATAAATAATTAATAATAATGGATATCAAAGAAGAGCAGTGCTTAAAAGGAAGATTGGACAAAATGGGAGCTGTCAGGTAGAGAAAATGACCGTTTCACACAAAATGTACGAAAATTTGGATGAATCAAGGCTAAGGGAAGAACTTCACTAGATGATTTAGTCTTTTGCCCCATATGCATAAAATGTTATATAATAATAATAATAATAATAATAGAGTTTATTCCAAAAGCTCATGTACATGATCCTAATGGAAAAATGTCAAAAAAAAAACAAGAACGGAATACTAATAGGTATATAAAACAAACAATATAATAAGCTAGACAAACAAAAGGATATTGAAACAAGCTAGGTATAAAAAACATATTAAAATAAAGTAAAAAAATAAAAAAAAAAAAAACGCATATCATAGCTGGACCCGTAATCACAATGAGCGACAGAGATCAAAGTATTCGTCTTTACTGTATAATGCACGTTGCAATAAAAAATCTTTTATTTTCTTTTTAAATGTTCGCAGCGAAGTATGCGCCTTATACTCTAGTGGTAAACAGTTATAGAATTTGCAAGCATTATACTGTACGGCCTTTTGATATAATGCAGTAGTATGCTGTTCCGGCACCAATATATGACCACTGCCCCTAGTGTTGTAATCGTGGTTTAGGGAAGTCAAGTTATCTTTTTCTCGAAATGCAAAGCACAGAACTTCGTAGATATAAATCGATGGGGCAGTAAGTATGCGTAGATCGGTAAAAGCCCGCCTGCAAGAATCCCGCAATGAAAGTCCCGCAATGCACCTAATCACGCGCTTTTGCTGAACAAAAATTCTCTGCATACCGGCAGACAATCCCCAGTGTATTATCCCACCTCTAAGAACAGACTGAAAGCACGCAAAATAAACGGTTTTCAAAATGTCGACGTCACAGAACCTACTCAAATTACGAATGCCGTAGTTGATCCGCGATAACTTCTTTGACAAGTTGTCGATGTGATCAATCCATGTTAAGGATTCATCCACAATTAACCCCAACAAGGACACATTTCTAACTTGGTTGGGTAACAAAGTGGTATTAATATGTGCGTGTGTACACTTGTTGTTCTTATGTCCGAATCTTATTATTGCGGACTTATCTGTATTAATGTGTAACTTAACTTAACAAAACACGTTATTAGCTTTATGTATCGCCGCTGATTCGGTATTCGCTGTAATTAAAATATTGGTGTCATCCGCATAATTTACTATTACAACATCTTCGTTTTCAATGTAACTAGCAAGGTCGTTAATGTAGATCAGAAACAGCGTCGGACCCAGTACCGAACCTTGAGGAACGCCCACCTTGGTTTCCAGTTTACTAGACGTTACACCGTTTACACGAACGCTTTGATCTCTACCACCCAAATATGACCCGAACCAACTCAGCGCAGACCCCCTCACACCAAAAGACTCCAATTTCCCTAACAAAATCTGGTGATCAACACAGTCAAACGCCTTGGAGAGATCAACAAACAATCTAAGGGGTATCAATCTGTGGTCGACCGCCGAGATAATAGAGTTAAGAAAAACCTCCAAAGCAGTCTCTGCACTCTTTGTTTTGATAAAACCGTGTTGAAAACTCTGCAAAATGTTATATTTATCCATAAACGTTACAAGATTATCGCACACAACTCCCTCAATCACTTTTGAAAAACTAGAGACCAAAGACAGTGGACGGTAGTTCTCAACTGATTCCGCGCATCCTCTTTTATTTATAGGGGACAACAATTGATGATTTTAACTTAGTAGGAAAAGTACCCTCTTGAAATGACAGATTAATGATATGTGCCAGAGGTGTAAACACGTGAACACGGATCTTTTTTAGTAAATAATTGGAAATGTTATCATATCCGGCAGACTTAGTGTTTTTCATTCCGACTATACATTCTTCAATAGCATCTCTAGTGACCGGTTTTAGAAAAAAGGATGAAGAGACATTCACTTTCAAATTACTTTTATACGAGCTAGAACTACTGGTTGCTGTATTCATTTTATTTGCTATTGAAGTAAAAAATGTGTTGAATGCATTTGGGACTTCATCTTTAGATAAATAAGAGTTATTGGTATTACACTTGATTTGCACGTCATTATTCGGACTACAGTTTAGGCCCAATTCTTTATTAACAATGTTCCACATACATTTTGTCTTGTTTTCCGCGTTATTGACGGTCTTACTAATGTTCTTTTGTTTAAGTTTATTTAGAGTATCATTATAGTACTTAATTAACCGTTTGTATGTTTCTTTAAAAACTGGATATTGATTACTCAGGTCGACCACAAGCGACAAATGTTTTCTCAATTCCCAAACTTCTGGAGGGATAGTAATTTTAAAGCGCTTCAGTTGATACCTTCTTAACGGAAAAGAATTTAAAAAATGATATTGAATTGTATTTGAAAAAATTTCAAAAGCGTCATTCGTTGATCTCTCCATTAAAACCGCAGTCCAATCCTCATTACTTAAAGAATATGCAAAACCGGCAATGTTGGATTCAGAGAAGGATCGAGCTTCGATATAATGATGTTTTGCTGGGACAGTTCCAATTTCAATGTCCAGCAATTGCCCGTGATGATCCCCAATCTGCGTCTTAACAACACCCCCCGTCCATTGAGAACGGTAAAATCTACCAAAAAATTATCTATGCATGAGCTAGTCACGGGAGTTGGCTCTCGTATAACAATACATACATTTGTGAGCCAATAAATTGATATTATTATTATTATTATCATTATTATTATTATATTCAGTTTATTTTTGTGAGGCCAATATTTAAATCGCACAATAATGTAATTTTTCGATTTCAATAACGTTTCGTAGGAATGCAGAAATTATATAATTGATAATGAGTTCGATACAAAGAACTAAAACAATACATATATATTTCATATTTTCGTGCAATGTAAATGTACAAGTCGGTATTCAATAGAGAATAAATATAACTAACATGTTTGTAACAATAATAACATTTCGGAAACAAAAGAGCAGAATTACAGAAAAATTATAATGCTTATAAACAGGGTTGATATTTCGGTCCCCTTGGAATAGCACTTCTACGAAAATTTATAGCTGCGAATGTCCAGGAGCGCGTCACACTGCTGGGCGGGGTTAGCGTGCGTAGTAGGAGCGCGTATTCGCCACTTTACTCTCAGACTTTGTAGCGGTATTATGCATTCCATATGTATAATGCACTGCCATGAACTACAGTGTCATTATAACTAATAGCTTCTTGTGGGTTTCGCCGTGTGTCAAAACTTTCGCTCGACGTTTCGCTGTTCATACTGACAGCTTCTTCAGGATAACTGAACTGATTCTCCATGGTCCGACATTCTTCTTATATACGCCCCTGGTGCATCCAACCGTGAAGTTTCCGCTCCATTGACCGTGACGGTACGTAGTAGGCTCTTCCACGTGTTGCTAAGGTGGTACCCTTCTTCTCTGTTAACGGTTTTATTCTTCTCTATTTCTATGGCTTCCCTGATGAGTCTTTTTCCGTAGTTCTTGGTGGTAGTTATTACTTTTACATTCTTGAAATCCATTTTGTGTCCGGTGTCGTGCATGTGTTCTGCCACCGCTGATTGCTCGGTCCTTCTTAATCTTGCGTCCCTCTCATGTTCTTTTATTCTTATGTCGATGGCTCTTCCTGTTTGTCCGACGTAGCACTGTCCGCATTGGCATGTTATCTTGTAGATACCTTCTGTGCGCCCTTGGGTATCTTATCTTTTGCGGTCGGTAGATACTGCTGGATCGACGTTTGCAGTCCGAAGCGTACTTGTACGTTACGTTTCTTCAAATTCGGCTACTTTTTCGGTGACTCCTGCTATGTAAGGTAAACACGCATCCCTCTTCGTGGTTCTGTAGTTGTCTCCAGTGTCGTCTTCTTCTTAGTGGCTCTCCTTATGTCGATGTCAGTGTAACCATTCTTCTTTAGTGCTTTCTCAAATGTATCTTTTCACTGGTAAGATGTTGTTCATCACTGATGGTTTCGGCTCTGGATAGCAATGTTTGTATTAATGTCTTCTTCTGCATCGGATGATGGTGAGATCTTGCATGCAGATATCTATCGGTGTGCGTCTTCTTTCTAAATACTGGCGTGCTGTAGCATTCCCTCTTTTGTTTTCTTAACCATAACATCCAGGAAAGGGAGATTTCCATTTTGTTCTTTCTCCATGGTAAACTTTATGGCTGGGTGCTGCGAGTTTATGTGTTCCAAGAACTGTTGTAGTTTTTCTTCTCCGTGTTGCCATATTACAAAAGTATCGTCGACATATCGCAGCCAACACTTGGGTTTCATATCGCTGGAACTTAGGGCTTCTTCTTCAAATGCTTCCATAAACAAGTTGGCTATTACTGGTGATAAAGGGCTTCCCATTGCTGTTCCGTTCTTCTGCTCGTAGTATTTTCCTTCATACAAAAAGTATGTCGTGGATAAGCACAGTTTCACTAATTCAATGACGTCTTCTTGTAGTCCAAGTTCTGGAAGTAAGGCCAGTGCGTCCTCCGTGGGTATGTTAGTGAATAGCGATATAATGTCGAAACTTACTAAAATATCTGTAGGTTCAGTCTTTAGCGTAGACAGAATATCCACGAAATGTTTCGAATTCTTCACATACGTTGCAGTTTGTCCGGTGTATGGCTTTAGTAGGTTAGCTAAATATTTCGACAAATCGTAGGTCGGTGATCCAATGTTGCTAACAATCGGTCTTAATGGCACTCCTTCCTTATGTATTTTTGGTATTCCATACAGCCTGGGTGGTCTAGCGGCTCTGGGTAGCAATCTGTTCTGCATCTCTTTAGGTATTGATGAAATCTTTATGCTCTGCCTTACTGTTTTTGTGATCTTCTCCGTTGGATCTTTTCTTATTTCCTTGTAGGTGTTCTCGTCAAGTAGTTCATTCATCTTTTTTCCGGTAATCTTCTTTATTTGGTAGTACTGTTGCATTCCCTTTGTCTGCTTTGAGGATAACGATGTCTTCTTCAGCTTTCAAATTCGTAAGTGCTGCCTCTTCTTCCCTGGATAGGTTGCGTTTCGGTGGCTTTGCTTTTTTCAATGCTCTGCTTACTTCTTGTCGCACTTCTTCTGCTTCGATGTTCGGAATTCCTTTGATCGCTGCTTCTACCTCCGTGATGAATTTCTTCTGTTGGTACTCTTTTGGTGCAATGACGTAGTTCATCCCTAAGGCAAGTACTTTTGTTTCGTCTGCGGATAGTTGCTTCGTTGATAAATTAATCACAACGTTCTTCAGTGTACCAGGTTGCTCCTTGATCTTCTCTTAATACAAACATTGCTATCCAGAGCCGAAACCATCAGTGATGAACAACATTCTTACCAGTGAAAAGATACATTTGGAGAAAGCACTAAAGAAGAATGTTACACCTGAATCGACATAAAGGAGCCACTAAGAAGAAGACGACACTGGAGACAACTACAGAACCACGAAGAGGGATGGCGTGTTTACCTTACATAGCAGGAGTCACCGAAAAAGTAGGCCGAATTTTGAAGAAACGTAACGTACAAGTACGCTTCGGGACTGCAACGTCGATCCAGCAGTATCTACCGACCGCAAAAGATAAGATACCCAAGGGGCGCACAGAAGGTATCTACAAGATAACATGCCAATGCGGACAGTGCTACGTCGGACAAACAGGAAGAGCCATCGACATAAGAATAAAAGAACATGAGAGGGACGCAAGATTAAGAAGGACCGATCAATCAGCGGTGGCGAACACACATGCACGACACCGGACACAAAATGGATTTCAAGAATGTAAAAGTAATAACTACACCAAGAACTACGGAAAAGACTCATCAGGGAAGCCATAGAAATAGAGAAGAATAAAACCGTTAACAGAGAAGAAGGGTACCACCTTAGCAACACGTGGAAGAGCCTACTACGAACCGTCACGGTCAACGGAGCGGAAACTTCACGTTGGATGCACCAGGGGCGTATATAAGAAGAATGTCGGACATGGAGAATCAGTTCAGTTATCCTGAAAAGGAAAGACTGCAAGTATGAACAGCGAAACGTCGAAGCGAAAAGTTTTGACACACGGCGAAACACGCAAGAAGCTGTTAGTTATAGTTACACCGGCCGTGAAAGCCTACGCAGTGTTACAGTGTCATTAGATTAGCGTAAACAAGCATGTAAAATCGATGCAATGAAAATAAGAACAAATATAAAATTAAGTAACAAATTTATTGCTAGAAACCACAAATAGAATTTCGACTTTCAAAATATAAAATAAAAAAGGAAATCTCAAGTAAAAAATGATAGTAAAAACAATGCTAAACTACACTTAGAAAATATAAAGAACATAAAAACCATTGCTTATTTCATGTGAGTAAGTTTTAACTAAGAATAGAAAATAGAAACTTCATTCTTCAAAATATAAAATAAAAAACGGAATCTCTAGTAAAAATTTAAAATAAATAAAGGAAACTCAAGAATTATTAAATGAAAACGAAAACTAATATTTCTGTATGCACATGCATTTGCATAGTCGCTAGTCGCAGTATGGCATCGCTAAGTTGGTGGGGACGCGAGAGACTGTGGAGGGACACTCCGAGTAATAAAATTTCGTACGGCAGATGATCGAACGGGACCGAAATTACAAGCCTGCTTATAAATGTTTAAATACTTGACAGCTGGTAATGTGATTATTAAATGTATGAATGTATTCTAGTAGCGAACAGGATTAATCTACAGTAATTAAGCTGTGTAATTATTACAATAATGGTAGTCTGTGTAAAAGTGCTCTAAAGGCAGATTTTGCTTACACCACGAACAGCGCATAATAGCAGGTTTATTACAAATACTACATGAGGGTGTAGACTGTGCATCTTTGGCAAAACAAAATTCTACAGGATATTTAAAGGGGCCAGGTTTTTCATCCACGTATCCACTCTTATGCCATGAGTACTTCAACAAGTCGTTGGGTACTCAAGTTATGCTCAAAAATACTCTGATTATACTTTTGAAATAAGCACTCCTAAATTTATTAACAGAGCAGACAACGGATTAGGTTTTTCGCATAAAACTGTTTGTTTGGAGGCTCTTCGTTCAGGAAAGCGCGCACTTTACTATTCAGTTCGACTAAAATAGTAATTTTATCGCTAAGCCCCACCAATATATTTCAACTGCACGTGTTCATCGGTGGAGTAATTGTCATTTATTTGACTTATAGCCTCGATTTCGGTTAATTCGATTTCTGATCGAAAATCTGCTATAAAAATTTTACATCGTAGAATTACGAATTGTAAATGTTAATATACACTTTTTATATGTACTCCTTGTATCCGGCCCGGTGTCTTGCCACTTCCGCGCCTCTCATTTCCGCGCCTGCAATTAACTAGTGCGTTCAGGGAGTTACGGCACTGGAAGCGATAACCGATAGCGCTGTGACCAGCACTTTATTTATATCACAAAACTAAATGTTTAATCTTAGAGAAATATATATTGTTACACATATAAAGCGTAAGAAACTGTACACAACAATTATATTAATTACAACACTATAGGAAATAAAAACAACCACGGTAATTAAAATTTTAAAATAAGTTTTATAGAGTAACATATTTTAAAGATATCACTAACATCCTCGTTCACCATTATATTCTCTGTATTTATTAATCCAGGCGATTTTGTTGCTGTTTAAGCATAAATTATAGATAAATATAACCTCATCGGTAAATATTGAAATAAATATCCAGGAAAAAAGCATTAATCGTGAATTTTTATATGTATTTCTAAACTATTGACATATAGTTTATGCACTTTATTTGTTATATCTCTATGTCATAAAATAAAATGATTTGACTTGATCGATCTACAAAACCGTAGTTTCTGATGCATTTTTATAATATTTATATTAACTTATCTGCGACATATATAGTTTCCATTTCACTTTATCCATCATCACTTTAATAAAAAAAACAATATAAAGGTAGTATTGCCACAATTACTTACGATTTCATGTAGTTCACACGCTTTGCAAATTCATATTTCAATGTTTGCCGGTTATCCTCACTTTCCGTTGGATAATCTAGCGGTCGCCAAATTTTCCAGTGAAAAATACTTTTCGTTAGGAAAGATGGCGACCACTAGCTCCAGCGCTGGAACTAGCGGTCGCGTTCAGGACGCCGCTCGATCTAGCGGAGCTCAGCGCTAGCGGCTCTGTAACTCGCTGAACGCAGGCATTAACTCTAGCCATTTGCGCGCCCAATTGTTTAAGTGTCCCATTTCAGCGCCTTACGCGCATTACGGGTGGGTGTGTATTCTGTATATTTTTTAGATTTTTATCAATCAGAACAAGAAAAGGCCTAATTGTGGTAAGTGAGGAAAACCATGCCCAATTGCACCAACCAACCAATTGTTATGATAACGCAACCATGCGTTGTCATAACAATTAATTTACAAATTTACCAACCAATAGTGTTTTTGTGTCTGCTCGAGTGTATTTCCAAATTTATTACTATGGCGCATAGTCTATAGAAGATGCTGACTCTTTAACTAAATCAAAGGGATTTGATTATTGATTGAATTAAATATAGTTTCTTTATGCACGATTACATGGTTTAATTACATAGAGTCGGAAATGGCCAATTGATAAATGCCTGTAATAATATGGGCGCGGAAATGGAAAAGTTCTTGAAGGGCGCGGAAATGACAGACGCGGAAGTGACATGCAGCCTTCGGCCCACGCTTTACGCCTGAAATACGCTCTCACTTATTAATTAGAAACAACACGAGCAATTATTAGCGCCAGAAGTAAAACTGTATGAATGAGTGCTTTCTTTATATTTATAATAATCAACATTTCTTATGTGCTTACCCTAGATTGCTGATTATCTATACTCAATAAAAGTATATCTATGTTTATAAATATGTTGAATAATTTGAAATGACACAGTTACTGAAACTGTTCTTCTACATTTGAAAATAATTTACTTGTCTAATTAAATAAAATAAGAATTGGGCTTAATTATTGATTCACAATTTATTATGCTTGTGACGTTCCGGGAATTAATTTATTTCTTCTTCAGACTTGAATTATAATGCGATTGATTAAACAATAATTAACCAAGAAGTTCTTACCTACATATACTCGCACTTATGGCGAACTATATGTATATGTATATAAACATAGGGATGACATAAAATTATATAAAAAGGTGATGACAAGACAATTTTGACTTTGAATTGACAACATTACATTTAAAAAACGCAGACAATTAATAATTTAACAATTTAAAAAATTAATGCAGATTTAATTCATAGTATGTGGATGAAGAGTATATTAAGATGTACAAAAACATTTTTATTTTATATATATTGAAATATGAAAATAGTCGGATAAGAAAAAAACCAGGAATGGTAAACAATCATATTATTATATCGTAATTTTTACGTCTCTTATAATATTTTTGTAATTATTTATTGCCAAATTGGTTTGTTCTTTTATATTTAAATTATTATGTACATATAACGTAAAAATCAAATAAGGACGCCCCTAAACTCGCCTTTATAGTTCTAACTGTAAATGGTTTGGTTATAAACTGAATAAATATCCTTTTCTATTTGAAAAATAATAAATCTAAGAAGGCATTTACGCTCGCTCACAAATTTTAGTATGCAGTTTACCTAATTAATAGTGGATATAAAATTCCCACAAACACATAACATCAAATTCACTGAATGAAAGGATCCATTAAACATTATACTACTACTTTTACGCTGGCATCAATGAAACTATTTAAAAAGCATAAATAAAGTATGGATGGATCTAAAAATCTATAATCAAAATCGCGATTCGAATTATTAATCTTTTCTGGAAGAAACTGTACATTATAAATAACCAGACAACTGCTTTATCTGATCTTTTGCAAGCCCCAGTAGATTGAACAGTTATTATGCCAAAGCTCAAATCCTCTACGCATAAAAGGAGTTATCATACAATAAAGCAGAGTTGGAGTACGCTGATAACGTGATAACCGACCAGATCTTCCTATTATGCTCCCTCTTGCTAGTTCTCATGAATTTCATTAAAGGTGCAATAACCTACGCTTTGGTGTAGTTGAGAGAACACTCAGATGCTCAGATATTAATTTCCGTACATCTAATGAAAGTGGATTCCAGAAGCTTGAGAGGAAACTGGAAGCTACGGATATATGGACTAAAGCACGTGTTTGTTGTTCAGAAATTACCTACCAAGATATTTACTAAATTTTCAAAAAAAAATTACATTCATTACCAATTCAAGGCGTTTATTCCGATTTTAATTGACTTAATACATTTTGTAATTCGAATAAAACCTTTAATATTTATTGTGTATTAATTTGTAATCAGAGTTATTATCTCGTTTCAATGAAAATGGCCTAGAAATTGGATGTCTCTAGAAATCTCTTAAAATATTATAACCTGCGCTTCGTAAGACATGCTGTGACTTCGTATTTATTTATCGAAATGTCCGATACAGTGCATATGGTCAGTAGAGGGGTGTTGGCGAAATGCTCTTTTTATTTTTCTTAATCTAAAACCTTTATATCGTTAGGTGTAAGATTGGTTAGTTTAAAAACAATTTTCTCCATTTGTTTCTGTCTCTAGTTTTTTTATTCCTCTTTTTTTCTACTAATGCCTTTACACCTTCACTCTATGTCTTCCTTGGTCTAGCAAGCCATCTCAGCTATCTCTCTTTTATTTCTTCTTCCATGTTATTTATATTTAAATGTTGTTTAAATACTTCATTTCGTATTATATACCTCTTTCTCTTACCCTGTATTTTGCGTTAGAATATTATCTTTGTTGCGTTTACTTTTGACAATTACATTTCCATAAGCGCCCACCTTTCGCTGCGACGCGAGCTATTGATATTACTACTTATTCAAATACTTTGGTTTTTGTTTTTTGCTTATTTCCTTTTTTTTTCTAGGAACGTATTTTTACAGCAAAATAATATGCATGTCAAATCTTCCCAAATAATTTACTCTAACTTAACTAATATTAATAGTTTTAAGAAAAAAGTAAAATCACTGTTGGTGAATAAGGCTTACTACACATATAATGAGTTTTTGGCAGATGATTTATAATGTTTGATACGAAGTTATCATCCTTATGAACTAATCTGGCCACCGCGAGAATTAACCTCTCGAAAGTGCAAAGATTAGCATATGTATGCATAACGGGGGCTATGAGAACCCGCCCAAGAGCAGCTATTGAAGTAGTATTGGATCTTAACCCCTCCACGTTGTAGCAGAGGGCGTGGCAAAAAGAACCGCACTAATAATGGTCAAGGAATGAATGATTAGGCATAGGCCTCAATCTCCTGACGGTGATCAAATATGGGATATGCCCCGGGATGATATGTTGAAAAAAATTAGCTTTGTGAAGGAATTCACCATAAAGCTAAGTAACAGGAGCGAGTAGGATCATAACACCACTTGAACTTGAATAGAAATGCCATAAAATGGTATACTGATGGTTCCAAAACGGCAGAAGGAACTGGAATAGGAATATATGGGCCTAGAACTACATATTTCGAAAGCTTGGGAAAATAGCCAAGTATATTTCAGGGGAAATACACGCCATTGAAAGATGTGATCAGTTCAATATGGATATGAACCATCGGAAGCAGGAGATTATCATCATGTCTGATAGTCAAGCAGCCATCAAGGCGCTGAGCACACATGAAATCAGTTCCAAGATGGTCTGGGAATGCCTAGGGAAATTAAATGAGCTAGGCAAAAGAATAAAGTAACCCTCCTGTGGGTTCCGGGTCACACAGGAGTGGAAGGAAACGAAATAACGGATAACCTCGCAAAAAAAGGGGCTGGAATGCCTTTTGTAGGGCCTGAACCCTTTTGCCTTATAACTTTTAACTTATAACCAGAAGAGGTTTACAGAATGCATCAACCTGAGTAAGAACAATGTTCGCATATTAACAGGAATACTTTAAGGCCATTGTAGACTGAAAGGACACCTGAGTAAGTTTGGATTGGAAGAAGATTCTGAATGTAGATTTTGTGGGGAACAGGATGAAACACCCATCCACCTTCTCTCAAACTGCGTAGCACTGTGCAACTCGAGGGCATTGCACCTGGGAGCATGTGAAATCGAAGAGGGAGACTTACCTAGACTGGGGCCCTCTGACATCCTACACTTTCTGAAAGGAATAGCATTGAAAGGCAAGCTGTAAAGCAGCAAGAATAGGGGACACAATAGATCTTTTAGGTCGCAGTGTAACATCACCCTTCTATTTACATACATATCATCCTTAATTTATTGTTTATGTTATGACACCTTGTCAGTATGTACAATGTACTGGGCAACATGTAAAATATCTATCTATCTATCTACCTATCTACCTATAGCCTTTGCCAGACCATCTCTTGTATTTGCTATTATTATAACATCGTCTGCATATGCTATTAGTTGTATCTGATTGGCCATAATATGTTACTTGTCTAGATTGCTCATCTTATAACTTCCTTCAACACTAGATTAAACAATGTTGGCGACCTTCTTTCACCCTTTTATTTACCTCGAACGCATTTTTTGTTGTTCCCTGGAATCTCACTGTGGCCTTTGTGTACTTCAAACTCACTTCTACGATTGTTCTCAGTTTTTTTTTGGGTTCTTCTAATATTTCTAGATCTTTAATGATTTCATCCCTCTTAAGCGTATCGAAAGCACTTTTGAAATCAATGAATATTGCATGTATCTCTTTTGAAAAATTTGCTCCAACGTGTGCGTGTGTTAGTCGTTAATCGTGGATCACCTATTCTTAATTTAATTAAATAAAGTACTAAGTACAAACAGGGACTTGTTTTTATGTACATCGAAAAAAATGCAAAACACTAGCGCAGGTGAATACAAAACATCTCGAATCGTTTAGTTTGATACTCCAACGTGTTTTAAACGATTTATCATGAAGATCTAAATGCGACTTTCAAATTTCGCAACGATTGTTTAACAAGAATTAATTCCATTTTATTGAATGTAGGTACAATGCCATCACAATAAAGTTGAAAAGGTGATTAAAATAATATCTCAGATAGAATCTGATCAATTGAACACATTCAATAGAATGTTGAATATAAATAATAAATAACTCATAATTTATACTTTCGTGTTCGACATTATCTAAGTTGCGAATATGGAAAAGTTATCCGAATTTTCAACACCGATTTGGCACTTGCTAAACAAGAAGCTCTGTCGAAACGAAAAGTTACGATATATTTTACAATAACAACTGAACAAGTTCTCGAAGCTACACGCAAGCAAATATATTCAACTTTCTGCGGTTAAGTTGAGTAGTCGAAATCCTAAACTTCTACAGGGACTATTCCGCTATTTATTTGTACTGGCTGTTATCGTCGATGAACGTACATCAAACCCATTTAATGGAAACTTTGAAGATTTGATATCTTTGATTCTTTGTAGTTCATAATCATTATACGAGCGACATGTAGGGGGAACATATGTTTACGGTCTTGTATTTTCATTTTCAAGGGATGATTAAACGTCTTAGAACAAGGCCATTAACGTAAAAGTATCTTAACAAAAGTTGCATAATAAGGAGATATTAATGATAAAAGAATAGCAAGTAGTTTTTTTTTTTTTATTTTTAAATGATGATTAAGCATATTAAATTAAATATACTTTTTTATATTTTTCATGGAATCCACTCGTTGTTCAATGTTATCGCCGGCTTTTTGAACGCAATATCTCGCTCGAAATATCTATATCTGAAGTGGCATAATTTAGGCCTCGGTTTTGCCCCCGAATTGTTGCCGCAGCTACCTCAACGCGGTTACGCACTAAGGCAGCAACTAAATCAATTATTTCGTGTGGTGTATACTATTGCCTTCATACCGCAAAATAAGTAGAAAACAATGAAGTTAAGGTAGGGTGACCGAGAAAGTCATGGAACAGTGCCACCTCGATCAATCCACTTATTTTCAAACACATCTAAATGTTGACGACCTAAACGATTAAAAGGTGATGGTCCGTCATGGTAAACAAAAACACATTTGTCAACGTGCATTCAAAGTAACTTCTTCTTTCCAAATGATTTTGCAAAAATAAGGAATAATCACATCCATTCAATCGATTTAGGGCCTCCGTACACTGGCAACTCTTTAATGTCGGCGATTAAATAGTCTAATTGCATTTGAGTTACTTTCAGCCGTGGTGAGCGCAGACTAGCAACCAAATAGTTTCTCTCCACTCAATTTGAACATGGATTTCGTAGAGAGTGTATACGTTTGTGCCTCGGCGCTCATAAAACAAAATCTAATTTTTTTAGTTACAAATCTATTTTTTCATCGTGCTTTTAGCCATAGGAGACTCTGACTACACTTTCGTTTATGTTGAAGTGGGAAGTTGTGGATCCTCAAGTGATTCTAATCTTTTAAGAAATCATCATTTTCAAATAACGAGTTAAATATTCCCGAAGCAAAATGTCTTCCTAATGATGTAAGTGGTAAAGCAATGCCACTAGTAATTTTGGCCGACGAAGCATGTGCTACCTTAAAATTTGTTTTGCGGACATACCTGGGCAGAAATCTGTCAGTAAGCAGCACATCACTACACATTGTCAAGGGCACGTAGAATAGTAGAATGTACATTTGGAATTTTAGCTAACAAATGGCAAATATTCCATAGGGCGATTGATACTTCAGTAGATTTTGCTCAATCTATCACAAAAGCATGCTGTATTCTGCTCAACTATGTTAGAAAACATATCCGCATGAGTTGCTCACTTGCAACTGGTTTACAATGGATTAGATACTTTTATTGGAGAACGTGAATACTATTTCGAGTTAAAGGCAAGGCGTCGCACAGTGGTGCAAAAGTGGAAAAAACCCTATTTTGACAAGTATTGAATGTGATAGTGTATTTAACGAAAATTGTTAGCTAAATGTTGAAACTTTATAAAAAAATGGCATTTTGCAACTTTTGTAGCCGGTTAAATATAAAATATCAGTGCTGAAAGTCGTCATATGTAGAAATTCCGAAACGACTCCATATTTCTCATAAAACTAACAACATTTTTATTTATGAAAATAATTATTTAAACTAAAATATATATCTTCTATTATGTTCGGTAGTCTTATAGTTTACATAACTACAAATAAAAAATAGTTTACTACTTAAATATAGTTTATCTTTATTAACAATTATATGACTGCTACCATTATACGTAAACTTAAAATTCATGTAGATTTTTAACATATAGCTACAGCTACCTACACGTTCATATTTGGCTTTCGATCTTTATTAACACCTCTATTTATAATCTCTAAAAGAATTAGCTGCTAGTTTTTGCTGTTTTCCGAGAAAACGGCGATTAATTGTATGAGTGTAATAATTATTAGGATCCGCCATTATACACATGTCATCGGCGATAAAGTAGTTAGATATATACTGGTATTTAGAGTCAGGAACAATTGTCTTTTAACTTACTATAATTTTCCAAGAATCGAACTTAACTCGGAAGAATCTGAATGAAACAAAAAAAACCGAAATTGTTTAAACAGGTGTACTAAAAAATTCTTAGAGTAAAATAAAGGAAGATCAAAGGGTTTTACTAAAATAAATAGGTGTTTGTGTTTTGAGTTGACATAATTTAGTAATGCATTTTTTCTTGTTAACATGTACTTAAGAACTAGACTTCCTGGAAAAAAAAATATATTCTGTTTGTAATTTTTATTAAAAATTGAAAATAATAAAATGAAATTATGGTAACGTAAATTCCAAGAAATATTGCAAGAAAGGATATTTTAAGTTGAAAAAAATATATAAAGCTAAACACATTTGTATCAAACCACCAGTGTTTCTTTAGCTTTCAGTAAACACGTTGTGTATCCAAGATATTGCTAAAGTGTAGGACCATGAGACCTTTTGAAATGTCGTACAAACTGTTATGTGAGGTGTTGGTGAATCCAGAATGCTCTCTAGAGCAATTTTTAAGTGAACATCGGCCTTCACTAAGTGATGAAGAAATATCATTCATTATTTCATCTATTACAAAGAGGTTTGTATCACAATTTAAACGCAGATTGGAAAATGTTTGTAGAGTGAGGGCCCAGTTTTTCTTGAAATACAGTGATTGGCTTGAAGGAATATTCAAAGTAGACTTGCCTGTTGTGAACTCTTCCAACGAAGGTGCAACAAAAAACAAAGTAGGTAGGCCAGGAAAAAGTTATGACGATTGTGGGTTTCGAGCTCAATCGTATGAAGTTAAAAAAATACGAGCAATGTGCTCCCAATCTTTAATTGATGCTGCCTTTCCACTGCCTGATACATATAAGTTCGACACAGATTCTGCATTAGCTCTCATAGTTCAAGCTAAGTTGTCAAAATACCAGTATGAGGTGATTCCAGCAAAAGCTTTGTTGAAATTAGTATAATCAGTACTATTATCTATTTTTTATTATTAATCTTATTAATTAGAAGTGCTAATTTAATCTTAAAAAATACTTAAATTTTGTTTTAAAACATTAAATAATGTGAAAATATTTTAAATTTCAAATCAAATTTTAACCTGTAATAAGCGTAGTTTTTAATTCATTTAGGTGAAGCCACCGCGTACGTTAGCGAAATGTCAATAAAATATTTCGCTTCCCATCAGAATTTTATTTTGCATCGTCCGTCACACCATAAAACTTTAGAAAATTAATTAGGTACATTAGTTCTTACTTCAATATTAGTAGTACTCAAAGTTGAAACACAATAATAACAGTGTACTGAAAACGGTTTAAGTTGTCGACTTGGTTTTGATTTCATTCAATTTAGAATGAAAAAGTACATGGGAGTAGGTCCCCAGTATGGCTTAAAAGTCGTATATCTGAGATAGACAAGGTTTTTTCCGAAAATCAAGCGTTTTGCACCACTGTGCGTCGTAAATACACTTGGCGAGTTGTTCATGGTAGGCTTTGCGCTAGAACACAAATAGATCAAATTAGATGCACTTGTTTGTCTGGGTTCGTAAATACACTTGTGCAGCGCTCTGACCCAAATGTTTATCGAAAATCTGTGGTGGAAATAATTACGACGAACAGCATGTGGATTTCAGACTTCCCAGATATGAGTATTACTTATACCGACGCGTGCAAGCGTTACTTCATCAATCGCCAATACAATGGAAGAAATGTTTGGAATTTCTGCATGTTTTTGTAGAAACCATCGGCAAAATTGTAGAGGTAAAGGATGATCTTCAGGTTGTAAAGCTAGTACATTTTGTACATAGAAGAGATACAATTCATTCTCGCGCAGTGTTCGCCAGACAATTTGATACATTTACTTGGCAAGATATTTTTTGAATACTTCTAGAGAATCTTCTTCAGTAAGATTTAAGATTTCCTCTTCGGCATTCAAAATTCGTTGGTGTCGGCCATCCCAGCCTTGACATGTTTTTCGTACCCGAGTTTCTCGTGCGCGGATTACTAGATCGGTGAATTTTTGTGAAATAGATGTTAGCCTATTAGGAAACCTCTCAGTATACAATCGACTTGCAGCACACTTCTGGCGCACTTCCCCATAAACAGCATGTCAACGTATCTGTTAGTGCGATGAATCATTTTTACTTTTAGAATTTATTCGGAAGAATTCGGGACAAGTAATTAAACAGTTTGACAGATAGGAAAGCTTACAGATATCAGCCTAATTAGTAAAACGTTCACTGATAACCTATCGTTGACAAGTATTACTTTGCACAAGTTGTTGATCAAACGTTTTGAGGTATTTAATCACCACCTAAAAATAATAAAGAAAACATAAAAACTACAAACATTATTTTTACATTAACATCTTTCTTATTATGAAACTTTTGTTAAGATATTTTTACGCCAATCACCTTATTCTAAGATGTTTAATCACGCTTTGAAAATAAAATCATAAGACCGTAAACAGCCGGTATGTCAACATCACAGACACCATATTAGTACGATTAGTACTAGAAAATTACAACGGATGTCATTTAACAACCTCATCTGTACGGATACGTAGAGGTAGCTGATAGCTGAACATGATATCTAAGAGCAGTTACAGTTAATATTTAAAACACCCATGATGGTTACACCAGAACACCTAGTAATGAATAATTATAGAGGTTGAGGTCGTAAATATACGACAGCGAGTGCATAATTTTGTACTATCGGCTTTAACTATTCAAGCAAGTGCTTTACCCGCTTCCCTGTGCTGCATTTCTTCGCAAGTGATACTTTGGTTGAGACGCCGGATATCAATAAAAGACAGACCAGGATTTAAGTACTGGCACACTCGTTATATTTTGCAGTGTGTTGTTTTTATAATAAAGAAGCTAACCTCTTAAAAACAACTAGGTAAATACCACAACAATAGCTCAAATCAATTAAGATCAAAAGATTATAAATAAATTAAAGTGATACTTTTCATTGGTTACTTTTTTCGGTTTCCATATCAAAAGTATAACTTTACGGCACACACTCGAAGAGACCTGGCGTATTATTCTTGAATGTATGCGACACTTGCCGTCCACTTTCGATGTTGCGCATTTTGAACCGCGTCTAGAAATTGGTATTCTTGAATCCATGCGACTCGAGATTTAGGTGTAATCTGTGGTCTTACGTGACAACATCGCAAAATGTAAACGTATCACTTGAGATATAGAAAAACAGCATTGTTAATAGTGAATGCAGAATTATTTCCTGATATTCTTAACTGATATTCTTAACTTTAGAAACAACGAAATGCGATAATATGATCGAAGGGATCTGTTAAAATTGATACTCACCTGTTTATGTTTTAAATGTTTTATTTCTTATATATATTATATATTTCTTCATTTTTATTTAACGTTCATGGTTTTTTATGATACATTTTCATGATAGTCATTATCTTTTGTTTATAAGTTATGTCTCATGTTTTATTATTTTGTACTATTTAACTTAATTGGGATAATAAAAACATTCATACCGGCTCGTAAATCTTTATTCTCTACGTTGAATGCATGAGTTCAATGCAAAACTTCAGTAATTGTATGTATTGTAATTTGATGAGTCTAATAAATGGATTGTCGATCTGTCTGTGCTTGCCCCAAAAATTTTTATGCGTTCACCGTTATTTGTTGCTGTAAATTGCAAAATCTCATAAAAAATTGATATGTGTGTGTTATTGATACATAACCTTCCATCTACTGTCCCATTTTTATTGACGGCAAGCAACGATGTGAAATACAACGCGAACGGTTGTCAGCTAACTTTACACCTCTTGTATAGTAAGCGAAACGTTAAGCAGCTGCTGAAAAGTGTGCGGACGTCGATAATGTCGCATACAAATTTGACGTGTCGCACGAAGATAATCGGGCGCACTGATTCAAGAATAACCCCCAGACATGTATCAATCGACTTAGGAGAGTAACGTGATCACGTAGTGCTATTTTATCGTCCTAACACTATAAAGAGTACGCTTTACCAGAATCAGTATCCTGACACGGCACAAATCGGTTTTCATTATTATTTTTATTATTTAGATACTATTTTTCAACAGGTATTTTTTTTTGTTGAGATAATATTATTGAGATTTGTCATTTCGCTTGACTTTCCAGCAATTTATCATTCAAGTCCAACACTTAAGTAATAAAAATTAAGGAAAAAGCAATCGAAGGCACTGGTTAAAAAGTGTTGCTATATATTTGCGGTTTTGCAATTATTATGAAATATATACGCATTCTTAAAGTAGTAATTAACAAATCAAAGGTAAAGTTCTACAATGAACGTTTATATTCAAGTAATAATTTATCGAGTAAAACATGGAAAGTGGTATATGAACTGACGGATCACACTATCCAGTCAATGTATGAACAGATTTATATTTCCGAACCCACATGGTTGAACATGTAAATAATTACTTTTCAACTATATTAGCTATAAATTTAACTATGTATTTGTATTACTTCAAATACGGATCCCATGTCTTTTCTAGAATTTAATTATCATAAGTTATTTTTCTTTTTACCAACAGACATACGTGATATCAAACATAAGGATTCCAAAATTAAGGATATCCGGCACAAATTTTACTTTTTTCACCACCTCAGTCCAAAAAATACTTAGTTGATGAACTTTTGACTAAAAAAAATGTCTTTCCTGCCTGTGTAAAGCTTGCAAGAACGGCTCCCATACGTAAAGGCGTTTATAATTTCGCGCTCTCAAATGGCAGACTTATCTCTGTGCGCTCAAAGTTATCAAAAGTATTGGAGAAAGTTGTTGATTCACAAATTGGAAAGTTTTTAACGGTTTTTCGTGTTCTACTGTCAGTGCGGCTTTAGGTCTGGAATGTACCGCAGATGCTGTTTATTATTTCTTATATCATATATTCGAAAATATTAATAATAAACAAATCACTATCATCAAGTTCTGCGACCTATCTACCTAGGTAGATAGTATCTACCTTTTACTCTTTCCCACTCTATTTTTCTTTGATAACTTAAAATACTGTTTAAAATTTTATTCCACCTACGTTCCATTAAACTGAGGAACTTCAAGAAAATAATTTCGTGTATTTTCTTGTTCTTTACTGGATTTGTAATATCTTCGTGGTATAATGGACTTTCTAAATAAATTTACAAAAATTGCTTGTGAATTATTATGTAGGTATAAATTGACGTTCCGAAATATGTAATTCAGAATATTTCTTCTTTGCAAAAAAAAATATTATCTACTTTAAAAGGTAATATCAGATTGGTATTATAAATTTACTGAAGGTAGAAATCTTCTGGTTATATTAATTAGAATTTAAAATTTATGTATGTAAAAAAAATTAAAACATATGCTTCTGTCATGTTTTGTAACAAATATGTGTGTTTAATGTTAGCAACAATTTAAAATATTAAGAGTATAAGTTTGATAAATCTTTATTTCCTTGGAAATTATTTACAGCTTCCTTTGTCTTTTAACATAAATTAATTCTAAAATATTCCCAAATTTAATTTTCTTTTCATGTATTAAAGTTTTGGTTTATTGACAATTGGATGTATGGTTCTTGTCAATTGCGCTTTTTCTGAGAGGAAATGCTGTTGGAATATTTGTAGCGTTTTAGTTTTTCAGATAAACGTTGTAAAGTTTCTTCAATATGATACTAAAGAATGTATAATATCACTAGCAGACAAAAGATTTTCTGTTAATATAATCAACGATTAATAATAATGATTGAAAGAAATTTCACTACTGAGTAACTACTCAGAATATTTAATTAACAAAGTTTTTACAAATAGATTGTATAACCACACTAACGTAAATATATCACAACAAAGGAGATATTTTTTTATCATATGTCCACATTTTTTCATAAAAAAAATAAATAAGATCTTAATGCCGTAGAATCTTAAAGTAGCACATTAAAATTATAACAACCTCAAATTTCTTTACACAAAGTTAAAAATATTATTCCCATGCAACCAACATATATTGTATATAAAATACCTTCTAATGGAATATACATCCGCCAAACTTTATAACATTTATCGGAAAGACTAAAAGGCCGCAAATATTCTATTATAATATTACCTCTCGGGAAAAGCAAGCATAAAAAACATATATTCATTTTTGAAAGAAAGGAGAAGAAAATTATAAAGCCATAAGACTTTTAGGATTCACTCAAATTGAGAAAATATAACAATGTTAATGACCGTCAAGAAACTGAAGGTTTATCAAATTTTATTTAGTTAGAAAAGTCCGTAATACTACAAAGATATCGCGATTCAAGAAAATAAAACCTATTTTTTTTTTTTAGTCTTTCAGTTTTTTTTTAATTCATAATATTCATATTCTTTTTTTGGTTTAACGAAAAAAAAAAACAGATACCGCTTGCATTAAATACATCCAAATATCATGTTATAAAGGCAACATTTCCTTTATTTACAAAATGATGAAAACTTTAATTCCTTACAATTAAGAAAAAGCTGTTAAAAGCTCATTGAAACTTTGCAGTAAAGACATATTAAGGAAAAAGCATTTCTTTTATACTTTTCACGATAATCGCAATCAGAAAAAATTAAACATCAATCTTGATTCCCAAATTTCCAATCCTCTTGCTTACTCGTAAAATTAGGATATGGCCAAAAAAAAATAAAGATTTACGACTTGAAGAAGAGTTCACATCCACGCAGTTTAGTTATCTCGATCTGACCGAAGCTTTTCATTATAATATTTTAATATTAAACATTATCAACTTCTGACAAGCCATAAATCTCAACTCTATTCTCTACCGGCAAGATAACATTTTATAATTCCAAGTCTTTGTAAACCTCACATACATAATATTAACATTCGTGCATAATATGTGAGAAATGTATCTATACGCGTATAAGTAATAAGTATAACAGTAACAAATGAGTTAAAAGCAATAATATACAACTTTTTTTTTAATTCCTAATTATAAGAATTTTATTACAAATTTTTAAATTCACCTATATAATATAATTTAGTAGTAAAGAAGAAATATTCCTTTTATTTTTTTATGTGAGCTAAACTACAAAATCGTTCCTCAATATTTCATTATTAATAAATTTTTTTTTAAACCAGGGTATAAATTAGAAATTTTTTTCAATTTTACTCCGAAATTAAATTTTACCACAAGCATTACACATTTCACTACTACCGTATGAAAACAAAGGTAATTGTCCTTTTTCAGTCGAAAGCTGCGTGAACAATCTACTCCTGTTCTGGGAGCGCGCACAACACCATCCACTCTCACGATCGGGTGCACTAGAGCCCTGGGCGAGCTTGCCACCCCTTACTCCGCTACGACAAGTGGTTAAAAATCAGTGGGTGTGGGTTTATTTACTAGAGATTAAAGTTAGGTGGCGGAGTAATTTGACCCCAATTATATAGTTTGGAATGTTTAGACGATTGTCGGCCGATTAGTTTGTCAACCTCTAGGATAAACACTTCTTGAAAATATTCGCAGATGATGTAACAAATTTATTCTGGTTTCTGACCTTATGAGTACGTCAATGCCGCGAACAGGATTTGGTGATAAACTAGGGTAGAGTTGACTATAGTATACCACTTTCTGCACTTTTATTTTTAGCTTTTAAACAGGTGTCCCGTCGTCGACAAGCTTGTTAAAATTTTTGGAACTTCTAGTGGTAATATAAACTTGCAGGATGACCAACTAATTACGATAGGGTGCATGTTTAACATATTCTCAAATATTATACCTAGTATTATTATTATTATATCGTTATACAGAGCACTTCAATTAAAACGGGCCACCTTAAATAGCTCTTTGCCTGCTGTGATTTACATAAAATTCCGACACCTGTCAATTGTCATATCAAGAGGGACAACTCTTAATGACGGGCCTGGCGAATTAAAATCGTTTCTGGGGGCGCAGCAGTCCCCACTCTCAAAATTTGAATAAGGAAGATGAGTCTTGTGAGCAACACTTATTCAAGAGTTCTTTTCATGTATCGAAAAGTATTTTTTTAGTCAATAAATAAAAACTGAATAATTTGCAATCTTCTGACTTTAATCTATACTAAAACATTATGATACCTCATGCAGGGTTTTGTAGATAATTAATGATTTTAAATAAATCTAAACGAATTTCATGTCGGCTTAGTATTTTCATGTCAGTTTAGTATTTAAACTTTAATTAACAATATTGGAAACCTGGAAGTAGTAAATATGTGTTAGTATTAGATAGAAAATATGAAACTACTGATGATGATATTTTTTAAAAAAGAATGAAATTGAATGATGACTAACAGAAATAATAACACCTATTTTTTAGGACAAATCAGGTCAATTAATATTTCACCAGCATAATAGTAAAAAGTCAAAACTTGTCAAAAAATAATTTTGTATGTAATACTTTGTCCTCTTACATCTCAGTGATTGTTTATTTATTTTCTTATATATTTACTTACTTACTTAAAAAGTATTTATTTTGTTCATAAACCGTTAAAATAAAGCACTTACTGTTTGGTTTTTATTTGTAATAAAAGCAAATGAACATTAAACCACAACAAAATACATCCTTAATTAGAAGTATTTACACCTAGCAATCATTCTTAATTATCAAAATTTATAGCAGATATATCTTCTTTCAGTTAAGGATATTTCTACCTTCTTTTGCAAATTATGCGGTAATTTTTTCAATAATTCTTACAAAATGTATGAAAATGCCTCCCTCATCTATTCTTCCTACTCTCCTATGTGGATGGCCTTTTTTTTATACACAAGTTTCTTTAGGTAGCCGCCCTCCCCCCAAAAAAAAGGAAATCACAAAAAACGTATTGTACAGATAAAACAAATTATTTTTTGATACTTCAACTGCTCCCATAAGCCATTGAAAAGTGCCCCTAAAGTTATCGGGCTGAAATTAAAGTAAATGAGTACTACTGTTGCACATACTGTAAATACCAAAAATTAGCTCAATCGGTGCCAACCCATTCGAGATATTAGCATAAGAATGGAAAAACTCAATGCTTTTTTCTCAGGAATTATTTAAGCTATCACGCTAACACAAATTATGGAAGTAAACACTGATTATGGGCATTCTATAAAAAAACAAGGGCTCATTCCGTTCACTCAGTTCAAAGTTATAATTATTTTCCCCTTTTTGGGGATGGTTTTTTTGAGTATAGTTTATGTTATGTTAAACTGTACACATTGAGGTTTATTATATATTTTTTCAGTTTTTTCTGTGTGGTAGAACATACAAACAAACAAAAAATAAAAAAGGAAAATCATTGATTGGTTTTAGGATTATTCATATGTTGTACGTTTCAGCCCTAGTAGTAAAAAATAATTTTGTAAGAATAAATAGTAATAAGTAATATATTATTATATAATATATTATCTGTTGTTACGTTTATTATTAACATATATGTATTTATAATAAATATAAAATAATTTTTAGTTCCGTGCACGAAGTTCAAAATTCCCTTTTGGGGGTGTTTTTTTGAGTTTAAGGTTCCAACTTGACTTTTTGACTTGGGGGTATTCCACGTAACTGGTTCATTAAATGTTTATGATGTTCTATTATTTACTTATATTTGAGATTTTAGCACCATTATCTGTTCGATTGGAACTATAAATGTAAATTACCTTAACCAAAATATCACTTCCGGTTGACCGGAAATGGATGTCAACTTTGTTATTTTAAATAGAATGATATAATTTTTTATTCATTTTTGGATTCTACAACTATAAATACGTCAGTTTTCATTAGCTATTCCTATAGCTACATGTTGCCGTTTTTGAGTTATTTAAGTTTTTCTCTTTTTTAGTCATAATCATTGCATCATTGAGAAATTAATATCTCGATTAATACTGCAAGTAGAGACTCCAAATTTGCTATGTTATGAATGTAGATATTACTCTAAGAAACGGTAAGCACACTTTACATTCTAACATACAGGCTGTTCAAAACTGAGAAACCAAGTGACATATTCTCAAATTCAGAAAACTCAATTTTTTTAAATAGAACACCCTGTATTTTAATTCGGAATTAGGAAGTAAATATTATCCCTTTATCGTTTATATGAGCATTCCCTATACCTATCTTTAATAGATTTTGAGATATGAACGACTTTTTGTTAAACAGACTAAGATAGGCCCTTTTAAATCTACTTAGTCTGTTTAACAAAAAGTCGTTCATATCTCAAAATCTATTAAGATAGGGTATAGGGAATGCTCATATAAAAGTGATAGGGGATGATATTTACTTCCTAATTCCGAATTAAAATACAGGGTTTCTATTTAAAAAAATTGAAGTTTTCTCCATTTGAAAATATGGTCACTTTGTTCCTCAGTTTTGAACACCCGTATGTTAGAATGTAAAGTGTGCTTACCGTTTCTTAGATTATATCTACATTCATAACAGCAAATTTGGAGTCTCTACTTGCAGTATTACCGAGAATATAATTTCTCAATGATGCAATGATTATGATAAAAAAAAGAAAAACTTAAATAACTCAAAACGGCAACATGTAGCTATTAGAATAGCTAATGAAACTGACGTATTTATAGTTGTAGAATCCAAAATTGAATAAAAAATATATCATTCTATTTAAAATAACAAAGTTGACATCCATTTCCGGTCAACGGAAGTGATATTTTTGGTTAAGGTATTTTACATTTATAGTTCCAATCGACAGATAATGGTGCGCAATTTCAATATAAATAAATAATAGAACATCATAAACTTTTAATGAACCAGTTACGTGGAATACCCTGTATACTTTTTCCAAATAAATTCTTTACGAGTGATGTCATATGAATTGAGAAATATGCTCTTGATTTCCAACTTTCACTACTCCAAATAAGTATTTCTATCATCTTCATCGTTTGGTTTTTATTTAAGTTTTTTTCTACCAGATATTTTTATTAGCAAACCATCGCGATTAATACGCTTATATGAGAAAATATTTTACACTTACTTTTTACAGTACTACAGTTTATTCTACATAAGGAAATTACATTAAACAACAGTCTCCAAACTCTTACAATCAAATAATTGTCATGTCAAGGCAAATTATACTCGTCTCAGGGCATTGATTAAAGAAATATGAGAAATGTATATATCTATTTGGCGTAAGAACAAAGTAAAGTACGAATAGCGATTCTGTTCACCATTAAGAAAATTATAACAACTATAAATACGTAACTTGTTGCAATAACAAATATGGATAGAATTATGTTGTTACTAGAACAATAAATATCTAACAGAGATTTGATTGATTTATATTCATATGTTATATCCTATAAATACATATATAAACTGCGGAATTAAATATTACTTTATTATTACAATATTCCTTTTTATATATCGATGCTTTTATAGATACTAGGGCTGAAATGTACCTATAAGTAATCCTGAATCCGATCGATGAATAATTATTTTAACCTTAAGATAATCAATAACCCAATGCTGCTGCTAAAATCGCTCAAAGAGATTTTATTTTTTATTTGCATTACTTTACTGAAACAACTTGACGAAATATATAATAAACCCAAATATAATATACACTCATGTTACATATAATAAAAAGCCAAATTGGCACCTTAAACTCTACTCAAAAAATCATCCCTCTAAAAGGGATAATAATAATAACTTTGAACTGCGTGTACGGCATTAAATATTATTCTATTGTTACACATATGCTTTTGTATATTTCGGTGCTTTTTATAGCACTATGGCTGAAACATTCTATACAAGATCCTGAATTAATCGATTAAAGATTATTTTTAACCCTAAATAACCATAACAAATTGCTCCTACTAAAAACATTCAAAGAGATTTTTATTTTTTATTTACATGTTCTACCACACCGAAAAAACTGCTATAAAAATATATAATAAACCTAAATGCTAGACGGTCTATATAACAAAAGCCAATGTTGGCACGTAAAACTTAAACTAAAAAAATTCCCCCTCAAAAGGTGAAAATAGTGATAACTTTGAACCGAGTAGATTTTTTATAGAATCAATGTTTACTTACATATTTTTTTGAACGTGATAGCTTAGCTAATTTCTGACAAAAAAAAATATTGAATTTTTCCACCCTTAGGGGCACTTTTCAATGGTTTATCGGAGCAGATCCTTTCGATTTCCTTTAGTTATATTGCGTTTATGTATTAAGCGGGCTAGAAAATTCATTGGATTAATTTATTATGAATATATTATTTAAATGATAATCTGCACAAGTTTGCATGAATTGTCACAAATATGTGGTATGAATTGAAAGAACTTTGCGTAAGGGTTAAGTAAGCATAAACAAAGATATAAGTTACTATTTAAAAAATCGAGTTACCTTGGGCTAAAGTAAAGCTAATGTTCAAGGTAATAGTGGACACCTGTATATAATTACCATATCAATTTTAGTTTCAGCCGCTTTAACCGAAAACTTGCAGCAGATCCATTTTTTACAAAAACTTTTGTATAAATCAAAAATAGAGCCGTAATCAAAAACCTAGTCTTCGATGGGATACTCTGTAGATAAACCTAGACGCATTTCTCACAAATGGCACATGTATAAAATAAAGCATGAACGTCTGTGCAGTGTATATACATTATATGTGCGAGATTTAACATTTTTTCGCAGATCGAATGTGTTATATGCATCGTATACCTATATCCACAACGTAAAATATGTAATTATGTACAAGGGCGACCTGAAATGTTTCCGGAATCGACAAGAAAAACACGGTATTGGTGTGATTTTTTATTTTAATTTTTCGATGTAGTCTCCTCGAAGATCAATACACTTTTTCAAACGGTGCTCCAATCTCTTCAAGCCGTCGGAAAAGTAGGATGTTTTGAGGTCTGCAAAATAGCCATCTGTAGCGGCGATTACCTCCTCATTTGAGGTAAATGTCTTTCCTGCCAGCGATTTTTTCATGGTTTGGGAATAGGAAAAAGTCGCTGGGGGCTAGGTCCGGTGAATATGGAGGATGAGAAACTAATTCGTAGCGCAACTCATTCAATTTCGACACGACGATGCGGGATGAATGAGCCGGTACATTGTCATATGAAAAAGCACTTTTTTTCGCTGCAAACGAGGCCGTTTTCCTTCAATACTGCATCGATTCGGGTCAATAAATCGCTGTAGTATTGCCACGTGATTGTCCTTCATTTCTGCAGATAGTCGATGGGGATCACACCTTGGGAATCCCAAAAAATGGTCGCCATGACCTTTCCGGCTGATGGAACGGTCTTTGCTTTCTTTTGAGCTGATTCGCCCGGAAAACTCTACTGCTTAGACTGTTCCTTGGTCTCCGGTATGTAGATCCAAGTCTCATCCACGGTTACGAAACGCATGAAGAAACTTTGGATTGCGTTGATGCTGGCCAGACACTTTCCGAAACGGTCATCCGATTTCCTTTTTGCTCCGGTGTGAGCAAACGCGATACCCATCGCGCCGAAAGCTTTTGCATTCGCAAAATTTCGTGTAAGATATGGCCAACGCGTTCTTCTGAGATGCCTGTTGTCTCTGCTATATCTTTCAGCTTCAATCGGCGATCAGCTAACACGACATCCTAAATTTGTCGATCATTTCATCGTTGGTAGCGGTTTTTTGGGGTGTCACTGCGTGTTGTCACTTGTTGCTTGGTGCAGCCACGTTTGAAATTCGTTCATCGCCAGAAGCTGATGGTCGAAAATGATGGAGTAGATCCACTATGAACTTCTAGCAAAATATTTCGAATTTCCGTGGCCGTTTTTCCAGTCGCCCAGAAGTGTTTTATCACTGCACGAAATTCGATTTTATCTATTTTTGCGAAACCGCCTGGCTTGCCACACAAAACACACTCTTAAACAACTATTGACAGTAGACGTCCGAAATTTTGACGGTTGCTATAAAAAGGGCAGCCCTTGCCGACCAATGAATCCACTTCAACCTTCGTGCGCCATCTCTTACCGATTCCGGAAACATTACAGGTCGCCCTCGTATGTGTAATGTATCCACATAAATACATGAGCGAATACTCTTTTCATATACATTGCGTGTGTTTGTATTACTTGGACCAGTTTGCGAAGAATCACTTCGTTCAAATTAGTTTTTATTTTACCGAAAAGAATATTCATAATGTTGAAAGGCTGCAGATTTTTTTTTATTATGTAACGATCTGCAACGACACATGAAATGCGGAAATACACCAGTCTAAGGAACCAAGTATTGACAAAAGAAATAAACCTGTCTCCAGAAAACAATTTTTTGGAGAAAATATTTATTCACTAAATGAGTTCTAGCATTAGCAACAAATTTTACACTCTTCTTGCCATATTTCTGTAAATTAAAAATGCAATAAGTGTTATTATGTGATAAGGAAGAAAGAAAAAAATAGAGACTACTAACACTGAGTTATGCGCTTTTCACCTAGCGCAAAAAAAGTTGATTTAGGAAGTTCTACGATAAGCATATTAGCACAAGTTGATTGATTGTCAAGAAATGACTGAAGGATTGATACTACGTACTTAATGCATCTAACCTACCTAAAAAAAAATGAAGCAAAATGTTCAGCTTTCTGAAATAGAATACGCCAGAGTTTCCTGAAACGTGATGTGAGAACTGAAAGCACTTTAGTTACGAGACAATCCTAACGCATATCTCTAGGGTTACTGTAGCAATATACACGTCGAAAACAGAGCGTTCACATTGCAGCGGTGGTGAACTGAGTTACAGCGCAGTTTAGTTATTTCTAGCATGGGAAGAGGTTTTGCCAATTATGGTCTTTCAGCGACCTGAAGTAATAGACAACTTTATCATTGTTCCTAGGACGTGATGCATTTACTCAGCTCTCATGGCTTTCGACTATATCCTGATTTAATTTTTCCTTTTCGTCTTTGATCGTCAACAAGGGAAATCCTTATACAGGCTTCCCCATATTAGACTACCCTATTTGATATCAATGCGATTTCAATCTAAACGAAGTTTGTGATTATTTTTTAATTTGTCAAGTTCAGTCAAGCTTCGAGATTACATTTTATCGAGAAGGAGTCTGTCATCTGTGGATAGAATAATTACTGGACGTAAATCCGCTTCACTGTCAATGTTTTATAATTTGTAACTAATTTAACAACTTTTTTAGTAGAATAGGTTTTCAGTGCAACAACGCGTGTTTTCCGGGATATTTACATTAGACCTGGTTCAGTAGAAGAACTCAGCGTCCATTTCAACGGCAGTTTGGTGATAATCCCACTTATGTTGTGTCATTTACGTTAAAATAACGTAAAACATTAAAAAATAACATAACGTATGATATGCAAGCGTCATCATACCGGTTGCAATGAATTTATGTATGTATCACTCTACGTTATCCAACTTGTTAAAATTAAAATGTTATTAGAGGAAAAAAGTATAGAGGCGGGAAACGTTTAACAACCGGAAAACAGTTTTATACGTGATTCTGTCGCAATTATTCATTCTGCCAGAAAGAATAATTGCGGCGCAAGCGTAGGGGTACGTTCGAAGACAATAGGTGATATGAGAATACGGTTAGAAAGAGTGTGATGCTATCTTCCCCTACATTTACGAACGAAGACTGGCGATATTCGGATTAGTATATGTATTTTGTTGTTCAAACCATATTTATAACATAGAAATTATCTCTGGCTTACCCTGGCGTATTAAGCAATAGAAATGGAAGGAAATCCTAAAAGAACGTATATTACAATAGCAATTTGCCTAAGCCGGGAGATGCTAATGAAATGTGATCTCATACGCTCATATTATGGGGAAGAAGAAATATACCAAATAAGAAAAGTTGTACGAATTGAAGGATATGTAGAGAGGACTATTCCTGGCCTAAAAGCACGAGAGTTTCAATCTCATTTCAGAATATCAAGAGATTATTTTGAATATTTATTACCGTATGTACACAATACTGTAAAAAAGGAAAAAAAGATATGGCAGAGAGAGAATAGATACAGAGAAATAACTTCTAGCCATACTATGGTTACTAGTACACCAGATTCATACAGGTAAAATATAAAACATTTATACTTCTGTAAGTGAGATTATTAGTTTTTTTATACATTGTAGATCAATTGGGTAGAGATTTAATATGGGAAAAGCATCATTGTCAAATTTATTTTTCAGGATAGTGAAGGCTATAAATACATTAAATCCTAGGCTTATTAGATGGCCAAGTAATCTAGAAAGTGAAAGAGTATCTAAAGATTGTAAATATGCAGGTGTTGATAATGTTTTAGGTGCAATTGATGGAACCTTCTTTCCATATAAAAGCACCACAAATGTACCCAGAAGTTTATGTTACCCGAAAATGTAATCATGCTATTACATGAAGCATTTGCAATGCTAATTATTTTACCAGACAATTTGTCGGTTTTCCGGATCTGCGAGCGATACTCGCATTTTTCTCAATTCGAACTGTATTAATGGTAATGTCAAATGAAAGAACGCTTTTTATATGAGGAATGTCATTATTGATGATAGGAACCATTGTTGATGGGTATTCTTTTTACTAGAAGAGGGAATTTGACACCTGCTAAAAGAAATTTCAATCGTCCTTTAGCTCAAATTCGACAAATGATTGAACGTGCATTCACTTTATTATTTGGTCGCTTCCAAAGACTTAAGTATGTGAATAAAAGCAAAACCGAGTTTAATACTAGATTTGTACAACATGGGACACATGCGCTGAGGACGAAATGTACTATACTATTATTAGTATTATTACCTACTGAATGAATTGGTGATGGTGAAAATAATGTAAAGGGGAATTATAATCACAACTATATTATGAACGAATATAAAGGACGGGCTCATCAAAAACGTGAGGAAATATGCAGACACTTATATAACATACATAAATAAATGTAAATTATAGTAAAGTGACCATAAATTTCATCATTAGAGTTGGTTTCAATTAACATTAATTATTGCCAAGCAAGTCAACATTAATTTCTTCTTGGCTGGGTTTTATTGAATGTAAACAAATACACGTCACAGACTTAGTACATAATTAGAAGATAAATTATATTCCCAAAAGTGTATCATTATGTGGAAACAACAAAATAACTTATATTCATATAACAAAATAATAATATACACAAAAAATTTAATAATTTTAATTTATCTAAACGTTTTCAAATGAATCTATTGCTTGTTTCTGCATGGTCAGTCTTTCATGGCCTTCTTTCAGCAACATTTTCTCTCGCGTGTTCATTGGTAATCTCACGTCCTTGACTTGGATGTACAGTAGATGACTCATCTTATCAAGCAAAAGATGTATGAATAAGAATAATAACATATTTAATTATAAAAACATACGCAACTGAATCTCTTAGCGAAGATGCCATGGCTATGGTTCTACATTGGCAAGTTTTTCAAAAATTTCATCATTTCATTGTATATTCAAGAGGATTGCAGCTGAACGCTTCTTTTTTTTTTGGATATTGAAGTTTCATGACTCATCTTAGGTATTTAAATTTATTTAAGCATTAATTGCACTAAAAATTACGCCCTTTGTTAATTATTACAAAATTTTTTTATACACTGCTGTGTTTTATGCTGTGGATATAAAATCTTAAATATTTTTGTAAATAAAATAAGACGCAATGTGCATTTTTGGTCCATTTACCAAATAGATCGCCACTGATGATACACTATCACTGTCATTGTACAATTTATCATGTTTGTTTCCTCGCTTTCACACAACTATTATAATTAGTATTTCCCTGAAATATAACTGTTTCGCAGAGGAATCAAAACTAGTCAGAGCAGACAAATATGTGAAATCAGTCGAAACTGTTTCGGATTTTTTGAGCCAATGAATCCGTCTGAACTAGTTTGTGATTCCTCTGCGACACGGCTATAATTACCAAATTCGTCAGTAATTAGAACTCAAGTTATCATTTTTTTTTAATTATTGATATTAACTGCAATATATTATGGCACACTTGTACAGGCACTGATCAACTTAATAGATAAAATAGNATTGGGTAGAGATTTAATATGGGAAAAGCATCATTGTCAAATTTATTTTTCAGAATAGTGAAGGCTATAAATACATTAAATCCTAGGCTTATTAGATGGCCAAGTAATCTAGAAAGTGAAAGAGTATCTAAAGATTTGTATAATATTGCAGGTGTTGATAATGTTTTAGGTGCAATTGATGGAACCTTCTTTCCAATAAAAGCACCACAAATGTACTCAGAAGTTTAATGTTACCCGAAAATGTAATCATGCTATTACATTGCAAGCAATTTGCAATGCTAAATTAATTTTTACCGACATATTTGTCGGTTTTCCGGATCTGCGAGCGATACTCGCATTTTTCTCAATTCGGATCTGTATTATGGTAATGTCAAATGAAAGAACGCTTTTTATAATGAGGACTATGTCATTAATTGAATGATAGGGCTACCATTGGGTTGATTGGGGTATTCCTTTTTACATAGAATAGTAGAGGGAATTTGACACCTGCTAAAAGAAATTTCAATCGTCCTTTAGCTCAAATTCGACAAATGATTGAACGTGCATTCACTTTATTATTTGGTCGCTTCCAAAGACTTAAGTATGTGGATATGAGCAAAACCGAGTTTATACTAGATTTTGTACAACATGGCAATTGCTGGACTATATATATATATATATATATATATTGATGAATGAATTGGTGATGGTGAAAATAATGTAAAGGGGAATAATAATCAAAACTATATTATGAACGAATATAGAGAACGGGCTCATCAAAAACGTGAGGAAATATGCAGACACTTATATAACATACATAAATAAATGTAAATTATAGTAAAGTGACCAATAAATTTTCAATCCATTAGAGATTTGGTTTCATTTACATTATTATTGCAAAGCCAAGTTTCAACATCAATTTCTTCTTGGACTGGTTTTATTGAATGTAGAAGAAATACACTGTCAAAGATTACGTACATATATTAGAAAGAATAAAATTTATGATTCCCAAAAGTGTATCATTATGTTGAAAACAACAAAATAAACTTATATTCCATATAACAAAATAAACTAATAATCCACAACAAAATTTAAATAATTATAATTTATCTAAACTTTTTCAAATGAATCTATTGCTTGTTTCTGCATGGTCAGTCTTTCATGGTGCCTTCTTTCAGCAACATTTTCTCTTCGTCGTTTCATTGGTGAATCATCATCGTCACTTGACTTGAAGATGGTACTAGTAGATGACTCTCTTTATCTAAGCAATAAGTATGTATGAATAAGGATTAATATGCAATATTTAATTATATAAAACATACGACATACTGAATCTCTTAGCGAAGATGCTATGGCTATGGGTTCTACATTTGGCAGTTTTTCAAAAATTTCATCATTTCATTGCAATATTCAAGAGAGATTGCAGCTGAACTGCTTCTTTTTTTTGAATCTTTGAGTTTCATGTACCTCATCTTTAGGTATTTAAATTTATTTAAGCATTGAATGGCACTAAAATTGTACCCCTCCTTTTTTAAATTATTACTAATTTTTTTTATACACTGCTGTGTTTTTTATTGCTGTGGATACAAAATCCTTATAATAGTTTTTGTAATAAAATATCAGACGCAATGTGGCATTTTTTTGTCCATTTACCAATAATAGATTCGGCCACTGATGATACACTATCACTGTCATTGTACAATTTATCATGTTCTGTTTCCTCGCTTTCACGACAGCTATTATAATTAGTATTTCCCTGAACAATATAAGCTGTGTTCGCAGAGGAATCACAAACTAGTCAGAGCCAGACAAATACTGTGAAATCAGTCAGAAAACTGTTTCGGATTTCTTTGAGCCAATCGAATCGCATCTGACTAGTTTGTGATTCCTCTGCGAACACGGCTATAATTACCAAATTCGTCAGTAATTAAACTCAAGTTATCATTTTTTTTTATTATTATATTAACTGCAATATATTATGGCACACTTGTACAGGCACTGATCACTAATAGATAAAATGAGGCAAAAAGACAACTGGCAAAACGTAGGAGTTAAAACAAAACCCATAACCTAAGTTTAAATTACAAGAAAATAATCTCATTGCGCATGCCGAGTGAGTTTTCCTATGCTTAAACAGTAGGGTAGCGTGTACTCTGATCGTACCCAAAAAAAGTTCAAAAACTTTATAGTACGGTTAAGGCGAATATTTAACCCACATTTTCGAACGCTATTTTAATCCCCAAGAGTAACTCTCACTCTAAGTGTTTTATTTTCGAACGCACCCCAGCGGTTAGTATGGTAGTAGTGTGTCGTTGACTATGAAATTTTGAAGAAAATACATTATACTAATTGACTTGAAAAGCGAACATAAAGAAGAGAATATTAAAAGAAAAATGAAATGCCGCTTTATTGCTTATGAATATTGATCATTTCCTGGCAAAAATATCCACAAAAGAAATGAAATTAAAAATAATATAATACATAGCAAACGGGTGCCATCTATAAAGCCAAACTTCAATTACCCAGGGAAAGCAAATGAATAAAATATAAAAATGTCGAAACTAAAAAAACCCGAAATATTTGTTGTAATGAAACGCTGTCAAGGGTGTTATTAATAAATTAATTGCAAGAGAAAATTCTAATTCCCGCCAATTCAGTATGCTAAAGTAACGTTACTTTTAACCCAAACCCCGAAAAGTCACATAGAAGATGTGTGTTAGGTTATGTTGACTGTAGGGTCGGTGCTGTGAAGTAAAACTCGGTTAAAATTAATAAGTGAAATGTTTTTCTTTATTATCACTTCCCGAGGCAACACAAGGAGAGACAGAGTTCGAAACGAGGTAGTAAGAACAGATTTAAAACCGACCTGAAGCAGTATTGAGAAACAACTAAAGTGGTTTGGACACCTAATTCGACTGGAGAACCAGGGGCAAACATAGCCGCAGAGGAAGAGAATAAGAGGAAGAGCATGTAAAACTAGAACAACGTGATGGGTTTGTGCTTGGAGGAGAGAGGCTCGATAGGAACAGCGGAAAAGTACTAGCAAGGAACAGAGAACGTTTGGAGGACACGGAGGGAAGTACACTGAGAAAAATGGGCTAAGTAAACTGTTTACTTGATAAAAAATTATTACATTAGATAAAGTTTTACTTGAACTATTCTCGTTAATTAATACCTGCAACTAAACCGAGTTTCCTGAATGCAAGTTGTGACGAATTTGTGCTAACTAACGTATTACTTATGACTACAGCATATGGTTAGTAGAAGTAACAACAATGCTGATCGCTGAGTACGGCCATTGTAGGCCACTTGGAACGCAAATATATTAAAAATACCGGGTGGGTTAACTCAAGGCCCCATCCGTATAAAGAATCCCAGCGAAAAAAGAAGTACCGAGCCTATAAGCAATCGGATGTTTCAAGATGGCAGTTTTAAACCACGTGGTGGGTTGATTTGATTTGAATTCCTCATCATTGTGATGATATCTGCGCCCGCTGGTGAAGTTAAAGTGTGGATGCCGTCGCTAGTGATCCGACAGTCCAAGTGCAATCTGCAGTTAGGGATACCGCGACGAAGAAGCCGTTTTCGTGGCGTTCACCGAACATAACCTCCACGTACGCCGACAGAGGATCAACTCGCCGAGACAACGCCCAGTGCAAAGCACCAACAGAAACCGCAAGTTTACCGCCTAGGTATATTATTTCTTTGTTTGTCATTAGTCAAAGCCATATTTCTCTTTGTCCTTTGTTTAAATTTCAATAATTTCAATAACTAAATAACGTTTCAAGGAGACTCATTTACCTTATATTTTATTATTGCTTTGTTCATTTTTTTTTTTTCATTATTAAGAAATATATTTTATGAGTCACTATGTTGTAAATTGTTTAAAAAAAAAACTGTTGTTAAAGTGAAACCAATATCTTTCATTCATATCAGGTAGTCACGTGTTTGTCCTATACAAAATAAACTATTACTAATAATACTGTTTTTATTTAAATTTATATTAAATATTCCACTAACTTCTCGTTTCCTGCACTACCCATAAGTTGAACAACAAATTTAAGGTAAGTATATTGTATATTTATAGCAAAACAATACCTTTTATATATCAGGTGAACATGCATTAATGATACTGTTCCTTATCACAAGTAATCCAAATAGCTTACAATAATTGAGGTAATAATGAAAGTGTGATAGCATTATAGAATAGTTACTGATAGCATACATCTACTTGCCATGAGCAAATTTTTACTTACCGGAGCTGCGTATATTCTTTGGTTTACTACTTCAGTTTAATTATCATAAGTAACTTCATAAGTTACCGATATGAAGCAGACCGTAAGTAAGTTAGATTTCTTGTTGTTAGTATCAGTGTTTTTTGGGATCTCTTTGTTACTAGTGCTAAGTAATCTGTGCTTTTGTCCCCTATCCAGCTGAACTTTTTACTTACGATAATTGTATTTTTATTTTTTGATTATTAATTTTTTTCTCAGTGTACACAACATATTACCAGAACATTCCGAACAAATGATAAATTTCCCGGAACAAATTTATAAAAACCGGTAAGGTAAGCTAAAACTAACAATTAAAATAAAATTACTAATAAATTAATGTATTCCTGCAATTAACTGTAATAATAAGAAGGAATTTTTCCCAAGAATTTTTTTTCTCCTCACGCAGGATTCGAACCTACATCCTTCCGTCTACCGGACGAGCGCTTCACTAATTAAGCTAAGAGGAGATGTAAATTCGAACGTTTAACCGAATATACATACGTTGATATTAGATCTTGAAAGGCCGGCAGGACGGCAATTATGCAATTGCAGATTGCAAGCTTTTTACAGTGAGAAATTAACAAATTAATGTATTTTTTTAATTTAGGAGACAATACATTAATTTGTTAATTTCTCACTGTAAAAAGCTTGCAATCCTTGCACAGTTAATAATGTTGTAATAATCGTGTAAATAGTATTTCAATCTAGTATGGCTTACTAAGGTTTTCGCACATTAACCCGTCACAGGACAGCACGGTGTGTCCCGTCAAAAAACGAATAGCACTAAAACAATGCATAGCGCTGGGTCGTGCTATCCTGGAATAGTAGGCGCTTGTTCATTTATTACATTGTTTTAATTCTATCCGTTTTTTAACAGGACGCACCGTACCATGCTGTGACGGGCTAATGTGTCATAAATAACAATTTAATATTTAACATTTAGAGTATGCAACCAGGTAACTATCTACATCTGTTTAAATAAAAAGCTAACATTTTCCATAGCAGTACATAAAGCACAAAATGTATGATGCTGAAGATAATGTGCCTGAGGTTGATAAATATTATAAATATACAGGTAAGAAATATGCGAGTGTTCTTAATCCAAGTAAAATAACAATGAGAACAAGCGATAAGACGAGAATGTTTAAAAGGAAAGAAGAGAACAAAGATGAAGTCAAATGTTAAAAGAAATATTGCCGTATAATAAATAGAAATCAAATGATATAAATATATATAAAAAACCATCATGGTAGCAATTATGCAGGAATTAGAGAAGTATTAAACAACACAAAAATACAAAAGCAAATAAATAAAATGAACGTAAAAGACAAAAATTAAAGAATATTATTAGAAGAGATAATTTAAAGATATGTGCAATTTTATTTCACAAAAAGTTAGAATTTATATTTAAAACATGCAAAGCAAGTAAAATAAATGATAAACCAAGAAATCGGGCACCAAATATACAGGGTGATTCAAATTAAGTTCGCACCATTGCTATTATTGCTCATATTTTTTTAATGAAAACCTCTGTAAACACATATTGTAAAGAAAAAATTGAGAGATATATTAATTTATGATGCACAAGTCTCAATACAATATTAAACGTATAATAAAGAAGTTTTTTTTTTTTTAATCCTTTAAAACCTTTCTACCGTTAGGTGTAAGTTATAGTTTGAGGTTAATTTCTTGCCCTTATCTTCTCTCGCCACTTTTTCCGGTCTTTTTGTCATTTCTCTTGCCTCATGCCAATTCATTTCTCTCTCGGTTAATGCTTCCTTATCTCATCGTTCATGTTCTTCTTGGTCTTCCTCTTGTATTTTCTCAAATATTTTAGTTTCATAAATTTTTCTTAGTTATGTCTTTCTTCTGACATTGACAAATATGTCCATACCATCTTAGCTGTCCTCTTCTATTTTCGTTCGATTGGTGTCATTTCCAAGTCTTCCCTTATTTTCTCATTCCCTGATTCTATCTCTTCTCGTTTTATTTTCTACTTTTCTTAGGAATCTCATATCCATGGCGTTAATTTTGGATTTATGTTTTTCGGTCAGCGTCCAGGATTCGCAGCTGTACATCAGCATTGGCCTTACTATTTTATTTATTACGTCGACTTTCACGTTCTTTTGCACCTCTTTTTTTCCTAGGAATGTCTTTTTCATCGTATTATATATATAATAAAGAAGTTAGGGTGCGAAAGACACACTTTAATTTCATAAAACTTAAAGTAGTATAAAGAACAAACTTTTACAGACAAAACAGATACATGTCTTTGTGTTTATTTTAATATATTGCATCTTAAAATGCCGTTGAAATTAAACTGAAAAGGAGAAAGTTAATGTATAATGTGGAGCAAGTACGGTTAGCTCGTGAAAGCAAAAGTTACCAATATTCCAAGAAAGCAGTCGGGTAATTAAACAAACTCCTCTGTTAACCCAGTGAACTTCCGTAATAATTTATTACTTCTTCACAGCGCCGAAAACAGGAATTAATTATAAATGCTCTGCTGCATAACATTTTCAAAATTATAGGTTAAAAGTTAATTAAACTATAATAAAAACATTGCAAGTAGTAAAAATTAAATTTAAAAATATTTAAAGTTAAATATTAAAAATATATGTAGACAACACATGACAACACCATTAACTAAGTGTATAATTTATAAATACTGCTCAAAAGCATCATCTTTCATCTTTGAGTACACTCTGGATAGCTCTTAAGACTCTCCTTCCACCCAACTCGCGAAAAACTTCCCTAACCCTATTTTGCAATTAGTTCATGTTGTTGTACCGCATTTTGTATGCTGCGGGCGGTACGTATAGGTGGTGTCCAGATATGAATTATGCGGCAGTTGTATGCTGGAGTACCGTCCTGCTGAAGAGAAACCGTCGTTTTGCGAAACAAATCAAGAAAAATCGTCGCTAACCACCGACCGAGCAAGATCTGTGTTAGTTAGAAACCCATTTTATTTACTGTAAAGATTGATCTGGATAATTAAATCTGATTTCTCAAATGATAGATTAAGAAACCCTCTTTGAATCCGAACAGCAGAGAGATAGCGTCGTTTTGCGAGACAAATCAGGATGGGAGGCAGACTAACTACCAATTGAGCAAGTATGTGAATTTATTTGTGTACAGTCACTGAGTAGAACTCATTCCCGTGTAAATTTCTACGAATAAACACATTTTTACGTGGAAAGTATAAATTTTGGCGCATCAAATAATTGACGTTATCGAGAAAAACCTCTAGAACGGTACGAATAAATTCTCTCTCCTGTCAATACACCATTGTAGAACACTGACCAACGACTGTCGAACTAATTAATCCGCACCAAACATTAAAACTAAATCGAACTTATGCTGCACAATTCGATTTAGTTGTGTGTGTGTTAAGTTAGTGGACGCACTATTAATAAATGTTCATGCGACTAGTAGTGACCATTCCTCTTTGAATTTTTACAAAGATATTTTGGCTGCTGACTGGTCAGTTTTGGATACTTTTAGTATTGTTAACATCCCGGTTGGATGAATTTTATAATTTGATTTATAATATATTGGACATATCAGTTCCCAAGACTTCGCCGAGTAAATCGCGTTTCGCATCTTGGTTCTCCAACGAAAATAAAAATAAGCTTAAAACTAAAGATTTTTATGACGAAAGTGAATGTCTACAAAGTATCCCCGTTTTCTATCATGAATTGAGCAGATTAATAGCCTTAGCTAAGCGTCAGATTTAGAAATATGGACCACTTAGAAAATGTAATTAAACAATGTACCGCGGAAATCAATCCTGTTTTTTTTTTTACGGAACGTTGCAAGAGAAGTTAATAATAGATCGATAATACGTTTACAAAACAGAGGGCGACATGTAGAAGTATAGTGTTTATTCTTTACGCCAATAAATATTTGCTGTTAACATTTTTGTAAATGTATTGCGTTTTATTTTTTATTCTACATGTGGTGATTATAATTTGGGCCTATTTAAAAAGAAAGAGGAAGTTAAAATAATTATAAGTCACAAAATTTCAGTTAGATGCAATTATTTTGTTTCGTTTGAAAATAAAGCATATTGTGCAGCAAAAATAATAATCCCATTTTAAAGTTTTTTTTTCAAGGCTATAAAAATGTTTAAAATACCTAATTTGGCATAGCATGAATGATTTTCTCTCACAAATTATACACAGAAGAGGATATGACTCCTGTATGATCTCAATCAATTTTGTATACAGGGTAATTCCGAAAAACGATTAAATCTCATTTTTTGTTCAAATTAAGCGAAACTTCATATTTGGATATAGCGTTGAATTTGAAACAATATTTATCAATAAAGTAATTTTCTAAACTCAAAAACTGAGATCCTTTACTCAAAGCGTAATTTCATATTTTTGACCTGCCCTCGTATACAATTAAATTTTCAGCAGATTTGATGAGTGTTATTTTAGTTTCAAGGCATGCAGAGGTAAACAGTAAGAAAAAAGATTTACTACATTCAAAGACAAAAAAAATTCTCCATATGCTGCACACTTTCTGCCGGTCACTGTGTATCACCTCATCAACATCGGGTGGACACAGTTTATACGGATTTTTCACATGCGTTCGACACTCTTGATCATGGGCTCCTTTTACCTAAGCTTGACTCTTTCGGCTGTTCTCCTAAGCTACAATTATTGGTGCAATTATATTTGTCAAATAGATCAAATTTGGTATTCTACAATGGCTTGAATCTCAAATATTTTTGTCTACTAGCGGCTTACTACAAGGTTCTACCCTCGGTCCTCTGCTTTCTTATTTATTTATTAATGATTTATTGCAATCTTTTATTTGTTCTATGGTAGTTTATACAGATGATGTTAAACTTTCTTGCTGTGTGTTAAATCTTGATGAGGCTAGCATTCTTTAAGATAATTTCGCTCAATTGGTCAACCAAGCACAAGCTGTTGCTTAACACTGAAATATGTTACGTGGTATCCTATACGAGGAAGGTCAACTTCTGACAATTATGTTTACAATATTGAAGAAAAGTCATTAAATAGAGTTCTCACAATTAAGGACCTTAGTGTTATTTTTGACCCGGTATTGGCTTTCACCACTCATATTGAAGCTATGTGTTCTTCTGCTTCCAAAATATTAGGATTCATTACTCGAGTTTAATGCCATTTCGACGATGTTTCCCATATGAAGACACTTTTTTATGCATTTATTGCAAGCAAGTTGGAATATGCCTCCATCATATGGTTTCCATTGTACGCATCATAACAGCTTCCCATGGAACGTATTCAACGCTGATTTCTCAATTTTTTATCTTTTAAATTAAATGGAATATACCCTAATTGGGATGTTTCGTACAAGGAGTTACTCACTATGCATCAGATGGATACTTTAGCCCAACAACGCATAGTCCAGAGTGCAAGGTTCCTTCATACACTTATGATTAACAAGGTTGATTGCCCAAAGCTTCTATCCGCTGTGTGCTTCAATGTTCCTCGTTTGGCATCCCAGCATGCTTCTACATTCAATATGAAGACACCAAGGACTAACCTACTGCTAGGGTCACCTCTCTATTATATGACAAGAAACACTGAAGCTTATTTTGATGATATTTTCGTAGAAACTCTTTTAAAGTAGATTTTGAATTGTTTGCTCATGTTTAATTCTTTAACTCTTTTCTTTGTTAGTATTTGTAATAATATTACTTATATTTTAGTTATTAAGAACTGTATTCACTTTTTTTGATATTTCGTCCTGTAATTGGGGTAACCTGTTGTGCAATAAAATATATTATATTATTAAACATACCTCTATTGGAGAAATTTGTTTCATCACTCCATAAAATTCACTGTGCTCCAGTCAAATTTTCATCACAAAAATTAACGAACCATTCACAAAAAGCCAATCTTCTGTTTGAATCTGCTGGTTGTAAATTTGTGAGGTGCAGTACTTAAATGAGATATACTAATGCTTGTTTAATATTCTCTTAACTGATCCATATCTTAAAACCAATTCCTTAGTAACATCTCTAATGGAAAATTCGCATTGGACTCCAAAATATGCTGATACTGTAATTTCTACCTCTTCGTTGATAATCTTTTTCTTTGTTCTTTTCATCTTAAATAGGCAATCATGTTGTCTAAATTATTTTAAAAGCTTTCGAAAGCAATATCCACCTGACTGCTGTCGTAAGCGATATATTCTTGATATTATCTAACACTGAACAACGAAAGATAACGAAAAATGTTCAAGGTACTGATAATAAGAATATAATAATAACAATTAGAAGTAAAGAACACAACCCAAAATCAAATAACAAACTTTTTTTTAATGATTAAACGTGCAAAAGGTTTAATTTCTGTCTGTTTTAGAGAATTTCAAAGAACGTACTATTTTTTTTTTTGCTTAAAGTAAAAGAAGCCTACTATAGATTTTACGGAATGAAAGTGTATCTTTGACATCAACTAACATGCGCTCTTCTTCACAACTTCTTTATTATTCGTTTTAAGACAATATTGCATTGAGACTTTTGCATCATAAATTAATATATCTTTCCATTTTCTTTACAATATAGAGAGTACCTATTCCATAAAAAAATATAAAATTCTAAATTTCTCGGAAATGCATCATGCAATTGTATTTTCGTATACTGCATATAAATCAGCTTTTAAAACACTAATACTTTGCTAATTTAACATACTTCCTAGAATCAATAATAATAGAGACAGCAATAATGGGCACTTAATTTAAATCAACCTGTACATAGAATTCGATTTCACTTTGAAAGAACAGAATATTCAACAGAGACCAAAAAAAATTTTTAACGAAACTAAAATACGATATAATTTTATTGTAATAAGCGAGGTTAAATGTAAATGGATTGCACCTGCTAATAATATAGAGCGTACAATATTTCAAAATTAATGAAAAACCTGAGATGCAATGAGAAGAGCATACAAGTGAAGCGACTAAGGCTATGAATTTTGATATAGCAGCTGATCAAATGAATAAAGTATGCAGAAAAGAAGGAAAACTAAAGAAACAGGATGTAGGGAGAATTGCAAATTGAAAAAAAAAAATAATACATATACGAATATATCAGCAGTAAATGATATTTATCCACTCTAGTTTCCTACAAAAATAGCATTAACAATAACTCAATAGTTACGCATTGTTACCAGATAGAATCGGTTAATGTTCGAAATACGTGATCGTATACAATTAAAGGGAAGATATAACAAATATATAGAGCAGTTTTTTTGTGCGCACACGATTTGTTTGGTATGTGCCTCGAAAAATTGCTGATATGCATGCACGTAGTGTCTTAATTTGCATTCTCGCAATAATGTCAGTAGTCTACCTGGTAATCTTTAATTAAGGAAATTCGTTTTTTAGTCTGTCTGTTACTAGTTTCAGCAGGACGATTTCTTTTTAAAACACGATCACATGAGCTTAGAATATTACAACAGGAAATATTTCGAATATGCCAGGCTAACAAACGTGAAACCCAATCGAACATATAGGGCGTACTCCATGTGGTTCAAATCAATAAAGATCGTAGGTGGCAAGGACAATAAATTAAAAGTAAGAAGTAGTGCATATTTAAAATAATAAAACGTTAATGCAATAAGTTAACAGTATTCACTGGAACAACGATTTTAGACTAGGGTGTTGGGACACAGGTATATAACCAACGGTCCACTATTGCCAATACTTGAATTTGACGTTTATACCTGCGAGTGTTTGAAAAGAGATACATTTGGTATAACCAAAATCTTGAAACTAGGAAATTTGACAGCGTGCCCTATTAAAGAGGTAACTAAACATGAGTTTAGACAATAACTTATACATATTTCCCATAAATATTTGTTTTTATCTGTTTTAGGGATATTATTATATCAAGGATTTTAATGTAGACGACAACAAACTTCCTCCCTATTTACCCCAAGGTCAATACAAATTTCAAGTGACACTCATTGAATCTAATAAGCCAATATTAACACTTTCTCTCTACACGGAAATAATTTACAAAGTGAAATATCAACGCAAAACTTAAAAAAAATTCTGTACCAAAATGATACAATCTAGAAATGTTTATGCTAACACGAATAAAAATATCAAACTAGTTAAAGTCTAAATAAGTAAATAAATAAATACTCTTTAGGTATATTCCAAGTCCAGCAGTCTCTTCTACCTTATAAAGACGTACTACGTAAGGGAGTAATTTGCCAAACAAACTTGTAGAATAGTTTGTAGTGGTGGGCTAGAACCTTACAAAAATGCTTGTTAGCTTTCCTGAGGGTTCTTTTAGAAACACAAAAGATGCATGTATGCAACAATGAAGTTATAAAGCTACTCACCACATTAAATATTTAGTTATTTCTCGTTTATGTCTGCACTGCGAATACTGAAGCTCTCTTGATCATAATCTAACTTTTTAGATTATCATCATTTCTTGCATATGTATTGGAATTGAGTCACATTGTAGTAAAATGCACTATGTCATCACTATTCTAATTCTGATCAAATAGAAATAATGACGGCGCACATACAGAATCCCCTAATGCAAATGGTTGAATAAAGACATCGACACAATTAATAACAATTTTCAATAACAATCAAACGATGTTGAAAGCACTAAATACAGGTCAATGCAACTCGAAGCTGATCTGAGCCTGTAGAACACTCTAACTAGAGACCAGAACCTGCGATTGGAATAACATCTACCAACGGCAGCTAAAATGCAAATTAATTTCTGGGCAAATCACAAAGTACCCCAATACTAAAACAACTGATTTGGTACATGCGAACGACTCAATTTTACACAATCATGTCAGAACAGCGAGAGAAATTGGGAAAACAACGAGCCAAGATTCATAAATTTTGACGCTTTCATGATAACATAAGCACTGGAAACGAAATTCGTGTATTAATAAGAACACACAAAACAAAAATAACTTAATGACATTTTTCAAAATTGAAAAAATATATTTCCATACTGTTCCTAAAATGGGGTTAGAAATTGCAATGTCCATACTGATAGACTAGTCCCTGACGAAAATTTTGTTCACTGAAGCATGGCAATTTAGTGAAATTGTCAATTAAGAACGTTTCCACCTCTCCAGATTTCAAAATCTTTGAATTTTGTTTTCTTTAAAAATTATATTGCCCAGTAACCAATAACCAACCTATACATTACCTTAAAACTCAAGTCATTCACTTTTTTCTGACCTATAAAAAAGTTTTTTCATGTAAGAAATCAAATCTTCAAACTAATCCTAATCTGAATCTCTACTGTACTGATACCACATTCATATTCATATTCAACTAGGAGCTATCACCTGTTAAGAAGGTGTAGAAGCATTCCGTTTTCTTACTGCTGTTTGTTTATATTAAGTCTAATAATAATCTTCATTGTGCCGCAACTATTGGACATTCTCTAAGTGGTTTAAGTTGTCCCTTACTAAATCTGAATATTTTGTGAAGACAAATTTTATAAAAATCGTGCAAAAATTTGGCAGTATCTTCCTTACGAAATAAAACCCGCAAACGCGATAAACATGTTTTGGATATGTCATCTGGTAATCTTGTCCATGGACAATTGTTATTGCTTTTTTGTCAAACCAAAATGCCAGATATTATGCAACCAGTATTACAATACATCACCAATGCAATTTGAATGAAGTATATAAGTACTTTCCTTTACTTATTCAACTACCCCATATTACAGGCAAATCTGACTAATTACTCAAAAAGAGTATGAATTTCAACACGAAAGGGATACCAGTTATCCCATAGCTTTCTTGCGATTGGAGAGTGATTTTCGACACTCTCATTATTAGAGCTTCTCCTAAATCTGGGTTTTGGAAACCGATTGAGATCCAGAAAAGAATTGGCTGATGATTTCTTGTTTAACCAGTTTATTAAGCCTCTCGTTACCTTTAATGTGAGAGTGTTCTAATACTCTAACTAAACTAACTCTGTTTGTCATAACCTGTCACAATGCATTCGTCAGGACCTGTGCGAATCTTGGACTCGAAGCTGTTTGCTTTTGAAGCGTTTAGCATAGCCTGATTATCAGTGCATATATAGAACTTCAGCATATCTCATCCCTTTTTAGAGATGCTCCTTGATGCAGATATATGTGATATCCCTGAAATATGATCTGACCAATAACTCTAATAATTTGGTATGATGAACAAAGGTGCACTAGCAAACTGCTATAACTGAATTTATAGATATGGAAGCTTACGCGTTTAGGAGCAACAGGTGCTATGAAAACTACTTCTACAGCAGCAATGGAATGCCTTTTAGACCTCTCTCCTCTCCATTTGTGATAATGGGCAAGGCAAGAATGGACCATCTCAAGTGCCAGATATGCAGGACTGGGGCACACTGTATTGTCCATCATGTGAAAGGCAACTTTTAGAAATGAGATCAGATCAGATAATTTTGACATATCCTTTTGACAAAAATTTCTAGGTGGAAATCACGAAAACAAGACTAGAGCTAGGATCTACAGCGGGGTAAGAAATATAATAATCACCCTTCTACTGCTACTACTACTACTTTTAAGCGAATCTATATTGCTACAGACAGCCAAGCGACACTGAGGACACAAGTAAACCCCAAGCCACAATCAAGACTGGTCTGGGAATGTATTCGAGAACTGAATAGCCTTATAGATCGCAATATAGTCACTTTGCTCTGGGTGCTCGGATATTCAGCAATCGAAGAAACGAAAAAACCGATGAGTTAGCAAGAGAGGGATCATCTGCTTCATATAGAGGCTCAGAACTTGTTCTAGGAGTATCTATAAGCACAGCACGAGAACAGGTAAAAAGTTGAGTCAAAGGGAAGAATATTGGAATAATACAACTAGGCAAACTCATAGTAAGACCTTTATTAAGGTACCATCAAAAAAAGAAGGCTAAAGAAGTACTGCAGCTCAGTAGGAGAACTTACAGAAAATTGGAACCAACACTGGAGATACCAACTGCAGACTGTGTAATAAAAGAACAGAGAATACTTACCACATTCTGTGTGAATGCAAGGCTCTGGATGCAAGAAGACAGGCAATTTTTAGCAAGCAAAAATGAGCCCAGAGGATTACTTTGATTAACCAGCCAGGTACCTGTATAGATTAGTGCAGGACACTAGGATCCTGGAATTGCTAGTATAGTTTAATGGGTAGAAAATATGGTAGACTAAATACAAAAACCCAAGAAGCTGCAATGTTTCCGGAACTCCATGTCAGACGGTTCCCACCAAAGAAAAAAACCCAACAATTCCCAACTTTTTTTCATCTTGAATCTACCTGTTGTAATCTTTTTGTGAATTTTGGTGCTCCCAAACCCAATAATGATCTCACCCCTATACTGAGGTTATTTAAAATCGCTGGATATCAGGGAGTCCCCCTATTTGCAGATGGAAAAGAGTAATATCACCTCCAAAGCTGCAGTTGGGCAGGTGCGCATTGCACCTGGAATTCTCAGGCAGATCATTCTCCGGAGTTCCTGCACTACACCTGTGTAATGTAAATACCATTAAATAATAATAATAATAATAATAATATCATTTATTGGCATATACATATACATATTAAGCTGATATATGCCAAAAAGGCTAAATCATCAAAATAAGATAAATAAATAACTACAAAATTTCCATCTAATAGCAAAAATAAAATTAGATAGCTCTGGAGACCCATCAACAATAAGATAAGAAGCAGCTATTGAAGAAAATATGATATTTCCATAGAAAGATATTATTTATCTTAAGCTTTTAAGAATAATGACGAGAATAAAGAGAGCATAGAAGCAAATTGTTGAAAGTATACATTTAAATATTCTCTCCCGTATAAAGCAAATAATAATAAATAATGGAAATCGTTTAAATACTTGTCCTCTTTGGAACTAACACCAGACTCACATTTCTATCAGACCGTCGCGTCGCGTCGAGCGCACGTTCTTAAGCAGTACAAAAGTAACGACTGCGTTCGTCTGCACAGCATACTGCATTAATAGGTTCTAAAAAAGTTTACGCAATTGCTCGTACAATAGCAATAAAACCATAAAGTGCGCGGTTTAGAGAACTTTAATTATTGGAAAGTAGCTACCGTTTAGTTTACTAGGAAAGCATTAATTTAGCATTGTAATCATTTAATACCCGTCCTCGCGTATTCCATCTCTTAATGTTTGCGTAAACTTAAGCGATTCATCGGCGGTGTCTATTTGTACCCACTTTTAATTGTATGAACTATGTAGTGTTGAGAACGAAGCTTTCATTATCGTTCACGACCTCAAGCAGTCTATTTCCTTCATTGCATAAATCAAGCGCTTGTGCATAAAGTAGGTGTTCCATATTGCCTTCACGGGAGTAAACGTGTAGTAACATGTTTATATGTAAACAATTTACTATTTATTTTATCAATAAGTTATTTGTCTAAACATTAAAATGTAACCTATTATAAAAACCATGCTGTGAACGAAGCTATTTGCTCGGGCCTTTTACGAAATGTATCCGCTCACGTCGTGAAAACAACCTTGAGCATTCGTTTCATTCATTCTCTGGCTGCATACTGCAATATTCACTCATAGCCGTACAAGTGAATGGAAAACTACGTTCAATACTCAGTATGAACGAAGACCTGATATAATGCAATAATCGCAGCACAAGTTATAATTCTATTGAAGATTTTTTTTTTATTTATTTAAGAAAACTATTTTTCTTTCTGGGGTTTTTCAGGCATTGAAATTAATCACATAAAATAGTTGCAGCAGAAAGATCAACTAATGTATACAATTTTATTGAAACGTACAAATTACCAATGCAAGTTAAAACTTTACTGGGGAACTGCTTTACCATCTCAATGCTTTACTGGAATCTGGATTACATCATGCATTTGTTCAACGGTCAACGGAAAACTTAGTGTGAACTATGTGTGCATTGATAATATATTTATTTCTCCTTCCTCTCTGAATGACTTCTAAGACCGTATACAATGTACATCTGTCTTACCACATGGCTCAATTAATGTCTCCGTCGCTCCGGTTTTACTAGCATTACTAAAATCCTAACTCCGACATTGTTTAGTCCAAGTCAAAACACACTCAAATTGTTACAAAGCTATGTAGAATGCTTAAAGAACGCTGTATATCTTCATTCAATAATGGACCACGAAGTAAAGAAATAAAAGAGGTAATCAACGCACAAGTAAATAAGCATGAAAATGGCGATTATCCAATAAAAGCATTAAATTGCTGCGGAATGACCAATCTTACCTCATATATTTAACAAATGCATCTTTGAGGATGAATTTCAAGATGAACAAAAAAAAACACAAAATTGTAATAAAGTCTAAAAAGAAAAACGAATCTCATTCAAATTGCGCTTTCAAAAATAAACTTACTGCCAAGGGCAATGCGACTTTTACAAAGCTGTATCAAGAACGACAACAGCAGTGATTTGTCTAAGGCATTCGCTAAGGCCACATGGTTGCACTACTGGGTAAGTTTCAACAATGTGGTGTAAGAGATCAGGCATATAAACTTTGATCTTAGTGACCGCAAGCAGTTTATTACTTGGAAAAAACAACAAGTGTCCTGACGGTAATGAAAGGTGTGCCTCAGGGATCTATCCCGACGCCCTTGCTGTTCGCAAGCGATATCAGTGACCTAACCAAATAGCATTGCAATTGCGAAGAGCGTGCATATTCGTAGATGATGCGACACTGTTGACGAGGCAAGAAAATTTCAAGCTAGACATAAATTGGATTTGGCATTTAAATATGCGGATGAGTGTTTTAAATGCAATCAATTGTTGTTAAACCGCGAAAAAACATAAAAATACGCTAGTTTAAACATGTTTACCTTGTAAAAACAAAATACGCAAAAAGAAACTATAAGCTTATTGAGCTTACATTTATCTAGTGATCTGATTCAGTAGAGGCTTTCACAACGTAGTTGAATCGGTTATTGCTACCTAACAATCTAAAATAAAATGCTTTAAGTCAAGTTGTTCAAGAAATTCAGTCTTTAAATTGACCTGTGTTCTGTGCGCAATACAAAGAATTGTCGAGATCGGGAAATATGAGACTACCAGACTTAGCTACTTTTCCATGTTTCACTCAAAGAAGCTTATAGGGCATTGATAGAGAACCATTCTATTTGCACATATAAAGTATTTCCAAAACAATAGAAAGCGATTAAAACTTTAAAGTAACCCTTACTATATCATTATTAAATATTCTTGAATATGTTGCGCACACACTCAAGACACATATGCGGGAATTTGCAAGCACTCGACATAACTACGTGATCTCACATCACAGACTTAACGAACACAATCGTTATTTAACTATCTGGTTATAAAACTTTATAATTGCATCCTTGTTTACCTACTTGGTTAAAAGCCGTAACACCAGGTTATTCGAGTTCAAAATTAAAGCACATATTATCAAGCCGTGAGTGTCACAATGTCGAGAATTTTTATACATCTCCTTTTTTTTTAATTTTAATAGTAAGTAATTTGCAAATATTTATTTCCTTTCACTTAGGTATTTTTCTGTCTGACTATAATATTCATGCTTGGAATTTACAATTAAGCGCTTGTTTTATTAGTTTCTTGTGTGCTACTTCCATATTTTATGATTTATTTAAATGTTCGCATATTTGATTCCCAGCGCCTCCACCAAAACGCCATATTCCGAGACACGAAGGAAGTAAACACGAAGCTAAGCATTCGCTTGGTAAAACACTAATAGTAAATATTAATATATAGAATACAAATAAACAAAACTCCTTTGTTAGATCACTGAGCTTTCGTAATAATTTATTACTTCTTCAGAGCATCAAGAAAAAAATATATAAATGAGAGTACAGCACGTGCTTTCTACACTCACACTTAATTAATTAGAAGTGCTCCACTGCATAACATGTTTGAAAAACTAATTAGACTGAATATAAAAAAATTACAGGTAATAAAATTATAAAATTAAATTAAAAATTTTTGAAAGTTACATATTGAAAAGACATGCAGACAACACACAACAACGACGGTCACCATTAACTAAACCCGTTAGCACAAGCGCAACCAAACGTGTACAGCGGTGATTAAAAGTGACAGGCATAGCGTTGGTCAAAAGTTGTAAACAAGATAGTGCGAACTAAATGAAAATGTAGTACAAAACAGATAAAAGTATGAAAATGTAATAAAAGGGGATTGAAAATTTAAGTACGATTATTGGGAGTCGTATATCTTTCGCCATGAAGATGTAATAGGAATTGAGGTTGCAAATGTCAGTTCTAAAATTGACCGAGTTGAAGTTTCGGTTTATGTAAACCATCTCGAGGAAATTGTTAGCAGAATAGATGGCTAAGGAAGACCTATAGTTCACAACCAGAGAGAGTTTCCTACTGTTATTAGAGGAAGTAGCCAATCGCACATAGACGTACCAGAGGGGTAGCTAGACCTATAACAGGATGGCATGTGATAGAAGAGGAAAGCCTAAGTTGTTACCAACATATCCTTTTCGACTATCAGGATGTGACGCCAACCAAGCAAAGTGCTTTTAAAATAAATAAGATAATAACTGGTAAGAGAAAATCCATAGGCCCAGAGGGATTACAAATACCATAAAGACAGCTTGTGACATAGGTTTCCCCAGAAAGGCTATGGGTGGGAGGACTCCAGTGCACTGGTGGTCCGATAATGTGGCGCTCGCAAGAGGACAGTACTTAAAACACAAGAGGACAATGGTAAGAAGTAATACAGGCACAGATGAAAGGAGAAAATGGCAACATCGTGCGGTATACGCTCAAAGTAGACAAAGCACTGAAAAAAACGGTTCAAATAGCCAAGAGGAACGCTTGGAAGAAGTTGATGGACGAAGTAGACCATGACATATGGGGATGGGTACCGTATCGTAACCAAAGAAATAAGAAGGCGGCCCGTCGTGTCAATGTCCGACGAGAAACAGATGGAGCTTGCGATGACGCTCTTCCCCAACCAGCCCCGACAGAAATGGAATAAGATGAAGACGAGAAGAGAAGATGTGCCCTTGTTGACCGAGGAGGAGTTAGTCCAACCGGGAGTCAGAATTAAGGGAAAGCCCAAGTGCTGCAAGGCCGGATGAAATTCCTGCTAAAGTAGTGAAGGCGATGGTGCGAGACTGTCCTGAGGCCTGCTTGGCGGTCATGAACGAGCTGCTAGTTGAGGGAAGGTTTCCACCGGTTCGGAAGACGGCAGAATCCCTAAGGAGAAAAAGACGGAAGAGCAAGACAATGCTTATATACCGATAGCATTTTAAATGTAATGGGAAAGTTGCTGGAACAACTCCTTGCTGCGCGCCTGAAGAACGAGATAGAAGAAAGACAAGGCCCATCAGGTGATCAATTTGGATTTAGAGCGGAGAGATCCACAATTGGAGCCTTAGAAAGGGTTAAATCGATTGCGGAAGGAGCTTATAGTGGACCATACAGTTCCAGATAGGTTTGTACTTGCAACTCTGGATATACAAAATGCCTTTAATTTTGCGCCATGGAATGGTATTCTGCAAGAGCTAAGGAGAAGAAGACTTTCGCCATACCTGTATAACATGATAACTAGTTATTTCAAGGAGAGGTTTCTGATGGTGGGCGATGGGGGTATCCTGGAGGTGACGTGTGGGATGTCGTAAGGCTCAGTTCAAGACCCAATATTGTGGAACATTTACTACGACGGTGTCCTTAGGATAGATGTGCCCTTGGGGGTTACCCTGATAAGATATGTGGACGACCTTGGAGTTGTGATCACAGCATGGGATGGGCAGGGGCTGGAAACGGCGGCCAATAACGCTATTGGCAGAATTGTCGAGTGGCTAAAAACCAAACAGCTAAAGCTCGCGCAACAAAAAACTGAGATTGTACTCTTGATAGCCGGCAGAAAGTTAAAGAAAATAAGTGTGCGAGTAGGAAATATCCAAATATCAAGCCAAGCGAACCTAAAGTATCCAGGAATTTATCTGGATAAATATATGAGTATGATCGTACATGTCCGAAAAACGCCCGAAAAGGCAGGGAAAGCCCTTTCAAATCATTGCCGACTAATGCCTAATATTTGGGAACCAAATGAAGGCAGTAGAAGACTTTTTGGACCCATGGTACACTCCATTATACTCTATGGGGCAACGATCTGGAGGAAAGCGGTGGTCGTCGAGGCACATAGAAAGGTCTTCGAAAAGGTCTAGCGACAACTAGCCATACGGATCACCGGTGCGTATGGGACAGTGTCAACCAAGTCACTACTGGTACTGGCCAGGATAATTCCCATCGAACTAACGGTGATGCAGAGAAGAAATCCTTAAATGGAAAAAATAGCTGGGAGAAATGTGTGTGCAGACATTCTGAATGCATGGCAGGACAAGTGGGAGGCAGACGAGGGAAAGGGGCACTGGACCCGTAGTCTAATTAGAGATATAACCCTGGTATTATAGAACCCACGGAGAAGTTAGTTACTACATCACTCAGATACTGACAGACCATGGTTGTTTCCACTACTATCTTCACCGGATGGGTTTACGAAAAGACAGCATATGCGGCTTCCGCAACGAAGAAGATACGACGTAGCATACATTTTTCTATTGCCCGAGATGGGATACCCTGCTAAACCAAGCGCAAGAGAAAGTGGGGATTTCAAAAATAAGGAATATAATGGCCAAAAGTATATTTACCCAGAAGGAAACGAGATTTTCTCCCCTCACGTAAAGAAAAATACATAGGACACAATTGTGTATATAATAGGTCAAACAAAAAACTATATTAATGAAGCCACCGCCAAGCATCAGAACAAAACGAAAGTAATAAGAAAGAAAGAAGGACAGTGAAACAATAATTCTAATAATAAGAGACAAAAAACATAACCAGTAATAAAGAGAATTGAAGAAAAAAGAAAGCTAAAGAAGATTATATTAAAGAAAAGCTGGAATTAAAACGTTTTAGTGACTTTCGAAAACTTTTATAACTAACACCTAATTTCGTTGGGTAAATATAATATTCGTTGAGCTAAAAGGAAAATGCATCTTGATGATCTTTTATTTGTTGATTTTTTGTTGATCTTTTATTCTAGTGTCATAATCATGAAATTTCGCGTTGGTTGGAATATTTGCTTTTAACTGATATATGTAACATGAAGATTCAAATGCATAAACATGGAAGAGGAAGGATTTTACATTTTTTAAAGGTTGGTCGACATGAATCATAAAAGAGCTCCAGCAGTATTTCTAATTACAGGCTTTTGCACTGAAAATACTTTTTGCGCTCTTGCCGAACTTCCTCATAAGAGTATGCCATACTGTAATCTAGAATGAATTTCAGCATAGCATAATGAAATTAGAAAATCAAGAGGTACCTGAGACCTTAAGTGTTTAAGAACAGAAGCTGGAGCTTCTGCTCCACACACTGCTCTTTCCATGTCAACGTATGGTCAAAAACAACTCTTAAGGATCTAGTACTGTGGCAACAAAATAATTCATTTGTGTTTATAACTAAATTGTAATATTGAACACTCTTCTGCCTCGCATGAAATACCATGTATTTTGTTGTTTATTTCAGGAGCTATTTGACAGACACAAAACTATATCGTTTATGTATAAACTAAAAAGTGTAGGGCCTAGCACTGAACCATGCTGAATTTCAGAATTTATAGATAACCACGATGATTCAATAAAAGTACAATTTCTTTATTGTTTTTGTAACGTACTTTTACCATTTCCATTCTATTGTTAAAATATGAAGCAAACCATCCCTCAAGTACTCCTCTTATTCCATATAATTTAAGATTTTCTAACAGATCTTCATGTTGTACACAATCGAAAGGTTTCTACAAATCACAGAATACACCACCGCAGTGACCAACTATATTTATTTCATATTTCATAAATATTTAGAAAATATTAAATCTTTCTTGAATATTAGTTATATTAACATAATATGCATAAAATATATTATTGAAAATATATTAGGAAAACATTTAACAAATATATATGTTATATAGCATTAATTATATTTTATTGCAAATGATTTCTCAATATTTTTTTCTTAACTCTGCAAGAATATTTTGCTTTGTATTTCTGTAAATATTTTTCATATAAAAAAATAAAGATTTAATTTTTGCTTTTATACATTTGGTGCGTAGGACTAATAATATACAATGGGTAAAATATGCATACATATTAAAGAGCTATTTAAAATGATAGTTTAAAGATTAAATTAGATAATATATATGTAACATTATGATTTAGTTAGTATCTAAATTGAGCCCTGTAACTTCTATTAATATAGCTGCGTTTACGTAAAAGGTATTTATATTACGCAGGAGCTGAAATAATTTGCACGAGGTAACTACTATATCCGTTCATTCACATCAAATGAAAACAATAACATAATTCGAAAACCAGAACAATATATACTTCTACTTTATGTAACTTTAGAGTTCATTTTTTATTTTTTTATTTTAATTATTTATTTTATTTACTGTATTATATTTTTGAGGTATTTTTATAATCAGTCGGTAGATACATATTCACTGGAAAAAAATTGGCAAAAGCAGCCATTTTTAATTGCTCCATGCTCATACATATGCTAACACCTGCATAAATTAAAACGTCTTGTTCGAAGAAAACAAATTGATCCCGCCGAAATTTACGGCTTTCGTGGAGCGTCTCTTGTATCATAATAATTAATTACTATAATAATTGATTCAATACGTAAAATATGATCCTGACATAACAAAGTTGCATAATTTTGCAACTAGACGAACTTGTAATAATTGTAAGTTGGAAGTGAAAAGACTATCTGTAATTACGTTATCAGAATTAATAGATGGTAGCGTGTAGTGAATAGTGATGCGTTGTTATGCTGAAAATCTTAACATGTTACAACATATAGCTACTAGTCAAGTTTACCGTAATAATAAACGGATGGCAACATATTTACATATCACATATATGTTTTTATGCACCAGTATGTTCGTTAATTAACGAAGCCACCACTGCCAGATAATCGGACGGCTATCGTAACATCGTAAGTATTAGAATGTAACTACCACTCCAATTATCGTAAATGCTCCAAATGTATTAGTAGGTGTTGATAATGTTGTACGATGTTTTATTCATGGTATGATCTAATACAATTGGCGTTGTTTAGAGGCCACAAAGAAACGCCATGAGAGCGCCACAACCAAAGATATGAAAAAAGCCATAGCATCAATCAAAGCTAGACTTAAAAATTAGTATCTTTAATTTTGATTGGCTTATTCAAATAAAATGATAAAAAATACGTTTATTTTTTATTTAGAGCACTTCAATCACAAATAGTGATTAATTTGATAATAAACCTTCAGTATGCCTTAAAAGATGCCAGAATTATTGATTATTAACTTGTATGGTGAGTGTGAAGAAACAAGTTCTTCCCTTTTAGACAACTCCAGGTATGTTGTTTTAACTTTTTTTATGGACGTTATACATTCTAAATAACTAAGATATCTAGGTTACTGTCTACAAATAATTTTAGTTAATTTTGGCAAATTAAATAGCTCTGTACGATTGTATAAAAAATTTCAGTTTTCATATAAATAATATTTTATAAATATTTTAAAAAATATCAAGCTTACATTGATTTTAGAATATGGAGTAAATATTTCAATTGTATATTTTATCTATATTTAGATAAAATGAAAATGAAAAATATATTCAAAAACCTCTCACGAAAAATATTTATCAAATGTATTTCTAAAAATATCTATGGTATATTTGTGGCTGTTAGGGCGATGCTGCTTTATATTGCTCGATATTTTTTAAAATATTGCAATAATATTCAATTAATGCAGTGGAGGTAGACTTTCTAATGCCATTATTATTGAGATGATACTGCGTTTGTCAAGAAAATAATTCAAACGATCTAACATACAATATTCTAAGATTTTTGTAATTACAGATGTCAAAGTTACTGGCCTATTATTTGAAATATCTGTAACTATGCCTTTTTTTTACAAATTGGAATAATAGTAGCATTTTTTAGAATTGTTAGAAAAATTCCTTCTGTGAGAGATATGAGTTGACTGGATTGACCGACATAAGTTTAAGGACAATTGAGACATGGTATGCTATGTTCTATGTTCGATTGTAATAATAATGGTATTGAGTTTTTAACATTGGAAAATAACGACTTAGAGTGTATGGGTTGTAAAACGGAATTTTTATATTTTTGATGGGTTGGAAAATTGATTTGATTCTACAAGAAAGGCGCTCTACTTCCGATAGATAATTTCATTGTCAATAAAACCAACAAATATTCATTGCTTTGATATTTTTCGTACGATACTAAAAAAAAAATATATTTTGATCGAATTAGGCACCTACAATACAATATACAGAAAAAACGGTGTATATTTTACCGCTACCCCTTATCAATGGGAGAACGTAGTAGAGTAGAATGTAAAGGTTACTTCCAAGTAACATTTGCGAGTACCTAAAAATTAACAGTTAGAATACGTCAAATTATCAATCGGTTGTTGAATAACAATATAGGGCCTGTAGGTACTGATGCTTTCATAAACTTGAAGTTGAGCTTAATGTTTATTTTAGATTTGCAATGTGTAAGTTGGCGAGTTGATAGCGCCAAGTTCATATTGTACTATTTGCTGGGTAAGCTGTGCAATAATATTTAATGGCTCGGAAAGTTAGATTAGAATGTCCATAACGGTCTATTTTAAAACAAGTACTAAGGTTTAGTGCTAACTACAGGCATAAAGTCTGACATTTATGTACAAAGTTTATTAGTTCAGAATTCGCTCCATACGATAAAAAACAGTACAATTTGCTGAAAGAACAGATGCAATATAAACTCCTCATTAGCAAAAAAGAGAAACAAAATCCTTTATATTTAATAGGGCAATGATTTTATGTCTAGCAACAATAGAAAGCATCATATACATTACAATTACAATCTTAATGCTCAGGACTGCAGTAGACACCTATATATAACTACATCGATTTTAATTTCATTGTTGTGTCAAGCTGAGGATATATGTATGTATGATATTTAAAATGTGAATATCTAAAACAAAGGCATACAGAAACTGCGGCGCACAGTGGTCAATAAGAGGAAAACCTACATTTTTTTTTAATTTTCTGCAAACAGCTTTTTATTGTCACTACACCTTCCTTAATAGCTAGTAGCATATTTATAACAAAAGAAGATCCAATTTTGCGACATAAGATGTATAAATGGGGTACAGTGTTGGTGATTGACTAGTCTATAATTTTTGCCATGACATTTAATTGCTTTATTTACTGTATAAATGTTAACATAACTTTTTATGTTATGCTGATACTCGTTGTAGTTAGCTTAGGTGTTGTCGTTTCTCTCTTAATTACATATAATTAACAATTAAGGATCTATAGAAACGTAAGAAGAAATAAATTTCAAAACTTTAATAAACCACAACTTAATTTTGACCGCCGTCAACCGCTGTGTTTGTTATATTTATTGGGTTTTTAATTAAAGTTTAAAATGATTTTCAGGTGCGGAAACCTGCGGAACACGTTTTTGTTTATGTTTGTTTACTAGGTGAAACTCAATGAAAGATATCAATAAAATGCGAGCAATATGGAATATGCTGTTGATGTCTTCATTGTTTATGTTGAATTAGTTGTATGTAATACCCGAAACTTACAAATTCATTTGTCTATTTAAGTTGTGACCATTAATATTGTTTTATTTAATATAAAAATTTACGCTTATTTATCTTAGTTAACACGAATGTATTTATTTTAGAAACCTATAAGAAACATGAACTCTCGAGATTTACCATAATTTTTAATAACAACTAGTTTTTTTCCCCAGTTCTGGACCAGTGTGGGCCGCCTTAATCGAAAGCTAGACCTTTTTTTTTTATAAAAGCTTATATAACACCGTTATTATTACAGATAGGCATATAGTAGTTTATATAAACTGAGTTATTTTTCTTGGTAGAATTTAAAAATTGTTTAATGGGCGTTCCAATTAAAATAACGGAGTAAGTATGTGTTCTCCTACTTTTGGAACAGCTTGTATAGTCAAAAATACCTTTAAGCTATGCAGCATTGACTTCTATAAGACTTTTATATAAGAGACTTTATTGTAAAATCAAAAATACAGCTGTAATCAAAGACCCAGTTTTCGAAGGACATCCTGCATATTGTTCATATAAACCATTCCTCAAGAGTAGTAGTTAGAATTTGAATATTAGGTATTGTCAAATAGAATATGAGAGATAATGTTTGGAAAATAATTACCAGCTAAATAAACCCTCTTTTTGTTTACAATTTGAGAAATTCCAACGAATTCGCAAAAAGAAAATTTATATCCATAAATAAACTTAAAAAGACACATTTACGATAAAATATAATCAAAAATCAAAAATAATAATAATTAGTTACCTACTTCTTTACAGTGAATAAAAAAAATAATAATATTGCGAACACAAATCAACACCCTACAGAGTATTGCTTGTAAACGATTTGGAAAAAATCTATGAGATATCCAAAATAAATAATATGAATTAAAGCTCCCGACGTGTTTTCTATCATAATCAGTAAAAATGTTTGTTTTCGTGCAGAATGTTAATTCAGTTCTTGATTTGTTAAAATTATTAAAAATGCCAATGTGCATATTGGCGAAACGTCTAATAATGTAAGTAATGCAATACAAAATTCACAGAGTTTTATTACTTTAACATAATCCGATAAAACCAGGAATTGCTGAAGCAAATCATATTGACAAGTGCGTAGAGACAACGCAAATCCCGTTCCCCTGAAAATTAACCATTTCAATTTAATTGACATTCGATGTTGGTGAAGTTGTCAGAACCAAAGTGATAGCACCTGAAAGACTGGACATATCAGACCTACCTTTAGCTATCATTAATATCTGTTTCTGCGGGAGTAAATTGTTACCGCTCTGTAGTTGTCATTCGTAGAATTCATTTGCACAATTTATGGACATACTTTATGTTTTATTCAGTAGGGGTCCCTGTAAACGTCCGTGTTTGGAAAGAAAATTGCAAATATTATATATATATAATCAGTAACCTTAATTACCCTAAGGGTGTAAAGGTAAATTCTATCCACAAACACTTTTATTTCTTATTATAAATAAACGCTGACCACTCTTTTCTGTTTTTTGCATTCTTCTCGCTTCATTCCGGATATTCCTCTTTTTCTCAAACTTTCTTTACTGTACTATCCCATTGTTTTTTTGGCCTGCCTCTTTTTCGTTTGTATCTTGACCTTGCCAGCCATACTCTTTTCGTCAGTCTTTCCTCTTCCATACGTATCATGTGTCCAAACCATTTCAATTTCTGTCTCTCTATGCTTTGTAAAATCGGCTCTACTCCTAATTCTTCTCTTATCTTCTCATTCCTTATTCTATCACTTCGGGTGACCCCTTTAACCGCTCTTAAATACCTCATCTCCAACGCTTGTATTTTACTCTTAGTTTGATTATTCAAGATCCAACTCTCACAGCCGTACGTCAATATAGGTTTAAATATTTTGTTAAACACACGTTATTTTTGTTTTCTTTGAAATCTCCTTCTTCCTTATAAAAGCGTTTGTTCATTGCGTAATATAATTTTATCTCCACTTTCAATTCTGTTGTTAATTTCTGCTTCCTCTTTACTTCTTGATGTATATTTATTCCCAGATATTTAAATATTTCTACTTGTTCTATAATCTTTCCATCTATATGAATTATTTTTACCATCGTATTTCCTATTGACATAACTTTGGTCTTCTCTGCCTTTATCCTCATATTTCTCTTTTTCAAAGCTGTTTCCCAATATTTAAATTTGCTTGCAGATCCTTTATATTCCCCGCGTACACCACCAAATCGTCGGCAAAGGCACTTTCCGCGATTTCCACTATCCTCATGTCTTTATACCCTAATTTGTAATTTCTTCGTTTTCTTTTAATTTCCTTCAAGATGTCATCAAGGACTATATTAAAGAGTGTAGGACTAAGTACTCCCCTTGTCGCATCCTTCCTTAGTTAAATTCTTCCGACTGCATTGCACCCACTCTGACATAATTTCTGGTTTTATGATATATACTAGCAATTGCGTTTTTTTAGTTTGCTATTATTTTTCTTTTATTAGACTTTCCATATCAGATCCTTGGTATACAGTCAAAAGCCTTCTCTATATCTATAAAAGCCACATATATGTTATTATTACTTGTGTTTTTCTCTAGAGATTTGTTTCAATATGAATATATTATCTTGTACTCCTCGGCCTCCTGAAACCACACTGTGCCTCTTCAAGTTGTTACTTCCGTTGTTACTTTTAATCTTTTCCAAGAATCCTCTCGTATACCTTAGCATAGTACTCAGTAGGTAATTCCACGATAACTTTTACACTCTTTCTCTCCTCTCTCCTTTTTTATACAAGGGTAGCAGTATTCCCACTTCCCAGTCCTCTGGTATTTTTTGCTCCTTCCATATCTTATTATATAGTACCTTGATAACTTCCATTCCAGTTGTCCAATATTTTCAGCATTTCAGTTGTAATTCCATCATTTCCAGCTGCTTTTCCTCTTTTTAATATCTTTATCATTTCTAATAATTCTTCTGTCGTTATTTCAAGAAAGTTTTTCAAGAAAATTGCAAATACAAATTATAAATTCAAAGCCTGAAACTCCCAATGTGAATTCATTAATCACTTGTAATATTCAACAATTCGTGTTATAAAAGCGCAGACTTGTACTACTATCCAAAATAGACTAAAAATTGGTTCCTATACTGACGGCATATGAAATTTGGCGTCTGATTGGGACTTTAAGGAGTGAAAATATAACCTTTCAGCAACCTATTTACCGCATACAAGGATTGTAACAAAAACTTTAAATAAAATATTCGATCTCTTTGTGTTATACGAGTTTGTATTGATTTGGGGCAATTGTTTCGAGAATTTGAGAATTCCCACTTCCAACCGAATGAATTAAAGTCTATTTAAGTACACTAATTAAATTATTAGTGGATTTCTTTCACAAAGAAATCGCTATCAATTATTCACGAAAATTCCCGCGTAACAATTTCTCCTAAAAACACGTTTATTTTGTGGGAAAGACCTTGCTTACAGCTTAACAAAGGCGTATAGTATACATCCCAAGATTCCAGTATCAAAATAAAGCCCCTTAAATAATTAAATAAGATAAGAACACTATGAAGTCGCAATTTAATTATTTTGCAACGCAGGTACGTTGTATATGCGAACATGTTCAACATATCGAGTTCTATTGACAAAAGGAAAACGTGATCGTTGTGGCAATAAGCCTTAACTGAAAGGATTTATTTTGATTGTGAGGCGTTTGAAAGAAAACTTGTGGATATGACTTAATTTGCAATGCTTTATATGTCGGGAAGTACATTTAAATCCATTAGATATTTGAAATCAATCGGATCTTTAGAAATTTATAGTTAGTTTATTGGATAATTATATTAACAGAATCTGACATATTGGTATATGTCATATGCAAAATATTTCCAAGAAAAGCATTTTTTTTAAAGCGATCATGAAAAATGTAATTAATCCTGTAAGCCAAATAAAAGACGAGTGGTTTAAAACAAAGACTTTACTCCGACAGCGTAATCCATCCTTCTTAAAGGAATATACATTATATAATGACCTCACCACTGCGTGGCCTAAATCTCTCGCTATGTTTACAAATCTATACTTTATCTTTAAAACAACACCTCAGCATTCAAACTTAAGACTAATAACACGTTCGGCATCTACAGTCATTATTCGATCCCTTTTTAAATATCTGCGTCTTACATTCGGCCTTCCTGAAATAAGGGCTGGTCCTCAAGCCCTTCCTTGTCCTCAGACGCACTATCTCCATGGTACTTGGAAAAAACATAAGCTGCGAAACATCCTTCATGTTTCGACCTCCTACATTAATGTCAAACATTCTGCAAGCTTTGACCTGAAACTCTAATGCTAAACATTCTTTAAAGTTTGCTCTCAACATTAATACCAAACATTCTTTAAAGTTTGCTCTTAAAATTAATGCCAAACATTCTTCATGGTTTGACCTCACACATCAATATCAAACAATCTTTCATGTTCAACCTCAAATACTAATGGCAAACGTTCTTTCATATTTGGCCTCAAATATTAATGTCAAGCATTCGTCAAGGTTTGACACCAAATGTTAATGTCAAACAACCTTCTATGCTTGACCCCAAACATTAATGTCAAACATTCTTCAAGGTTTGACCTGAAATGTTAATGTCAAACATTCTTCAAGGTTTGACCTCAAATGTTAATGTCAAACATTCTTCAAGGTTTGACTTCAAACATTAATGTCAAACATTCTTCAAGGTTTGACCTCAAATAGCAATGTCAAACATTCTTCCACGTTTGACCTCAAACAGCAATGTCAAACATTCCTCAACGTTTGACCTCAAACAGCAATGTCAAACATTCCTCAACGTTTGACCTCAAATAGCAATGTCAAACATTCCTCAACGTTTGACCTCAAACAGCAATGTCAAATATTCCTCAACGTTTGACCTCAAACAGCAATGTCAAACATTCCTTAACGTTTGACCTCAAATAGCAATGTCAAACATTCGTCAAGGTTCGACCTTAAACAACAATGTCAAACATTCGTCAAACTTATTCTGCAGCTTACCTGTGACGACTTTCGTCAATTTGTTCTGCAACTTTTGCAGCTTATCTGTGACAACTTTTGTCAACTTATTCTGCAACCTTTGCAGCTTATCTGCGACAACTTTTGTCGACTTATTCTGCAACTTTTGCAGCTTATCTGCGACAACTTTTGTCAACTTATTCTGCAACTTTTGCAGCTTATCTGCGACAACTTTTGTCGACTTATTCTGCAATTTTGCAGCTTATCTGCGACGACTTTTGTCAACTTATTCTGCAACTTTTGCAGCTTATCTGCGACAACTTTTGTCGACTTATTCTGCAATTTTGCAGCTTATCTGCGACAACTTTTGTCAACTTATTCTGCAACGCTTGCAGCTTACCTGTGACGACTTTCGTCAATTTGTTCTGCAAAGTCACTCACCTTTTAGTGTGACCCAAGGCTTCAGTTCATCAACTGCAGCTATAGTCATTTTCCTCTTCACGTTTTTCTCACAGATGTCTTACTTAATAGCGACGGCTGTACAGCATCTGCGTTACTTTGAATGACCGCTTGACTCCAGGTAACAACTACTCGCCTTCTCCTATCACCGAGAAGTCTATCTTCAGAACCATGACCACATCGCCAACGAGGTACCCTCTGGCCTTGGCGCGTTTTCGATCAAGCCCCTGCTTTTGTTGACTCAGGTCCGTTCGAACGCGGACACTTTGGCCTGCATCCCTTCCAGGTAGAGTCCTTCCAGGCGATCTTGTACAGCACCGAACAGGCGAACCTCTGCGATATTGCGGCCCCAATAACCCATCAGCACTTCCAGGGGAGATAAGCTGGTTGTTTTGTTCTCTGCTTCACCTGCTGTAGTCCAGCCAACAGACTATGAACGGTACGGTGGACAAGTTCATACTGTTCGTTCGCTCTGGACGTTACTACCTTGTTCAAGATGTGTTTTATATGATATGAAGCACTGAACACATTAAAAGCCTCTTAATGGCAAACGCGGTTCCTTTTTCAGGAATTATACGAGCAGGGCACCATATTTACTTTTTTGCCATGCTTCTGCAGTAGGATCTCACCTAGTATATCTAAACACCGACTTCTCGGATGTTTACTTCACACAAATTTGATACAGTTTGAAATGTACCACAAATATATAATGCAGTTTTAACACGAATAATCCCACCAATCATAAGGTCATTATTCGTTTGAACGTCTACTGTCACCCAAAGCCGAACAACTGCCTTGCTTACAACTGACACTTGCAATTGTAATCAACGCTTCTGCAGTAGCTGCTCGCCTAACAAAGCTACCTATATACACATTTCGTTGAATGATAGTACCGCTAAACTACTACTACCATACTACTCGCACTTTGCATCTATCTAACAATGATTTTCTAATCATAGTACACTCGCTGTCTGTGTCGATAAGAGGTTTCATTTTGACCCCCCTCGATACCAGCAGCTATCACAAAAATATTAGTATCGCCTTCATTGATTCCGTTGACATTTTATAGATATTTTATCAGTACGTCTAACTGTTGTGCTATTGCACTGTTCCTGAAGATGTCCGAGTCTGTGACATTTCTTACAGAATAGCTTCGGTTTGTCACAATCGATAGCATGATGATCGCCCTTACAATTGAAACAATATATTCTTTTTTTTTTCATTAATACTTTTAGAATTCGCTTGTGCCGCACTATCTTTATTGCCGATTATCAAACTATGGCCTTTAGAAAATCTGGTATCGCTTCTGACAACATTGGACGAACCTGCGTAGCTTAAATAATTGGCCAGTTCGCCCACAGTTTTGAAATTAGCGGCCCCTTGCCGATAGGGACAGAGTTTCGTTATCTAATCCTTCAATGACGCTGTCGATGATATAAATTTCCGGAATAACTAAATTTAATTGATTAAGCTTGCTAACTTTTACGAAACAATAATCGCCTAGATTTTCATTTCTTTTTAGTGCATAGTTAGCAGCTTCTACTAATAATTTACCGAAATTAATTTTGCGCGGAAATGTGTCGATTAATTGAACTTTTAATTCGTCCCAAGTAAGGTATTTTTCGCGGAGCGAATCGTACCATTTACGGGCATTGCCGCGCAAACGAGATGCAGCGAGCTTTATCGCAATTGTGTCATTCCACCTATGATACGTCTTTAACTCGACTATTTTTATGGACCATTCTAACGCACTCGCAGTATTCGCGCTAGGATCAAATATCGGTATCAATGTCTCGTCGACCGACAAATTTACATTCGGCGCGTTATAAAAACTAGAAAGTTTGCTTAGCTTTTGTTCCAAGCGCCGAATTTTCCTGCTTTGCCTCGACCTCTCCTTCGACGAATCGGAATTGCAACTCGTGGACGAGGACGTGGACTTATCACGGCGCCGAGAAGAGGCTTTCGATCTGTTCGACCTCTCCGACTTCTTGTGTGATTTCTTCCCGGCCATGACTTGCACTCAGCACAACACGGCACGATTCACTTTTATAACATTTCTTTTTGTCCTTTCGGAACGCCACAAATTCGTACAGATACACTACACTTCGGTGTATCTGCAGGTAATACAGGTGTATCCCACTTCTGACTATGTAAGCCAAATAAAAGACGAGTGGTTTAAAACAAAGACTTTACTCCGACAGCGTAATCCATCCTTCTTAAAGGAATATACATTATATAATGACCTCACCACTGCGTGGCCTAAATCTCTCGCTATGTTTACAAATTTATACTTTATCTTTAAAACAACACCTCAGCATTCAAACTTAAGACTAATAACACGTTCGGCATCTACAGTCATTATTCGATCCCTTTTTAAATATCTGAGTCTTACAATCCATTTAATTTTTAAGCTCTTCTAAGATCTAGGCAAAAAGTTCGAAAATTCTTAATTTGATGTAAGGTTGTAGTTAAAAAATTATGTTATGTAATTTATACATACAATAAACTATTATTTGTTATAATGCAAAAAATATAATGTGGTATGGAGAAAGACGTTATTGGACCTGATAAAAAAACAAATCCATCAGTAGTAATAAAAAAAAGAGTTTTTTGTCCATGTGTTTTGCACATACTTAATTTTTTAAGCTTCACATAGTAACCTGATAAAAGAAAAACTACACAATACAACAAAATTTTGTATTATACACATTCAAATAGTAAAACTTAAATGAATTTGCGCAGAGAATACTTTCGCCGCGTTTAGAATGCCGAGACCGTAGAGCCACATATACAAGCGAACTATGTGGGCAATATATCTTTCTAAGTTTCAAACGAAGTTTTAGGTCCATCAAAGTCATATAAATTAGGTCAGGTCAGAGCTCGTAAACTCACTATAACTTCCAAATGTTACTTTAAGTTAAGCAATAAGATTTATACTAAATTGTATAAAATAGTTCAAAAATATGCCGTTGTTTTAAACGTTGTTTTAAAACTCTAGACATTAATCAAACTTTGGTTGTACTTATATTTTCTATCCATATATCTTATACACTACGCATCTCAATCTTTTACTTAAAATATCTCTATTTCTTTATTTAACAAATAGAAGGTAATACACAACTTTACTTACTTACTTTCAAATTCCTTATTTATTTAATCTTAGTAGGAACCTGTGGCCTAATAAAACTTCTACCTATTCCTTGCGTTACCAGAGAGAAGAGAAATAAGCAATTTTAACGACGGCATACAAAAACAACTTCTTTGATTAAATATCTCTACGAGATGGTACCAAGACGAAGATGAAAATATCTAAATGTAAAATACATTTTCAATTCAAAAATAAGGCTGCGCCCTGGGTGCATCAATTTCTAGCTTTCTCACGGGATGTAGAAAGTAAAATGATTTCCAAACTTAATTACACATTTACATTTTACAAACATTAAATATGCGACTGCATTATTTGTGCACCTAATCACAAAATGGACCAAACAGCAGACATGTTTAATACGTAGCAGCCCCATCTTAATTTTACCACAGGATATCAAACAAATTCAACAAATTAATTTCTTGGACTATACATAAATAATCATTTCAAGTTCGTTAACGCTGTAATATTACCCTGGGGATCATTGGCAACTTCGGATCTGCAATTTCTGAGGAAAATTCACTTTGAAATCTGAAATTACGCGAAGAGTTGCAAGGAAAAGTCTGAATTTACAAGTTCGTATGTTGTACGATACATCATTCTCATGTATTTTTGGAAACATTGTCTGGTTATAGCAATTCAGTGAGAAATTACTAGCGTTTCGAAGAATACGTGATAACGAAATACATCCAGCATTTTGGTACATTTTGATTAATAAAATTTCCAAATGATTCTGTAAAAATACACATGAGCTGTACTCAGTTATGTTTTACTGTGTAAATTTATAATTCGCAATGTAGCGATTACATTTTCAGATGTAAGTTTACGCAGTGCGCGAAATTTGTTTAGTGTAACGTTGTAATAATATAGTTATTGTGATTTTTTATAAAGGTTGTCCGGCTAATATTTTTTCTTAATAACAAATATAAAATTTTATTCTTTAATCTACATTTTCTTTACAAATACCTACCCTTAAATATTAGATAATATTCAGAGATACATTCCCTCCCTCCCCAAGTCATGCGCATTAGTAATAATAATCATAATAATAATAATAATAATAATAATTTATTTTATGCAGTGGACTCAAGATGAGCATAGAACACGTCAAATAGTAACCTTTCCCTCCCCTCTTATCAAGCGATGAGTATTATTTTACCTGTAGTAACTAGGTAGCCAAGGAGGCTGTATGTGATATGTCTTATAAATCAATAACTTGTGTAATATAAGAGTTTTACTTCGCTTAATATTGAATTTATAGTTTAATTTTAATCATTTATTAATAATGACTATAAATATCGATAACATGCACAATTTATTGTATAATAATATATCAAAAACATTTAAAGACTCTTACTCAAGGTGAATACACTTATTTTCAATATAACTAAATATCAACTATTATCCAGTATCTTTTTGGATTATTAAATTTCAATTTAAAATCAAAACAACACTTAAATCTCCCACTGTCCCAGACAATGAATCTCGCAAACAATGCCTACCAACTTATACATATTAAAATTTCAATTTAAACTGTCTTTTATAATTATGTAGATAACCTCAAAGTTTACGAAATGCTAAATAGTTATTTACACAGAAATTCACAGTTCACACCCCAAAGTATTTCAGAATGGAATTTTCTCGCAGTGACAAACCAAACATGTTACAGGAAAAGAATCCATATGAAAGATAGATGTGACAGCAGTATCAGGGTATTGTAATATCCTTCCAAGTATCCAAAGCATATCGTGATACTCAGAACAGCAACAATATGTACAATTCCGCAAGAGGAAAGGTAACAAAGTATGCTAATTTAGCGAATTTTTTCTAATGATGAAAAATTTTGACATTTCTTCTATATACTTTCAGCCTAATGGCAAATACAAAATCCACACAGAAGTTCCCTTTCAGTTTCGAAGAGATTACGGAAATATGATTTAATTTATTTGAATTCACCAAAATAAAGCAATTTTTAAACGAAGATTTTTTGAATAGCTCCTCGTCTTCATAGACCCCAAGTCATTTATTTTATACGAGCTACATTAAGGTGCTTAAGTCCTTGAACTAGATACCAAGGAAACTACATTAAAATCATATAGTTACCGTACGATAAACGTATTAATTACCACAGCTATGATGCAAATTAATTCACACCCAATATATACTGGATTTACAAACAGGTGTGTATTTACACAAAACAATAATCACGTGGTTATTACTAAAATTCATTATATATTGCAGTATATATTCATTAGCAATTATCCTTACATTATATATACACATTATTCGTACCATTCGTTCCTGTAGTACATGGTAATATTTTATTTACCTGAAAAAACAAATTCATTAAGCATACAATGTAATTACATAATGATATGAATATATAGTAATAAAGTAAAAATGAAATCCAATGTGCAATTTTACATTACAGAATTCAACAAATTTATAAATCGTAAAGTATTTTTAAAAGCTGTAATAATAGTAGCCTTTAATGCCCAACAGCGAACCATTTTTAGTACAACAATTACAAACGTAAGTAAACAAATTGGTATGAAGATCTAAACAGATAAATAAAAATATAACAAGTATACAACTAAACTAACTTAAATGTATGTGTGCGTAAACTATATTTATTTATAATTATTTCTCCAAGAGCTAGGAGCCAATTACTGGCCAAAAAAGTAACAATAACGAACATAAAGAAATCCATGTAAAAGTTGCTTAAATATTTATTTGTACTCTGATATATAATCGTAATCGGTGGTCGAACTAAAGTACTTGTATGTGCCGTTGGAAGGAAAAAGGTAACTACGAAACTTGCAGCTTTTCGAAGCACATAAGTCACGTCTCCTAGCTAAAGATTCCATACGCATCTCACTCATTACATTCTCTAGATCCGCCCCACTTGGTGGGTAAACTCCGAACAGTTTGTATGATATATACCTCAAGAACGTTCACTGAATTCGTTCCAAGTGTGTGTGATATATTTAGAACACCGTATAATGCTGGCGTACTTTAGTTCGGCATTACAAATGTGAAGAATAATAACTTGGCAGGTCAGCATCAGTAAATTCCTTGGAAGTTTGAATCAGAAATCCTAAAGTTTTTGACTAAGATTTACAAACTTCCTCAATACGTAGTATAAAGCCCAAAGGCGAATCAAAGAGTGCGCCAAGATCACGTATTGTCGTTTTGTAGAGAATTCCGTGTATCGTATACATAAATGTGTCTCGAATATTTCTTCTGGTAAATGACACTTCAAATCATTTACAGACGTTAAGTTTCGGCATGGTATTTTCGCATTAAATGGATATTTTATCGAGATTGCGTGTGCAGGTGTTTTAATGCCAAGTAAATTTTTAAGTCATCTGCGTGCGCAAGTGTTGGGCAAACCAATGATGACAATATGTCTTTTATAGTAGGAAAAGTAAAGAGGCCAAGTTAGACCCGTGAGGTACTTCTGGAGTGACATTATGTTCTGATGTATAAAATCTATTATAACAGACGTATGCAGATCCATTTAATAAGTAACTTTGCATTAATTTGATGAATGAAAATCTTTGAAAGAGGAATCTGATTATTGATGGTATCGAAAGCACGAGATAAGTCGATGCATATCACATTAATCTGCCCACTATAGTCAAAATTTTCACAGATATTAGGTATTGCGATCGCTAAGTTCGTAACTGTAGATCGGCCATCGTAATGAATCCTTGTTAGACAGGGTACAGGTATCCTGGAATATGCAAAATAAATGCCGTTCATAAAGATCGAAAATATGAAGATGGGCCTGCAATTCCGACGTTTCTAGACATCCTCTTTATTGAATATAGGAACAACCCCTGACTTTTTCATCTCCTAAACGAGCCACACACGGTCGTACTACAAATTGTACGGCAGATTACACAAACAATTGAAACGACCATTGTAAAAGCTCTTTGTCGACACATGTAACGACTCGTGAATCAATCAGTTGCACAATTTATAATGAATTAGACACACGTTTGCTACCATGGCACCTAGGATTCACACAGTTTTGCACAAAATCCCATAAGGTTTACATAGGGGGTCTACAGTTTCTTTACTTCTGGCTTTTCCAGATGTCTATTACTATCTCACTGCGCTAGAGAGCCAAAGCTGCTGGGGCCTAGCCCCTCAAGTGGGCCTACGCTATACGGCGGAACACTTTCATCTCTCCAACTTCCAGCACGAAGAACAGTAAGAACCACCCTGATTGGGGATCGATAATTACGTCAGACTACGTGAGAACTATTTAAGCTGTTTCAGGAGTTGTCCAAAATGTTTCAGGAGCTATTTAAGTTGCTCTAGGAGTTGTTCAAACTGGCCAGGAGCTTTTTAAGTTATAGTTGTAATTGTCACGTACTTTGAAATCATCATCGCCCCCTCCCCCCATCTCCTGGGGGTAGAGAATACCTACCAGGCGCGTCCGCGAGGTGGTGGATAGGAGGAAGGTCATCTTGTCAGGGTTCGCTCAAGACGAGATGGTTAGTGGCGGCTATAAGTTCGTCCTCTCTGCTTAAAACAGGAGCAGGATGAATGAAGACCACCATTTATTAATAAATTAAATCGATACAAGACAAAAACATCCTTAAACCCATGCTCCACTCAATGGTACTACATGGGGCTACCTACTCTAATTATCTCATTATTCCTAACATGTCATTGGTCCCTATTTTATGGATAGAAGACCAGTCTACTAGTTCAACCTTGGGGAACCCGGCGCAACCCATTGTATTTAGCCTGTTGCTATAATAGATAGCTCTGCATGCGGGGCTCTGTTTAGGTGGACTTTTTCTTCCCTAGCTATTCGTGGGATCAACCATGGAGGAAGGACGTTTATTAGCGGGACGACACCGCTAATAAACAGGAATTGGTTCTCCAATCTGCTCCAGTCGTCTTCTTCCTCCATAAGAAGGAGGAAGACGACTGGAGCAGATTGGAGAACAAGATGGCATCCATCTCCTCTCAAATTGCGTAGCACTGTGCAACTCAAGGGCGTTGCACCTGGAAGCACGTAAAATAGAAGAGGGAGACTTACCTGACCTAGGGCCTTCTGATATCCTACACTTCTTGAAAGGAATAGGATTGGAAGGCCAGCCGTAAAACAGCAAGAACATGGGACACAATAGATCTTTCAGGTTGCAGTGTAATATCACCCTTGCAATATATACAAACGTTTTAGGGAAACTGTTTAATCGTAAGTTGAGGTTTATTTGTACAGATAATGCAAGATAGAGCAAAATATATTTGTCAAATTAATTGTCAAATCGGACATATTTGTCAAATTAAATGTAATAATGAATTTGGCAAGAAACAGTCCTATTTGAGGCTACCCTGATGACGGCAGTAGACGAATTGCCGAAATGTCGCGTCGGATCATCAAAACCCTACAAACGATGGAAATAGTCCAAACAATAACGTAAGTATAGATAATGATTCTACAAGCGCATGTCAGAAATTTTTAATAATAAAAGGCTGAATAAGATCATACTAGCAGTACTCTTGTTGGAAAAGCGAGGCATTATATTATGTATTTTTTTACAAGAATTTGTATGATTCCAGCTTTTTAAATAAATTCCTTAAAAAAATGTATATTTTTACAGGAACGCACCTATATAGCTGTTATGCTAAATTTACCGTAAAATTTTGATGTCTAATAGATATTACAACTAAATAAAAGAATTGGAAAATACTTGATAACAATAAAAATATTTCCTTGCAATTGAAGCAATTCCTAATAAATTTTAAATGAAAATGAGAATAAGTATTTTGGAATTCTAATAATGTTAATGACTGTTACATAAAGATATCATCTCTAGATGCACACTTAGTTTTAACTAGAAAGACATCGCGTCAACCCTTAGAAATGTATCGCTATTTAGTATCTATAATTTGGATCATGCTCCCGCCTTAATTGCCGATCTTTGCTAAAGAGTAAATTGCTACTTTGCACGCTATTGCTTCATTAAGGCGTCGTTGTCTGAAAGGGTTCATTTACTTTAACGATAACCATTCTACTCATCCTCACACAATCACCTCTCCTTAATTTCGAATATGCCTGAGTTTAATATTCTCACTTTCGCATCTTGCTTTTATTAAGTACAGATGTGCTCATTCATATACACGTTTTATGAAATTTACGACTCCGTTCTATAATAATTTTCATTTCGGGTCATGAAAATTTTTGCCATATAAGACATAAATACATTATATACGGAAATTTCACCAACCACCAGGCTTTCATTAAATTGGCTTGATGCCACAACATGTTATATGGGAAATGAATATATTACTTGGCAAACCCACTGAATTAAAACGATTAGATTTGTAGACTAAAATGTTAGAGATATAAATTAAATTTCTTCAAAATAATGTTGTGCACATTTTAATAAAAAACAAGAAACCAAATTAAATTTTATGGTTAAAATCAATTAAACCGTACAACTCGAATGTTCATAATATTACATCTTCAAACAAAATTAAAATAGACAAAACAAATTAGGAACAAAGTGAATTGGTTAGAAATACAACATTAATTAACAACCCGACCACAAAAACAAAAACGTCGGCTGTTATTATTAGGTGATCAATCAAGGTGTCACCATCTCTGCAAATTTCAGTAAAAATACTCCAGAGAAAACAATTTCATTACACGTACTAATGAAATTGTTTATCCATGTTTAATTTGCGTAAGGAGCTTTGCAAACGCTGAAATTCACTAGCACGTACTACTAAAAGCAAAAACAACCCTTTAGGGACATTCTCGTTGCAATATACCTTTAGTTTTTTGAGTATAATGTACCCAAATTGTGTGAGTCATTATACAGTATACCTGATGTTTCACTGTTTCTAAATTATTATACACTTTTATAATAATTATGTAGCATAATTCCTATTGTGTATCTCACAAGGGAACCACACGAACTGTAAATTCCGGATTCTAATGAAACTTCGCCAGTTTATAGACCCATGGAGTGTTACTCAAGGACGTTTTCTGTTGCAGCCTAACTTCAACTTTTGGGGGTGAAAAAAACACCCTTGAAGTTCGACCAAAATGTCGTTTATCCAAAATAACTTTTAAACGTTGAGAGATAGAAAAAAGTTTCAATAGCGGACATGCACCGTTTATGCAGCTCTTTCGATTGGTAGAGCTATTTATATACAGTCTGTTACAATAAGTACGGAACAACATATATTGTGTTTATTTGTCGAATTTCGGAAATCAGTTGTAATCACTCTATTTGACATCGAGTACTGTATATAGACCTGATTTAAAAAATTATACAGGTTGTACACAAAATTATTATTTTTTTCATATTTCTTAATCTAGTGAGATTCTGTATATATTGTTGTGTGGTTGCATTATGTGTTGAAAGCCAGTGTAAAATTACACCACGCATTAAATGCCTATATGTGATAGTTTTCGAGCTATTCGAACTTCTTTGTGTTCTCTGTGATTTCTTTCCAAATGCCGTTCCAAATTTGTCACGTCAAATTTACAATAACTGCAGAATATAATTTTCTTTTTCGGCATTTTCTGATAAGTTGTGATAGTGACCTAGTGCAAAAATTACCTTAGGCAGTAATACTAAAGATACGTCATCATATGTTTCAGTATTTAAAAGGATTTGTGTGAATATAGTACTGCTTATATCTACGTCTTACTGCCACATCTCTTGTTTTCCGTCTGATTTACGTTGGGATGTATTGCTTGAGAATAGTGATATAGTCTCTATTGAAACTACTGCTGACGTTAAAATTGTTTTAGGTAGGTACTACTATTATTTTCTTCCTTGCTTGAATCTATTTCTGACCAATTTTGATTATTTTCTGGTTCTGGTGACCGAATTAATCTTTTCTTGCTGAAAAATAGCAATAATAATAGCATAACATACAAATAACCGAAAGTTGTTTTATTTTTTAATTATAAAAAATATTAATTACACAAAATATGAATTGGTCTTTGGGCTGTTTGGATTGTTTAAATCCAACGTTTCAGCAGTGTTTCTACTGTCATCATCAGAGTAGTCGTGATAGGGACTGTTACTTGCCAATGTCACTGTTTGCGATAGAAATATATTTACTCTCTGATATGAATTGCCTATGCGTGTGTTCTGTAATTGCACAATGTACACACTACTGTATAATACGGTTATATACTGACTTCTCTGGGATAGCTATAATATAATACATATATATTACATATATATTACAGAGTAAATACATTTCCATCGAAAAAAATGGAACTGGTAAACTGCAGACCTTATTGGGGCTATCCTGATGACGGCAGTGTGATGCCGGAAACATTGGATTTAACCAATCTGACAGATGGAGTAAAAATCTCAAACGCCAACTCATATTATAGTAATCCATCGTCAAAAATTTCACGCCATGTATCACACAAAATTTGCATCACAAACTTAAATAAAATTATTGAAAATATTGGCGTTATAACGCAATGGACAACAGTTTATTCAATTAAATGAAGAAAGCATATATCTGCATATCAATGCTACAATAGGATTGAATGTGGGATCCGCATCAGAATCAGCACTAGTAAAGATGGCTATATCAACATCAATTGTAGGAATATAATAAAACCGATCAGAAAACAACCAACGCTTTCCTCTAAACCAAGCGTGAAAGATACCAGTTATGTATCTACCCGCTAATTATTTCTCTAAGTCAAACGTGCGCGTAAATGTGGTTGCTCATAGTAAGACAAACGTAACATCAGATAACTATCAATTTTGTTTCTTGAACACTGTGTTAATATTGCACATTAATTCCATCAAATTATTTTCTAACTTACCTTTATTTGCGCCATCATCTGCAATTTTACTTTTCCCCGCGAAAAATTACTATAACCAAAAATACATGAGAGTTGCCTGTATTCTCAACTTTTATAATCAATTGATTAACCTACATATTTATATTGCAAAGAGCTCTACTATACAGGGTGTTAAGTAAGCATGCGGTAAAAATTCAAGGGGTTTTTCAAAAATCATCACAGGACAAAATATTCTTAGAATAAGCCAAGGAATAACCACTTGAATTTTAGCCGCATGTTTACCTAACACAGTGTATATAAAAAACCCTCGATAGAAACAGCACGGAAACTTATCTTTTCATATTGAAAATTTACTTTTTATTTCTTCGAAAAAATTATATATTACTTTCGTCAGCAATGGTTATCCACCGAGGTTACTACGTGGCATTCTGTATAACACTGTCAGAGTTACTGATACTACTAATAATGGAATGGGGGAACCAGGCTCCTCCTGAAGAGAGATATTACAGACTCTCATTTATTCCAGCCGTTACCTCCAAGATTGCTGGCTGTTTCAAAAATCTATCAACACCCTTGCCAAGTATAACTTACACTCGTTGAGTAAATTGTTTTACAATTGTGAAGACTCTGTACCTCTTCTCTTGAAGTCTGATGTTGTCTATTCCATCCCCTGCTCTCAATGTGAGGCTATTTATAATGGACAGATCTCACAATACCTCAAAAATAGAATTATACAACATATGAATGATTGTAAGAATTGTTCTAATACTGGCAGTAAGTCAGCCCTTGTGGATCATTATGGTGACCCAGGACATCTTTTCAACTTTGACGGGTCATCAGTGTTGACTACAGAACACTCTTATTATAAGAGACTCTTTTTGGAGATCTCTTATATTAACATTAATAAAAATAGCATTAATTTCCATAGTGATATTAATAATTTAAGTAAAATTTACTCATATTTATTTGAAATTGATAGAAAATTACGTAATAAATAGTATTTACATAATAAATAATATCAACCTACATCCTAACATCCTATCACCCTGTACATGGCGTACACTCTGTATTCCACTAAACCTCGTACTTCGTACCTTTTATGGTTTCCAACTGCGCCTCATAACCTCTCCTGGATTTCGCGCCTTTAGTGTCGTGTGCACGCTGTCATGGCCTCCTTCCACGTCTTATTTGCAAATTTAATTTTTAAATCTGTAATGAAATAATTTTTAATATAATTTAAAATTCTTGACTTTTAATATGTATTGTTCATAATGTTTGTATTATTTATCTTCGACGTTACTCTTATACTGTAAGTTATAGTAGTAGTATTTTTTGCTTATCTTATAATATTTACACACTAATCGGTTGTACTCTCTTTGTAGTTGATTCTCTGAGGAAGAAATAAATAATTGCGAAAGCTTAGAATTAAAAAAGATTGAATATTGATTCAAACTTTGGCTCCCATACTCAATAATTCTTGTTAAACCTAACGTTATACAGCCAGTACTTCTTTTCAAATTTGAATCTTCAGCGTCTCTCACCCGGCGCATCAATCTACAACTAATAGTACCCGTTGAACCTACATCTCAACTAGAGTGTGAACCTGAGGTTCTGTACCCTTTATCTCTGATAGGGCCGCTGGGAGTGGATGTTTGGTAGTAATTTGTGGTAAATTACTCTTTCAGGAGGGATTGATGATTTGAAATTCTAACACGAAACTAGTATTTTGAAGTTTTACCTCACTAGAATGTATTTGAAGGCGGTCGTCACGTTTAATAGTACCCTAACAATCTTATTTTAAAAGACAGAAAAGAAAGTTTTGTGGTACAACCTTGAGTTATAACTGTTTTGTTTTACAAAGTATACAAATGTTTTTCTTAGCCGTTAATGCAATTTTATGTTTTTAACTTCATAATAAAATAAAAAGTCACAAATATCAGAATAATCTCACTACACTAAAAATTTTAATAGTACAATAATTTTAAATAAGGAAAGAAATTATAAAGCGCGATGATGATGATCCAAATAAACCAACATAAAAACTCAGTAAACGATAAAACAGAAATAGAAAGTGTATCAAAAATTTATACACGAATCATTTAAATACTACTTTTCGCCGTTAATATATATATATGTAAAGAGACAAATAAACAATTTTAAATATAACAATAAAAAAAGCCCATCGCTGAGCTCGCCTTTCGTGTTATTTTAAATGTGAACTTCAGCACTTTAAATTCAAAATGTTTTCATACACAGTTAGTTTGTATTGGACAAATAACATTGTTTGTAATTAGTAAGAACATGTACTTTTAAAGTAACTTTTAAAATGTCCTTGTGCTATCCTTAAATGTGTAAGTATAAACGCATACATAGATATAAAATGTTAATGACATAAACGTTTATTAATTGTAGATAAAAAATTGAATTACAGAAAAAAAAATTCTGAAGAAGAAAAGAATAAATAGATTGCCGAAACGTTAATGAATAGTTTTAATTGATTAAAAAAAATTAATTCAATATAAAAATAAGCCGCTAACACATGAAAAACGGAAAAACATACAAATGTTGTGTTGCCTATAAGTATATTTATCAATAAAATTGATTCTACCCTAAATATATTTATTGTTTTATTGCATTTTAATATAAATACGATATAGTTTTACAATAGAATTGTCAGCTGCCAAAACGCCTTTAAATTTGATACATTTACAGTTTGTTCAGTATTTATTTCTTCCGTACATTAAAAGAGAACTGACGTTTACTCTATTGTAATAATACTTTTGTGCTATATATCATTTATTAAGAAATTGCATAAATGTATATGATTTCCAATATCATATATCACTTATGTTGTTTTGAAATAATTTTTAATACTAACGAAAATACTACCTAAATACCATCATTACATACTCTCATAGTATGAATAATTACGTTTGCTTGCAGGGGACTCGATTATGCTGTTCTCCACTGTACATGCGTACCGTATATACACGACTATTACTCCGACTAATATCCCTCGACATTATCTCAAATATCTTGCGACCTCATCTCACCAATGTCTCTTTTTCCAGCAGAGTAGATGATTGATAGAAGCTTTTTTTTTAATTCTTCATCATCGTACGCGTCAATATTTGCGCCCACAGGACTGTGATATTAAATTTCACGCGTGATAAAAAGGATCGTTAAGGCGTCCCTTAGAAAAGGAAATTCCCAGTACTCGTTCCGTATGTCGTCAAAGCAAACGCATAAAAAGCTATCGATCGTATTAAACGACACATTTTCACGGTTGATTAATAACGGCAAAAGGAAAAATTTTATCCAAACCGAGTATATTTTCATGCGCTGAACTGAATCCGTAAATCTATAGATATATTTTCAGTTGTATATAAAAAAAAAATGGCTCAAAAAATAAAACTCTATGCATGAAAAGATACACCCCACAATAGGGATTGTATATAAAACAACTGGAAACCAATGTATTATATTTCACAATAAAATTTGTGAAAGGATTAGCGTTAAAACAACTTCTGTGTTAATGTCATCATTAATATTTTGCTAATTCATACAACACTAGTAAGAATTCAAATGCATCACAGCGATTTATTGCAGACTACCAGTAAACGAGTATTACAGTGTAAATGCAGACGCTTCACATTCTTTTTAAAACTGTTTTATTGATATCTGGTGCTTTCCATTGCAATAATCAATAGATAGCTTACCCATGCAATCTCGGCCAGCTGTTGATTACAGTGCAAAAATTTTGCTAGTGCTGCAAACGAACCTCCATTCCAACTACATTAAAATCTGACTGGTCATTGAATTTATATTAAAATTGCACTCGGTTGGATATCTATGAAAATTCGCGTATTACTTCCAACTATTCGTATAATGTTTCAAATTATTAACGGTTTCCAATTTAGTTTCATCACTATTTGCGCACAACCATTTCTGAATGGTTGCTGATTTAACATTTAATGATAATAAGATTTACAATATTAAGATTTATCACCTAACAAGAATCAAATCAGAAGAAGCATTATTAAAACATGTAGAAACCAAAATTGAATATTCTAAAGAATTTAAACCAGGAAAAGGATTAATACTAATAGAAATTACGAGAAGATAGAGCAAATGCTTCAAAAAACTAGTAGAAGAAAAGTTTATGGAAATAGAATACGATCAACAAACAAGCAAAAAACAGAAACTCATATATATCCCAAGAAAATCGCAGATGTATAGAAAGTATGCAGATAGGGAAATAAAACAGCAATAAATCTCAATAATTTATTTATTCAATTTATCTTGATATATCTACAGCTTTTCCTACTACATCGTTAGTGCATAGACTAGGTGATACCAAGGCCGTTTTCCTAGGCTAGATTACTTGATTCTAACGTACTTACGACAATTTATTTTTATCTAGGTAAAACTAATTGAACCTCACACTAAGGAAGAAATGGGGTGGCCTAAGAAAAGCTAGTGTATTTCGAAATCGGATTTTACTAATTTACTGATACACACAAACTTTATAAATAATTTAACACTCAACCAAATGCAAAACTGAAGAAATATAAGAAGTAGTGTGCTTAATTGTGTAGTTCTTTTGAGCAATCTATTCTTCATTCATTCCATCTTTTTCTTTAATTCTCCTACATTTGCATTTGAATGCTAATAGAAACGTGTTTTCTACTTTTTTCGTGTTTTGTAATTGTTGAGAAGACATCCATTTTATTTTCAGTATTTTATGGTAAATGTTCTATTTCATCTTCTAAACTGTATCCCAAATCAGATTTCTTCAAGAAGTCTTCTTTTGTCGTGTCCGAAAGAATTAATGTAACCAATATAACAAAAGCATTTAGAGACCAACAAAGAATTGTTCGAGAGGTTGTTGCCGCAAGTTATCGATGATTCAGTAATTTTTTATTTCAACGATTAACTATGATACTCATGCTATGTTTATACAGGGTGGCTGGTATTTATGACCAGCCCATTAATACATTTTAAAGGACATCGTAATATAACTCATTTGAAATAGATTTGCCTTATACGAAAGTCAATAGTTTTCCAGATGTATTTTTTTTTGTATTTTCTTCAAAATTCAACACTTACTCGAACTCCTGTTTCAAATTAAAGAAAACAATAAATATTTCTTTCAATTTTTCAGTTATTCTAACTAAAAGCTAAGTTAAATAAAGTATAAAATAAAGTATTATGCCAAATACTTCCAAGTAATGCTTCCACTTGTGAAGAAAAATTTCAAATAATTTTTACAAACCCGAACGTATTAATCTGAACATACTATGTCGACATAGAAGATGGACATTTTTTATTGCGGATTTTGTGGACAACTGAGTATAAATTTGGTGGATAATCAATTCCCACAATTTACATCATTGGTCAGACGAAAATCCACAGTTAACTAGAGCAAGAATTTTTACAAGTACAAACACAAAAAAAAATTAATATCTCGAAAGCTATTGACTTTTGTATAAGGCAAATTTGGCTAAAACTATTGTTAATGAGCTGTATTATCACATCCTTAATATGTAGGTTTAAGTACCAGTCAGCCCTGTATAACTCTGCGTTCACTGAAATACAGAGCAATAAGTGTTATAATATAGGTATAATAAAATACCTAACTTTATAAAGAAAGTAGAAACTCCAACAGTTTTTACATGTCAGCTGAGGACCAGTTTATTGGAACATTAGCGTTGTTTATTCACAGCTTTTATGAACACTTGATCGTTGTTGATTCTTTCATGCTCTTATATTAGTTTGGAAAATATTTTAAAATGCAGTAGATTAACAAAGGCCATCAATCAGTGGATCCATTATACAAATAAAGAAAATGACCAGGTATTAGTCTCCTTGTGCCTTGGCCAATTTGTTTTTAAATAAAGATGTTGAGGTAGTGCCCATAAATATTAACTTTATTTGTTCTATTACATTTTTATAAGTAATACTTGACGTTTCGATGGTTGTAAAATTTAATTTTTTTCAAATTTTTGATTTTTACTTGGTATTATTTTGGCAGCAAGTTTTATTTTATTGTTTGTTTTTATCGTTTATCCTTAATAAAGTTTTGTTATTATAAAATAGTAAAAAAACATTTTGTTATGCTAAATTCTTTCAATTAATTTATAAATTATTTGAAATGTTAATTTAACCTAAAATTGGGACGTTCACAGGGATATTAAATGCGACAACAAAGAGACATTTATGCAAGCATATTAACGAATAGTAACACAAACACTTATAAAGTCAATCAATCAAAAATCGACCAATTTTATAAATGTTTGATTTACTGTTTATATAAACCTGTGTTCTTTTACAATTTTAAAAAATTAATTAACGTAATGTATCTATGTAAAATGTTATTTGACAATATACAAACCCTATTTATAATAAAAATATTCATACTTGCTACATAAATAAAGTCATATAATTTGACAATTAAAGAAATATTAAATATCGGAACGTTTTGTATGATAATGTTGATGTTTCAATTAAGCCATAATTTCCACAAAAAAAAAAAATGCATACACATTCTTTGACTGGTTTGTATAACTAAGAGCATTAAGCAGCTGTATTTCCGCAATAGCCTGCGCATCGGCGGCGTTCTTAGATCTATCTGCTATAAAATAAACCGGAGTAGGGTGAATGAAAACCGTTGCCGTGAATCACTCCCCCCTTGCCCGAGCTGTCGTGTCGTGGCTAAGGGCTTGCACAGAGTCCTACAACGATGCCAGTTGTGGCTTTCGGCTACAGAAAGCCCAACTGTTAAACCAGGTACCGAAAGGGATGGGGGGTCTTGGCTTAACTGCACGCACCGAGAGGAGACAACCTCAACACAAACCTAAATACTAAGGTGGCGGACTAGGCTGATGGGATGCGTGGCTGGATAGAAGACCAGTCTACTAGTCCAATCTTGGGACACCTGGCGCACCCCATTGTATTTAGGCTTACCTCTGCATGCGCGCCTCTGTGGAGGTGGACCTTTATCTCCCTAGCTACTCGTGGGATCAACCATAGAGAAAGGACGTTTATTAGCGGGACGACTCCACTAATAACCAGGAATTGGAGCAGGACCTCCGTAAGAAACCTTCCACTTCCAAAGTGAGAGCACCTCCAAAGGAAGGAACAAAGGGAGGAGCAAAACGACTGGAGCATATTGGGGAACAGGATGGCATCCATTACTTTTCAAATTGCGTAGCACTGAGCAACTCAAGGGCGTTGCACCTGTGAGCACGTGAAATCGAAGAGGGAAACTTACCTAACTTACGATAATTAACGTAATGTATCTATGTAAAATGTTATTTGACAATATACAAACCCTATTTATAATAAAAATATTCATACTTGCTACATAAATAAAGTCATATAATTTGACAATTAAAGAAATATTAAATATCGGAACGTTTTGTATGATAATGTTGATGTTTCAATTAAGCCATAATTTCCACAAAAAAAAAAAATGCATACACATTCTTTGACTGGTTTGTATAACTAAGAGCATTAAGCAGCTGTATTTCCGCAATAGCCTGCGCATCGGCGGCGTTCTTAGATCTATCTGCTATTAATACTGCACCGCGCTCAAATATTCTCGATCATGTTTTAAAAGAAAAGCATTTTAAATACGGTTTAGTCACTATTGTACCTTGGTTATAAATTTAAATTTGCCGCTATTTTCTATCTTTTTTTGTTTAGAATTATCTCACATAAATAGAATTTTGCAGTGTATACCGGTCTAATTCCGCTACTCCTCCTAATTTTGAGGCAAGGTATGTTGTAATATGTAGTTGTGGATATTGTACATATGATCGTCTTTTGATGATCCTACAAGTCCCCCAAGTAAGCCATTTTTAACAAAAGCGTAAATAACATTGCTATTACAGGTATGCATATAGTATGTGCGATATTATTTTACTAGGTAAAAAATAACGGTGTAATTATGTGTTTTCTTACTTTTGGAACACCTCGCACGGTCACAATTATTTTTAGGTTGTGCAGCATTGAATTCTGTAAAGCTTTTGTATAAAAGACTTTTTCCTAAAATCAGAAAAGGACTGTAATCAAAGATCCAAGCTTCGATGCGACACCTTGTACAAATTGAACTGATCTGGGATTTCTATTTTTCAGTCATTAATTGGATGTGTACTAAATATACAGTGTCAGGAAAATGTGTGGGAACACCTGAGTTTTGGCTAAATCATGGGCTCTATTAAAAAATAACTGTAAAAAAAGTTTTTGTAGTATTTTTATTCTAGTCTGTAACATAATTTGATATCCAACAACTATCATATGTTTCAGGTATGACGTGATCGGCAGTTTTTTTAATGGATCACCCTGTATATTTTCACATTTTTTTTTTTTTAATAGACACTTTCCCAAGAATTACAATGATATGCCTACGGCTTGGTGGATATGGGAGGTCCCTCATTGCTTGTAGTACTTCTTCTCTATCGATGGAATCATAAGCTTGTTTAAAGTCTATAAATAACAGCTGCATATCTATTCCTTGACTGTAATGACTTTCTTGCCACACGGGTATTCGCGCACTAAGTTTTCAGTTTTTCAAAATAATATTATTTGAATGAAAAAAAGATATGTATTAGCTGAAAGATATGCTTCTTTTAAAAAGCAGGAAAGAAATATTTTTTTTGATTTAAGGAATATTTTTTTCGTGTGATATTATTACTGCTTTTCTGTTATTAACAATAATATTGTTATTTGCAACAATAGCAACAAAGGGAAACAAAATTATTGTTTAACGCATATTAAAAATTGTTCGTCATTTTGTATTAAAGTTTTTGTATTAAACTCACTTTGACACTCACACGCTGCACAGTATTTTATTGAACGATAAAATTGGCAAAGAACGTACAATTTCATATGTTGGAACTAAATCAAATCTCGAGTTACTGTTCCGGTTGGATCAATGCAGTTCCGCAATTTATAAACTATGAATATCCTTCCCTAAAACAAATGAACCGTTTTAATCTAACTTTGTTTCATGAATATTAACTGCAAACAAAGATAACTCACAACCCCTACAAGTATAGAATTTTAGCAGTATCTCCAATATTAAATAAAATAGCATTGCAAATGGGCTAAACACGCCTTAAAGTCTTTTTAATCATTTCATTGACGTTCACCATGTTGATGTCAGTAATTACGTGAAAGCTGTAACTGAATATCGTTGACTAGTTATCAATGAGAGGAAATTGCAACAGCGAACCCCAGACACGATTCAAATTACCGAGTTACGCAAACATGTAACACAGAATTTCCACAGACAGTTTCGTAATTAATCCCAGTTCATAGCTTGAGGTCATGTCACGAATTTAATTATTATAGACAGTTAGCCGTAGATAAATATGTAGAAGCACAGATAAAGTGGTAGTACCTACCTATAACTACGACTAAACCTAAAACCCAGCAACTTCATAACATTCATCTCACGATCGTTCACAAAGTGCTTTTAATTTTTTTTTTAATTCTGAGAGACATAAATGATTTTTTTTAGCTTTTGGATGTAATTATAGATGCGTAACCTATTTAGCTTTAGATTCGAATTTGAAAGATAAATGTTTTGTGATTGCTACATTTAATGAACCCAATATTGCATAATATCATCGTAATAATCTAAAAACAAATAAAGCAACAGCAGTAGGTACCTATTCTAATACTTAACAATAACATAATCCTAATTATTTTAATCAATAGTAGTAACATTAAAGAATTAAATACTTTAAATATTTATTTATAAACTATACTAACAGCTATAATTTAAAACTGATTCGGACCACTAAAGAATGTAAAATACTCTTTTACTTTAATATTATGTCGTAAACTATCTAATTCTTTAGCAGCGTTACTAAAAAACTCCCACCATTCCACCGACTCGTTATCTGGATCACGCCGCGGCCAATTTAACCCCTTAGCTAATACCCTAACTTCCGTACGCCACCGCCACTCATCAGTGACGACATTTAAATAAAACATGCCTCGCTATATCTACCCCACCACATTCACAATGTGAATCATTAACCCCCCCCCCCCCTCCTGCAACTCTACATAAAATTGATTTAAAATTACCGTGACCCCTTGCTAATTCTACCACCTGATACGATAAATTAACCCTAATTTTCGTAGCACATCTAACGTTGACGAAAAATTTTCTAGTTCACCTCCCATTTACAGAAATATCGCACCTACTCTGCCAATCACAATCGAGTTTATTCCTAAACGCTTTTTTAAGTACGCTAGCTGAAATTAACTCGTATCTAATTATCGCGCTATCCGCGCTATTAATCACTGCAATCCAATTTGCATTTTCGATAAATAAAACATATATGCGGTTCCATTAAATTTCTTTAGTTATTTAGTATATTGTTACGCACGCCTGTTTGAATTAAACTTCCGATTGCGCTCACAGATGGCGCTACCCAAACAGCGGAGATTATTTTAGATTAAATTATACCTATCATTTAGAGCTGTGTGGTATGCTTTATCGACACATTGTCCAGTGCAAATGTACTACAGCAATCACGAATGATACCGACTGCTTTGGAACAAGGGCCGCGCAATATAAATACACCCGCGAACGAGGACAAGGGCAGTTCTATAGGGAAAGCTGAGTAAAAATAATTATATGTAAAAATACTCTGCGAAAATAAACAGTGAATATAAATTAATAGTATTTAAGTGATTTTTTGTTTATTAAGTGTGTTAGCAGGGTAATAGATATTTACTATTAATTTTTATATTAGTGTGATTTTGTTTTAATTACACTTAAGTGTACACATAAATACTTTTCATTTAATATATCGCCTGTGTTAGTAATTTGGGCCTCCAAAATATTAGAATTGGTGACGGATATGGAGTTTGGCCAATATGATTATGATAAGTATGTATTGTAATTTGTATAATGCCAATAAATTAATATTCCTAGAGGTTGGGAGTACCTACCAGGCGCGTTCCCGGGGTGGTGGATAGGGGAAAGGCCGTCTTATCTGGATTCGCTCAAAACGAGATAGTTAGTGACAGCTATAAGTTCGCCCTCTCTGCTTAAAACCGGAGTAGGGTGAATGAAAACCGTTGCCGTGAATCACTCCCCCCTTGCCCGAGCTGTCGTGTCGTGGCTAAGGGCTTGCACAGAGTCCTACAACGATGCCAGTTGTGGCTTTCGGCTACAGAAAGCCCAACTGTTAAACCAGGTACCGAAAGGGATGGGGGGTCTTGGCTTAACTGCACGCACCGAGAGGAGACAACCTCAACACAAACCTAAATACTAAGGTGGCGGACTAGGCTGATGGGATGCGTGGCTGGATAGAAGACCAGTCTACTAGTCCAATCTTGGGACACCTGGCGCACCCCATTGTATTTAGGCTTACCTCTGCATGCGCGCCTCTGTGGAGGTGGACCTTTATCTCCCTAGCTACTCGTGGGATCAACCATAGAGAAGGACGTTTATTAGCGGGACGACTCCACTAATAACCAGGAATTGGAGCAGGACCTCCGTAAGAAACCTTCCACTTCCAAAGTGAGAGCACCTCCAAAGGAAGGAACAAAGGAAGGAGCAAAACGACTGGAGCATATTGGGGAACAGGATGGCATCCATTACTTTTCAAATTGCGTAGCACTGAGCAACTCAAGGGCGTTGCACCTGTGAGCACGTGAAATCGAAGAGGGAAACTTACCTAACTTGGGGCCTTCTGATATTCCACATTTTCAGAAAGGAATGGAAGGCCAGCTGTATAATAGCAAGAGCAGGGGACACAATAGATCTTTTAGGTCGCAGTGTAATATCACCCTTGCAATATATAAACATATACAAATTAATCTTATTATTATTATATCAGTGCATATAAAATTTAGTAGACTATAGCCGTACCTGACAAACGAGAAACGG